>CM060955.1:105785230-106130210 GCA_030765055.1 Mantis religiosa | reverse complement strand
AGCCTTATCCGTCCCTCCCTAAGCATAAAGAGCCACGTTGACTTAACTCAGCTGATCTGCCCCTGTATCCACTTGCACCTTGGTTCTGTTTCTTTAAGATCACAAAAATGTTCAGAAGCGAGATCATTTTTAGCTTACAAGAAAATAATACATTTGCTACAATATAAATATATATTGAGGAGTTAGTCCCTAAAGAATTAATCCTGTTACATACATTACTCCGGTATATGGATGATTTTTAGTTAATTAGAGCCAACTGAAAAATGCAATGCCATGGCCGGGATTTGAACCACAGATCTCCTGGTTTCCGTCCAGTCGCTCTTAACCCTTGAGCTACCATGGCCAACGTGCCGTCCTGACATTAAGTTCTCCAATTGACTCATATTTTCCCGGTGGGCCACTTAGCGTTCTCATATTCAAGATAAACATATGTGGCGACTTACTATTGTAAGTACTTAAATACCAGGATTTTATCGCTGAATATTTTTAATGTAAATTTATATTGAGGAATTAATCCTTAAGGAATGAATCCTTCTAAATACATTACTCCGGTATATGGATGATTTTTAATTAATTAGAGCCAACTGAAAAATTCAACGCCACGGCCGGGATTTGAACCACGGATCTCCTGGTTTCCGTCCAGTTGCTCTTAACCCTTGAGCTGCCATGGCCAACGTGCTTTCTCCAATTGACTCATTATATTTTCCCGGTAGACCACTTAGCGTTCTCATATTCGAGATAAACATTTGTGGCAACTTACTATTGTAAGTACTTAAATACCAGGGTTTTATCGCTGAATATTTTAATGTAAATTTATATTCAGGAATTAATCCTTAAATAATTAATCCTTTTAAATACATTACTCCAGTATATGGATATGGATAGTTGAACCAGGAGATTCGTGGTTCAAATCCCGTCCGTGACATTGAATGTTTCAGTTGGCTCTAATTAAGTACATTTGCTAAAAGCTTGTTGAAAAAAAAAAAGCTTCTTTAATGCAATACAAGATTCCCTTTTACGACAAATCTCAGAAACTATGATGGTTCCAACGCATTATGGAGAATGTAAGAGCACAGATTTTGTTGAAGGGCTTTTACAATGCAGCATAATATCGAAAAAGTATATTTCGAGGATCTTAGAAGAATTTTACATTTAAACTGGAAATGGTACATATCAGTCGTCCAAATCTCAAATGAAGAACGTAAAAGGGTTCTATTATAAGCAATATTTGTGGTTTCTGTCTAACTATAAGGAATATGAAGCCAATTGATTAATTAAAATATGTTATACTAATCGTTTTATTTTCTGTATCATGTTTTCATTAAATTCCATAAGTACATTAAAATAGCTTCCTTTTTGTATTATTCTTGTAAATAATTTTGCATGTGGGTGTAAAAGTTCCTGAAATAGCTGGTAGGATAATGGCAGTTCTGTTACATATGCAATGCGTTTAAGTCATATAAACTCAAAAAACCATTATGCAATATTTATGCCATTCATAAACTCGTTTTCTACAGAAATGTCTAAAGGTAAGTAGATGTGTAATACATACGCATTAGTTATATTGATTTTTTGTTGCAAAAATCACATAGCTGAAAATGGAGGTAGTCATATTGTAATTTCGTGATAACTTGAGTAAATATTTGTAAGTGAACCATATTAGCTTTGCTTTCTGGCATTTAAATTTAGATATAGGCGCGTCATATCCCCATATAGGAACTGTAAACGTAACAATCCGACGCATTGACCTTTTTTATAGCGTAAATACATATATAGCTTCAGGGATTTGTTCTAAGTGATGGGGGAATATAGCTTGCGTGACTGTGTGTTAGATTTTTGTGTGCATTTGGATGTGTTTTTTCCAGGCGAGCACTTGATCCCTATGCAGACAAAGTTCTTGAGCCAAAGGGTTCCAGTGACGATTCCGGATAGTGTAAGCACGGGCATTGGTCATATAGTAACCCATCTAAAAAAGTATTCACTATCGCCGCAACACCCTGCTTTCTCTTTGTACCTAGTGTGCCAAGAAAGTCCCAGGAAATTGAGGGGTAGGGGGGGGATTGCCGATTAGAGACGGCTGCTACACCCACCTAGTGGTTGTTCATGACACCCAGAACAGTTCACTTATGATGGCACTATAGGTCATGTAGGCCCTTGGCCTGCCTAACCACCCTCTTCCATTCTACTCGGTCCTATGCTTTTCTTCTCCAGCCTTTAACCCCCAACTTTCTCAAGTCATCTTGTACATCATCTACCCATCTTTTCCTAGGTCTTCCTCTTCTCCTTCTGCCATCAAGATTTCCTATGAATATCTTCTTAACTACACTGGTTTCCGGCATTCTCTGCACATGGCCAATTGACCTTATTCTTCCTTGTTTAATTTTCACTACTATTTTGGTTTTCCAAATAGGCACTGTAACTCCAAGTTAGTCGACATTCTCCATCGGTCCATTCTTTCTTGAATTTACACTGATGTTTTATTATCTACTGCTACTATAGATCCCAGGTATTTAAATTTTTCCGCTCTTTGATATTCTTTCTCGTGTAATTTAAGTGCAGGTTCTCTTCTTCTTGCATCCCCATCACCTCCGATCTTCATATATTTGTTTTACTAACGTTCAATACCAATCCTAGATCTTGTGCTTTCTCTTCCAACACTACATAACTTTCCACAAGAGCCCTTATATTCCTTGCGAGAATTACCACATTGTCATCATATGCAACTACTTGTATTGATATGGAAAGTAGGTTCCTCCAGGGAAAGTTCACTTATAGCACATTTAAGAACATCTGGATGAGCCCAGACATCTCCTGTTTTGAAGAATGCGTTCTCGGATTTATTATATCCAGAGAATTCTATTGGTGTGCATAACGTTTTCAGATTGCCACCCGATGTGTGTGACTTAAATTCTATTGAGTATGCGTAGTCCAAAGTAAAATATGTTTGGGAACATAATGTGTTGGGTGACATGTTACTATCGTGACTTAAAGAATTGGCAATGGAAGAAATCGCAGTAGTGACTACAGAAGATTGGGCGAGCTTTTGCAGCCACGTTGAAGAAATTGACAGGAGTAATGGAATGATGGAATCGTGTGAGAGGTGATCAGTGCCATTATCATGAAAACCTAAGTGTTAACATTCCTTTCACCAGCGACACCAGTGAACCTGAAGACGTTTCTGGCTCAGAACTTGTTCAACCCTTGTAAGGTAATTGTTATTTCTGTAGAATGATTTTCTTTGCCCACTTTTTAATGGTTATTCACGTTGTGTAGCATGCGTTCTACGTCACACACGTTCATCGTTCTTGTCGCATTGTTTGGAAACACGTAATGTTTAGCCAGATTACATCAAGTTCAAGATTTTAACAGATGCTTAGTGGTGTTACAGTAATACTTGCTCATCAAGACGAATGTTTCCATCGTTGCAGGGAACATAGGGAGTGTACGGCAGCGTAATGGCTTAAAGCGCTGATTCCATGTGATTGCAGATGCAAGAAGTCAACTAATCTGGGAAGGAGTGGAACCAAATATTGGCTAGCGAAGGCGGTCTAGATGGTCTTGTTTGTGTATGCATTGTGGTGAATGCTCTGCAGTGGTTATTATTATCCATATGCTTATATTCAGAGTTGCTCCTTCCTCGGATTTGTAATTATGGTTGACAACGCTGAGTGTCATAGTAGTGTAACTTGAATAGGCTATTGCACATCGAGCCTATACAATAGGTTGGTTTCCATGCATTTTCTACATCTTTTAATTGGTCATTGCTGTCTCGTTACGAGGTTAAGTGCATACTTCCAACTTCTTAGGCGACCCACATCATTTTTCCAACATATTGGTGAAAGCATGCTGTCCATGGTAGTCAGGATATTGGCATTCTCTCTCAATTAAGTTGTCAGCTCTTATTCTATACCTTAATTCCATAAGTTAAATTCTTTATTTTATGTTGTTCCTTACTTCACTACTCTTCTTTTTGTATCCTATGGGGATGCTCCATTCTAGATTAGTTCGATATTCGACTGCGTTCCTCGAGACTTTTCGGTGTTTCGGCTATGATCTAAGTTAAACGAGGTAGTTCAGTGTAGCTAATTTATCCGCGGGGACTGGTCGATCAGTGCCTTTGATTGCAATCAAATTAGTCAAAATGGCTTCCCGTTTAGATTTTCTTGAATATATTGAACACGAGATAATGTACCTCATATACTTCTGAAATTAGGACCAAAGTCAAAATCGGATTATTGAAGAACAAGTTGGTACTCTTGGAAAGCATGGAGACAGGAACTTTGAAGAACTATTCCGGTCTCAAAGGATGCAGTGCAACTAGTAATTAAATGAAATTACTGAGTTTAGAGTTTCCTGGGAAACTTAGACATCTCTTTCAACCTTGGAAAGAGCTTAAACTTTGAGTTATACGCTACAGGAGCTTTTAAATTTGTGAACGGAGACATCTAACATCCCCAACCTGTCCAGGATAATATCGATAAAGAATTTCATAAAATGATAGATTTAGGATGTAGTGGGACAACATTCGTCTAGCTATTTGAAACTACAACATTCAGTTTTTTTAAGTTTTAACCATTAATTTATATCACTTTATCAGTTAAATGATTATGTACCACTATCAAAATGCTAATTAAATACGGTTTAAAAATAAATTGTTTTTCCTAAGGTTAACACTTCATGACTAAAGGTATTTTAACAAATACAGATATGGTTATGAGTTTCTTATAATTCAAACGGCGCCATGATTAAATGCGTGCGTAAATATACAGGTCGTTTCGAAACGACAGTGAACGAATATAGCCGTTTCGTAGTATATAATTTAACTAGTCCTAATTTCGGTGTCGCAATTTCGAAATTCTCTTAGGTATAATTTTATGCAGCATTTGATCATGATGATTTATATATAAGGCTGCTCAACTGATTGGTCATCAGCGCCCTTACAAAAACGAATTCATGGTAATAGCCAGATATAAATTACTCAAAATTTAAAAAACAGATCAAAGCAAAATGACAAAAAAGTGAATAAGCTCAAATGGGTAAAAAAGGGACAATAAAAGCTATAATTACCAATATAATACCAAACGGCATAAAAATACTACTTTGAATATGAACTTGCCATGTCAAAAGCTACCTGCCCAGTGGTGGTCGAACCAATTTGTTCCTTTTCTTTGGGGCCAACTGGAAGTTGGAAATTTGGCAACTGAGACTCCACGCGGAGTAGACATGCAACTGTCATTTTCAACAAATGGGGGCGGCTATTGGTCCCCAACGTCAGTGTTCCATTTCTGAAGTGTGGAGATAGATTTATGACGGTCATTAGTGGAGGGGAGGGTCCCGTCTTTTGAGGTCCCTTTGACTGGGAACTGTACACGCATTGGGTAAACAGACTTTCCACATCCTCAATGGAGGAGCACGGCTTCGACTTCCGTGCCTGTAACTTCGAATCGAGTCTCTCAAAACGATCGGAAACTGCGACCGGCGAATTTGAAAGTCGCCGATCGGCGTCTTCTCCAGATGATTCCTCAGATGTTGAAGGACATGTGCTGGCTAGCTTTCCTTTCACTGGTCTTACTATTTTCCTTAAGGAAGTCATTTCTGTCATACGAGGTCTTAAATTTCCTTGGCGATACATTATATATTACCGGTTCACATGTTCTTGAAGTACATGCTTTTGACGGTGATTTGGCTGAATCCTTCTTCTTAGAACTGGACTTGGTCGGTGCGGTCACTGTTGTTCGTGCTGGTGTTTGTTGCTTTGGTTGTGATCTCGGTGCAATTGATCTTCCGGATATTACTTCCCGGTCCCTGTCGCTGGATTTTGTTGCGTTTTCACGTCTAGGTACCGGCTAAGCTGCAATGGTCCTAAGGACAGAAGGTTGACGAATATGGAAGAGTTTCCGGGCTTCCAAGAAGGCCACCCTCTCTATTACCCGGATGTGTTGGATCACTTTTTCCTCCATAAAACGCTGGCATTCTCTGGAGTTCGTTGAATGATTAGCACTGCAGTTAACACATGTTGCAGGTGAAGTACAAGCATTATCATGTTTGACTTTCCCGTTGTCAACTCAAGTGGCAACTCCATTACAAGAATCACTTCTGTGGCCAAAGCGCTGGCATTTATAACACCTCAATGGATTGGGTATATACTGCCTCACTTCAATAGCTTCATACCCTGCCTCAATATTTTGCGGAGATCTACCCGATCAAAGGCAAGAAACAGGGTACTAGTTCACCTCGTTCTTTGCGGTGAACTCTATATACAATAGTCACACCTTGTTCTACCAAGTTTTCCTGAATCTCCTCATTGGACATACCATCCAATGCGCTGGTGTTTGCAACATCAGGCGAGGAGTTCAGGGTCCTATGCAATCCAACGCGCACCGGATAGCTCGCGAGCATATTGACTTTCAAGAGCATTGCAGCCTGCGTCGAGGAAACTGCTTCGACCAGGAGCGTGCCATTGCGAGATCGAGTACATGACTTTACAGGACCAGCAATATTATCTAAATCCTTCTGAATAATGAACGGGTTCACTGTAGTAAATTTTTTACCTTCCTCTGTTCTACAAATAACTAAATAGCGAGGACCACAAGAGTCAGCTATTTCCCTTCCTCGTTTCTTGTTAAGGTGTGCCATAAGAAATGAAATTAGTTTCATCCCCCAGTGCTCCCCACCCACCACGGAGCCCAACAAGGGGGGATATAGCGGGCTTGCCGTCCTACTCACGCTGAAGTTCGGTACAGTACTTAGTCCTGGCCGATTGATTAGGGGCGGGTTAGTCCCTAACCTCCCGTTTAGGCGAAGCCGAAACCAAAGTATTTTATTGGAAATGAGCACCCTCCGCGAGTTCAGAAGAAGACTGGAACGAGCTCAGATGCGCATCCTTCAACCACCAGGACAAACCTTTTTACCGACACAGATCTGCACGCACGGCCTACACATGGGTAGGTGTTTTGTCTGACCCCTCACCACTAAGAGGAACCCACACCGAGGATGTCAGTGTGGCTCGGGACACCGGGATCGCCAATTTCCGTACCTATAGCAGTAGGCCCGTGAGGGGAGTTTTGCAGCATGAAATATTCTATTATTTTGTGATTAGGCAGCGCAGGATTCATTGGTAGCGAACCTCGAAAGTTGTTATTGGGACGCACCGGCCACGAAAACAAAAACATTGCTCCTTGCTCTTTATCAGTGACCTTAGTCTCGCTTTCAGGTAATGGGGCAAAGGGCACTTACTTGTGAAAAAAAGTCGATAATGACTCAGACAGTTTTAAGGTTGCTGATTTTGCTAAGATTTTAATGGTACAGTGCTTTCAAACAGTTACTGTAAATTCAGCAGCTTCCTTTTCAGTTACAAATGCTTCATTTAGTATTAAACACATTGAAATAAAATGCTTCTCTCATTGCATAAGGAATTTAGTTTACCTACAATGCATTTAACTTTATCTACAATTCTTTGATATTGTTCTCCATTCTTTTTATCACTTAATGCTTCCATTCTCAATCTCTCTAACATTAACTTCCCTTATTTTCCATCCTTGACGGCATGTTGGAAGACATTAAACACCCATAAACAAATAAATAAAGAATAGCTTTTATATTACGATTTCATAAGCCAAAGTAATTCTTGTAGCAAGCTACCGTGGAGTATGTCGGTATGTTAACAAACAGCTACAGCAGGCGGCACGTTGTGCTACCTACTTGCCACCTTCAATAGCGTGAGACACGTGGCGTTTTTCTTTCAACTGCCTAAACCACACACATTCTGCAGCGTTTATATGCGCCTCTGTTGGCTTTAAAAGCTATCTATTATTAGTGTCAAATAGACCATGAGCAACTACTTCTATACATTCCTTCGGTGCCATTTCAAGACATTCTGTTGATATTGTCTTATTAGTAACGTCATTTTTAAGAAAAACAATCATTTGAAATATGTTCTGACAAGAAATTCACTAATTTTCAAAGTATAGACCATTAGATTCTATGGTCTTGAGGCATCTTTAAGCAAGGTTTATTATCCCACGACGGTACCAGTCTCTGGTTTTTTTATGGAAATAATTCTGTGACATCCACTTGCACTGGTTGAATATTGTCAGCATTTCTTCCACTATAAAATGATCCCCGGATCGAAAAAGATGATAAGCTGATATTGCGAGATCAGGTCTGCATGCTGGATGTGGTACCAGTTTGATTCCTCTTAATTACTGAATTTTTCCAATGGTTGTTCGTGCAGTTGTACTGCCCTGTCTCAGGAGAACTCTATTTTGGTTAACTAATGTTGGGTATCTCCGTCTCAAAATTTCATGAACTCGTTCCAGTTGTTGAGAATAAAGATCTGCATCAATGGCCTAGCCAAACTTCCGGTGAATCACACCTTCAAATTTTCAACAGAGATATAACATTACTTTGGGAAAGAACTGATTCTTTTAACGATAACTTTGACAGGTTGGCGGGGATCAAGGAAGTGTTTCGAGGCATTAATATACCCATTTTTCATTACAAGTGACAATTCTCCTGACAGATCTATCATCCATGGGATTATGGATAAGCCGACGACAGATATCCACTCAACTTCAGTATCTTGAGATGTCAGTTCATGAGGTATAGATCTACAGTTTATGTGTTATTTTCTAAGTATCTTAATGTGGCGATATATGGTATCTTTTGATGCACCAAGTTCTTCTGAAAGCCTACGGGTACCTTTTGCGGATTTTTCCTTTGCAAAACTTAGCGTGTATCCTCAATATTCATTCTTTAGATCTTCTAGAACCTGGTAAATCTTTTGTGTTTTCGTCTCCATTTTTGAAACGTTGGAAGCATCGTTGTGGCACACGCTCACTAACAACACCTCCTTCCACTTTAGTTATTCCTTGAACTGCTGAATGGCTTTATAATCTTGTTCCGCGTAGTGCTGTAAAATAACTGTAAGTTAAAAATTTTGTTATGTCTATTTTGTGATTGTTTATTAACAACTGAAGACTGATACATGCTCGCAATGTACGCAACACTAGCTATGACGTCCTACAAATAGCATTGCCATACCAAAGAAAACCAATAAAATTTCCAAAACACCAAAATATAAAAGCCGACTTTGCTTAGACCACCTAATACATCCATGCACTCCTAAGTATTTTTCAAACAACACGAATCTGTCAGTTCATTTTTCATTTTATTCGAACTTGAGAAGGTTACTATATCGTGGTGAGGAATATTTGGATATAAATTTTTATTTTCAATTTTTGTTTGCTGCAAAATAATTTTTCATATAGCATTGCAAAATTAACACATAACACGAACCGAAATAAATGTGAGGTGATTCGAAATTCGCTAAAAAAGAAGTTTTGTGCATATGACTGTATGTTTTCCCTTGTGTAATTCTCATCACCTAATGAGCCTTCAGCAACCTCCCGTCCGGTCAGTTGGTGGCAGTTTGTTGAGAGAGAATTAACCGCAAATAAATTATCTAACCGCGGTCAAAGTTTGATCACGTTTCAATGACTCTCGATGAATAAGGTTATTAGCTTGAATGGTCCACATGGTAATTGTTACCTTCTCATCTTGTCCGAGGATACGCATTTGAGTCGTTACAATCCGCTTTCGATCTTGTGCTAATGGACTCGAAGTTTTACTTCTATATAAATGATGGCTTTGATAAAATATGTTGGAATCTAACTTACAACACATCTATCCATGGTTAAGTTGTTCTCGGGAAACAAGCCAGGTGAAAAGATGATTAGAAATCGACGTTTCGAGAGTCTGCATCTCTTCCATTATCAGGATAATTATTAAGGACGCTTTGGTCATTTCCTCCGAGAGGATCACGCTTAATCGTGATGCTGGATTTCAGCTCAGCTCCTCTTGGAAACCGGCCTTAAAATGGAAACCCGTCGACTTAAGAAGCACAGATCAATACCGCTTGCTAATCAAGTTAAGTAGTTACGTTTCTTTGACCCAATTAATTTTCTATCCTCACGCTATCTCCTGAGCTGGCATTTAACTGACTGAAAACAGTCTTTTGTTCAGTAATGCTGTTTTTAATAGTTTTTGTCTTTGTTTATATTTGTGTTATATCTATCGATTCGTTTGTGTTTATAACATTATTAAATATCCTGGTGATGGGAGGTACAACCGCAGTATCAGGCAGCGATTAGGAGGCGGCGAATTAATCGAAGGCAAATAATTAAGAAGGGAAGATAAATTAACTGAGATGCTTTGATAATCCAATATAACAATCTTATTATAATAATATGAAATTATAATGGTTAAAATATCAGTTGACTTAAAGAATAAGAAGGGAAGAATATAATTTAATATAACATATACTAGCATCCAGGCAAGAAAGATAAATATTCTTGTAAAAATCAGTACACGTCGCAGAGACAGGACTTTGTGCTAGTAAAAGTTCAAAGTCTGAAGACTATTGTATTCTTTCAGCCACGAATGTTTTGGGACAAAGGACTTTCAAAATGCAGTTGAGCATGAACGCTAACGATATTTACTTCGCTGATTTGATAACGATGTATACCGTTACAAACAACCCAGGGTAGGCGTTCCCCCACTCAGGGTGGGCTGAACGTCAGTGAGTCATATGAGTTTTGCATACCAATGCGAAAATTCGGAATTAAATGAGAAACCAATAATAATGCAACATTTGAGGAGGGTGAGCTAGTTTGGTCATGTGGTTAAGTTAGAGAGGGGATCAAAATAAGGTTCGAACTAAATGGTGAAGTAAGTAAAACTTTACTTACAAGTTGATGACAGGAAGAACGTGTTCATGTGCATTAAGAAGAGAAGCGAAGATTTCGAAGTCTGAAAGTTGGTCACCGATCCAAGTCGATAAACAAGCATAGATTCAAGAATTATACCACATAATTCTACAACAAACAAAGTATTATTAATGCGACTGAGTAGCCAACAACCACCAAAATCCATTTCCTACAACCATTCACCTGAGGATAACAGAACTCACAGCTCCAATTAAGCTCCAATTAGAACCCAAATTAATTTAACGATGGTATGCGGGTTTGCCGCAGAGAGATGCACACTCCCGAAACGTCAATTTCTAATCGTCTTTTTACCTGGCTTGCTTCCCGAGAACAACTTGATTATATTTGTTGCCAGGAAAGCTTCAGGTCTTATTTCACCTCTAGTCATAGTTCTCACAAACTGTTCCTTTATAAATGCATTTTAAGTCATATTTCTGTAAATTATCTTTTTAACCTGAATTAATATAGTTATGTGAAACCAGGATATTTTAAAAGCTTCAATTTTTTATACTCTATTTGCGCTCACTGATTTTCTTGCAAATACTTTGTTTTATTATTACATTTGTTAATTTAATATGTTATTTAATGTTTTTATTATAACGGAGGAATATTTGTATCTAGGCTGTCGGACCTGATTATCTTCTAATAATATAGGGTTAATACATTTATACTGCCACATAATGGTTGAGAAATACTTAGGATAATATAAAATTCTAGAATGCTATGACTCAATGCACACTTTTTTGTGACTTGTTTTATTCGCAGTCATGGAGTTCTTAACTGTGCTGACTAAAGATCAGCACCTGTCAGATTGCACAAGTTCTTGACGAATGACACGGTTTTGCTGTTTTTGCTTATCGGCTACGTGTAGATGGTCGATGGGCAGTTCCGGGAATCGTGTTATACGAGACACTGAGGCGCCGGATCGCAAGTATGATCTGGTTTAATTTTACTGGGGAATGTCTACGTAACTTTCTAATTTGCGAATGTCTACGTAGCTTTGAAATTTAGCAATGCTGAGTCCCTTAGCAACAACATGTTGGTACGACCCATATTAAGCACTGCTTAAGCCAGCAGTAGGGGTCAGTCATAGAGCGTTAGAAGAGCTGGAGTGCTAGCGCCAGGAGTCGGTGTAGTCTGACAGAACTACAGAGGGTCAGCTTAGAGCTCTTGTGACTTCTTAACCATACATGATTACGCATCCTGAAGGCAAGCCTTTATGGGTCTGTAATATAATATTGTATCATCACTTCCACCCCTAACTGGCTTCAAGATCTGTACTGTTTTTCAAGAACAAGTTTTCAGTAAATGGACTTGAAAAAGGACTTATGTATTGCTTCTGCTTCCTGTGTTCTACCATGTACCTTCCTCATCCCTCGTAGCTATGTCCCGAGTAACCAATGTAACGGGATTATATTTTCGTTCATCTTCAACTAATAAGAAGCAAGCCAACTTTTTGTAACATCCAAGTCGAGTTTTAATCTACTGAGAGTCGTGAGATCTTTTCTCAGGTGTGGATGCGGATTTTTGGTGAAAATAAAATTTAGATGAGTCCAATTTTGTAATATATTATTTAATTATATAATATGAACTATGATTCACTCTTATCTATTATAAATATTGAATAACACTTTTTGAATCTTATTAATTTTCCTCTACAATTACAATCATCGTAACATCTTTCCTCCTTCTCCAGCAAGACACAAGATTCTCACTTTTTCTCGATTATTGATTTTCTTGTCCCCATAGCAATTCCCACCTTATTTTGTGATTGGCCGATTCACTGACACGTCATCACACCACGTCACACCACGTCACACCACTACTACTTCGGCCAATCACACAACTACATACATTTTTATATATATTTACAATTCCCACGAACACAAAAATACTGTTACAAATGCCCCTCTTCGAAATATATGGAAAATAATCAAATAAAGGAATTAACAATCTGTTTCCATATATTTCGAAGAACAGCCCCAATTAACAATTTCGTTTACACCAATATTACACAACACCAATACAACATACATAAAATATAACAATATACATACATTGGATGAAATATAATAAATGAACATTTAACAACAATTTCACATTATTATTACACAAACATAAAACACAACAATAAATTAACATTAATTAAAATACAACAATATATTGATGTTTAACAATGTTTTTTTTATTATTATTATTTAACACACACATAGTATATATTCAATATTGTTTCAATTACTGTCAAGGCTTTTGAAAGTTTTCATTAATGTCTTATGATATCTTCCCACAATCTTATTATTCGAATCTTGCAATTCATTAGTGTGATCTCCAAATTTGGTTACTACTCTATACGGACCTTTATAAATTAAGTTCATTCTCCAATACACTTTTCGTCGAGCATCTGAGATGTTAAATGTCTTCACTAAAACCATATCATTTATTTCAGGATCCCATTTGGCCTTTCTTCTTTGTACTTTCTTTAATCTTTTTTCGGATTTTTCTAGTATTCTTTTAAATGCTTCGGCGCATTTCTCTTCCTCATTTAGCACATTTGTTTTCTCCTCAAAAGTCGTTGGCACATTTACTATAAGAGGTTCAGGGGGTTTTCCAGTCATTAGCTCTATTGGAGCGAATCTTGTAGTAGCGTTTGGGGTGTTATTTATTATCTTTTCTATGACAGTACAATATTTATACCAACACCGGTGATTTGAATGACACAGTATTCGAAAATAAAAAGTTAAGTCTCGCATCACTCTCTCACAAGGATTTCCTTGTGGATAATAAACCGAAGAATTATAAATTTTGATATTGTTTTTCTTCATCTCGGATGTAAACAATTTACTTCGATGAACTGTGGCGTTGTCTGAAAGTATGGCTTTTATTTGCCCATATTCTGGTATCCACCCCTTTAAAATTTTATTGACACATGTTTTACTCTTAATATTTTGAACGGGGTAAATTTTCACAAATTTAGTAAAAATGTCAAACATCACAAAAATGTATTTACAATTATATTGACTAGCCGGCATCTCCCCGTGTGCATCGATCGCAACTAATTCATTCTTTTTATCTCTGATGATGGTCTGAGGTTCAAAATCATATTTGATATTTATAGGTTTAGCTCTTTGGCACAGTTCACACGTTGAAATTAATTTCCGTACTTTCCTATCAATGTGCTTTATATATAGCTGTTCTTTGATGGTCATGGAAGTTTTCTCGCATCCAGAATGAGCTAGGTGGTGATGAAATGAAGTGATTACACTTTCTTCTAAACTACTGGGAACTATAACCTTCCATTTTTTTTATCACATCTCCATGTAATTTATAAAGTACACCATTTTTCTTGGCTATGGTGCAATTCGCAGCATCTTCAACTGCTGGAGCCTGTCGCAACAATGCAGATAATCTCGAATCATTTTGTTGAATTTCCGAGATATTTTTAAATTTTAGAGTAAGATTTCTATCGCATGTAAAATTTAACTCGAAAAGTTTTATCTCATGTTGTGATTGTGACAATGTCTCTGGAATTTCTCCATGCATTTTCTGTCTCGACAACAAATCACTAAATATATTATTCTTTCCTGAGATGTGCCGAATCTCAATATCATAGGAAGTAATTTCATGTATGTAACGAGATATTTTAGAGCTAGTTAGTTTACATTTTTTTATAAATGATAGACTAATATGGTCAGTATATACAATGACTTTAGTATTGTATACATATTGCCGAAATTTTTGCAAAGCAAAATATATAGCTCCTATTTCTAACTCCGTAATACAAGTGTTAGATTCATTTTGGTTCAAAACTCTTGAAGCAGTGGCAATTACATGATTATCCCCATCCAAATCAGTTTGAGTTAATACTGCTGCATAAGCATGGATACTAGCATCTGAATAGATGTTAAAGGGTTGGTTTCTAATAGGTCTTTCCAAAAGAATGGCGTTTTTAAATAACTCTTTAATGTTTTGAAAAGACTGTTGGTGTTTTTCTGTCCACTTCCAGACTGAATTCTTCTTCAAAAGTTCTCTCAAAGGACTAAGCTCCTTGGCATAATTTACCACAAACTTACTTTCATACTGTAGTATGCCAATAAATCTTCTTAGTTGTTTAATATTCTTTGGTGGTGGAATAGATTCAATGGATTTTATTCTATCTGGATTTGGTGCCATACCTTTTTCGGATATTATGTACCCTAAAAATTCAATTTCTTTGGCAATAAAACTTGATTTATCCAAATTTATAGTCATACCACTTTCAGAAAATTTTGTAAATATGTAATTCAGATGAGATATATGTTCATTGAAATCTTGATCAAAGATAAGAAAATCGTCTATATATTGAATAGCAAAATTCTCAATGGTATCTCCAAAAATATTATATAAGGCTCGAAGTAATGCACTTCCGCTTGTTGACAATCCAAAACCGCATGTTTTGAACTGGTAAATTCTCCCTCCAAAATTAAACGCAGTATATTTTCTAACTGATTCATCCAATGGAATCTGCCAATATGAGGACACCAAATCTAATTTCGAAAAATATTTTCCACGCTCTAACTTAGATAGCACTTCATCCACTCCAAGAGGCCTAAAATGGTCTGGTTGGGTTAATGAATTAATTTTTCTTGCATCAATTGTCATACGCAATGAGCCATCTGATTTATGAACCCAACATAGAGGATGTAAGTAAGGTGAGTCAGAAATTTCTATTATTCCATTTTCTAACATTTTATTTATCACCTCTGATGCTTGCTGTCTTATAGCTATGGGTAAAGGTCGGCTTTTATGTGTATAGGGAGCAGTATCATTCACTTTAAATGTGTGTGTGTATTTGTTACACAGTCCAGGTTTTGAACTAAAGGCTTTTCTATTCTTTAATATACACAATTTCAACTGTTCTTTTCTCGCTTGGTCTAAATTGTATGTGTTTTCTAACTTTACTTGTAATATTCTCTGGAATTCTATTTCTTCCTACACTTGGCTTCCGCCGTTCTTATCTTGTATTGTATATAATTGGCAACAATGCTTTTCAAGGTCAGTTACATTATTTTGCAATCCATCAATAATTAAATTCTTCCCACAATTTTCATTTTCATCGTATTCAATATTACCATTTTCTTGCAAAAGTATATCTTCCACAAAAAACCTTTCATTATTTATATTATCCCTGTTCTCTTCTTTTCTTCCATCTTCTTCCAATAATTTTATTACTAATAAATCATTTTCTGTCTTAACCTTCATTTCATGCATTTCGAAATTCAATACACTTTGCCATTCATATAATAAATCATTACCCACAATTACATCTCTTGCCACATGTGGAATTACCAACGCAATGAAATTGAAATTCCATTCACCTATTCGCCCCTTAATTAATACTTGATATTTAATCCTATCCTTTTTCTTCCCAATTGCAGTACTGCAGTAAACGTTACACACATTTAAATATTCCACTTTATAGTTAGCTAACAGATTTTTAAACAATTCCTCACTTATCACAGTGGAACTGGCTCCAGTATCAATCAAGGCTGTATATTCTTTATCCCATAGGTAAATAATTATCTGAGGTGGGTTAACTAATTCCTTATTTTTCTGCAAGAGAGTGAGCTTATTTCCGTTATCTTCAACTTTCAATTCGCCCTGTGTCATCCTCACCGAACCACTTTCCAGAGCACAAAATGATTTGGTTTTTAGTTTTCCATCTCCCTCTGATTATTACTTTCATTGTTGGTTAGGTTGGTGCTATCGTTTATACTCACATCATTCTCTGTGCTTTGTGTATTTTCGACTCTTTCATTTTGATTACTTCTTTCAAATCTCACACCCCTAAAATCTCTTTGATTTGCACTAAATAAACTAGTACCTCTACCCCTATTAAAATTACTTATTCGCTGATTATTTCCTCGATAAAATCTTACATGGTTTATTTGATCATTTCTTCCAATTCTCGTCGACTGATTGTTATGATAATTCCTTTGCACATTATTTTGAACTCCACTTCCTGTTCCGGGAATTACAGATTCATAAGTTCGTCTAGGATCATAACCTCTTCCTTCAAATCTTTGATTTCTCACGGGTGCCCCGCCCCAATTTAAACTCGTCCTATTATTCCTATTATTTGTAGGTTGTGATTCCTGTCGATTTCTTCCTCGCTCAATATGGAAGTTATTATAGTTACCATCACAGGATGTAGTATCATTAATGAGGTTATGTGCTTCAAATTCGGATAATAATTCAATCATATCAGAGAAATCGATAGGCTTAGCCACAATTAAATGATTTCTGATATGTGGTGGATAATGACGTATTAGCATGTTGACAATTTCTGTCTCAGAAATTTCGGGATTGATCAACTTACTTTTGTTTGCTAATTTTAAGAAATATTCAGTCATAGAAATCCCTTTTTTAAACTCAAACCTACCCGTTGCTAACTCAACTTTTATTCTTCTTTGTCTCTCAGGTCCCCAAAATCTATTTATAAACAGATTTCTGAAAGTACTGCATGTTTCATGTGAAGCCAAAGTTAACCTTAACCACTCAAGAGCATTTTTCTTCAAACAGCGTTTTACTATTACCATCCGAAATTCATTGGGAATTCTCTTAATACGGAAATATTCTTCCAATTCCCTAAGAAATACTTTTGGATTATCACCTGATTCCTCATCAAAACTTGGTGGACTAATATCATTTAGTGAATAATGTACACATTCATTTTGACCTAGACTGTGGAGTTGTGTGTGTGAGGACATGTTCTGTGTGTTTCTGTGATAATTAATATCATTATCTGGACTCACAAAATCACTACATTCACTTACTACATCACTAGACTTCTGATGATTGCTTAATTCACCTGGTAAGTCACAATCGTTCATATTTGTAATTCTAGACATTTCTTTCCCGTTATTTACTTTTGTAGCCTGTAATGCAATTACAACTTGTGTCAATTTTCCTAAGTTATCCTTTTCTTTTTCAAAATGTTCTTTTACCTCTTTAATTTGCAAAATTACTTCTTCTTTTACTTTACTTATCTCATCAATTTGTAACTTTATTTCCTCTTGGTGTATCTTACTTTCATCATGTTGTAATTGCATTTCAGAACAAATTACATTGATTCTTTGTTCTACTTTATCTCCTAATTCTTCTCTTTGTTTTTGTGTTATTTCTGCCTGTTGTATCCTAAATGTTTCTAACTCTTTGTTTAATTCCATTCTTATTTCTTGTTTCACAATGTCCTGACCTAACCTAGTTTCCTGAATTATCTCTCTCAACTCATTGACTTCCTTTCTATTCTCATCCTTATTAATCTCTATAATCTGCATGAGCCTTTCCATATTATCCCTACACTCTTTTCTCCCTTCTCTAATCTCCTGTGAAATTTCAGATTTTAATTCCTGTTTTAGCTTCTGTAATAAATTAATTTCTAAGTTACTCACATTTTGTGCTAGTTCCTGTCTTACTCCTACATCTAAATCATTCATTTTCTTAGTTAAATCGTTTACATTTTGTTCTATTTTAGAATCTAAATTACTCATTTCTGATTTTACATCTTTCATTCTAGAATCTAAATTACTTATTTCTGATTTAACATCTCTCATTCTAAAATCTAAATTCTTTGCATTTTGTTCTATTTTAGAATCTAAATTACTCATTTCAGATTTAACATCTCCTATTTCTGATTTTACATCTCTCATTCTAAAATCTAAATTCTTTGCATTTTGTTCTATTTTAGAATCTAAATTACTTAACATTCTTGTTATTCTTTCCAACATTGACTCATTATCTATGCTTAATCTTGCATCCTCCCTATTCATTCCTACACTATCAGTAACTTCTCCTTCCACTATTATTTCTTTTCTACTCGCCATCTTTTTAACTATTTTCTGATTTCTTAACAACATAAATCTACTACTATTATTATTATTATTATTATTATTATTATTATTATTATTATTATTATTATTATTATTATTATTATTATTATTATTATTATTATTATTATTATTATTATTATTATTATTATTATTATTATTATTATTATTATTATTATTATTATTATTATTATTATTATTATTATTATTATTATTATTATTATTATTATTATTATTATTATTATTATTATTATTATTATTATTATTATTATTATTATTATTATTATTATTATTATTATTATTATTATTATTATTATTATTATTATTATTATTATTATTATTATTATTATTATTATTATTATTATTATTATTATTATTATTATTATTATTATTATTATTATTATTATTATTATTATTATTATTATTATTATTATTATTATTATTATTATTATTATTATTATTATTATTATTATTATTATTATTATTATTATTATTATTATTATTATTATTATTATTATTATTATTTTTTTTTTTAATTTCACTCACTTAAACCAGTTCTCGTTTTCTTCTTTCTTCTCTCTTCTTTCTTCTTTCCTTTTAAATTCCCACGGAGCTGCACGATGCTTTAATCTCCTCTTCTTTATCCTATTCGAGCCCCACACGTTGCTGCGCCATTTGTAACGGGATTATATTTTCGTTCATCTTCAACTAATAAGAAGCAAGCCAACTTTTTGTAACATCCAAGTCGAGTTTTAATCTACTGAGAGTCGTGAGATCTTTTCTCAGGTGTGGATGCGGATTTTTGGTGAAAATAAAATTTAGATGAGTCCAATTTTGTAATATATTATTTAATTATATAATATGAACTATGATTCACTCTTATCTATTATAAATATTGAATAACACTTTTTGAATCTTATTAATTTTCCTCTACAATTACAATCATCGTAACATCTTTCCTCCTTCTCCAGCAAGACACAAGATTCTCACTTTTTCTCGATTATTGATTTTCTTGTCCCCATAGCAATTCCCACCTTATTTTGTGATTGGCCGATTCACTGACACGTCATCACACCACGTCACACCACGTCACACCACTACTACTTCGGCCAATCACACAACTACATACATTTTTATATATATTTACAATTCCCACGAACACAAAAATACTGTTACACCAAGTAGTTTGTTATCCGTCTATTTATGCAGATATCAATAAAATAATAGTATTTATGCTTGCTACAACCCTCTGTTTGCTATTGTTTACAAATTAAATTTATGTTTATTTCGCATTCCAATTGTAATTTGATTAATTAAGTGTGAATAATTTCTATATTCTGTAATATGTCCAACATTTGGATATAGTTACTTTTTCATATGCTTTCTGTATTCCAGAAAACTTCAGATTATGAACTATTCGTGTTCCAACCGTTTGTATAATTGTGAAAATGGTGCCTAAAACAGACCTCCATTTGCTTTATTTATTTTTCACTCTAATATATATTCCCCAATTGCTATTAGTTTGTCATTTATGATTTCCATTTTTATGTATATTAACTATTTCAGCCATTTTTCATTACGTGGTATGAATTCTGTGTTCCATACACCATTTAGAAAATGGAGTATCATCTTTTTTTAACATTCCGCTTTCATATTTTGTAAGCATCTTGCTCCCAGGTACTTTCTATGTTTGCTTTAGTTAGATAGAGGCTGTTTAGTTAACTTATGTGCACGTCGGCCGCCGCTTTTGACGAACCCTTATAATCGCTTTACAACCCGGCCCTCCTTCTCCCAGTCCGTTCTGCAAGGTTGCCACATTTCTCGATACGTCATGGGTATCATACGAGGTTTCCTCTAAATAAATTATCTTATGTCCATTACTGCAAAATTTCCTTAGTTTTGACACACATACACACAGAAATTTGTGATTTTCCTTATGGGCAGTGCACTTTGCGCGGTCTCTTAAGGATTTGGGTTTTCAAATACCACACTTTGAATAAGTTAAGGTTTATTATGGATATATATCGCCAAGATACAATTCTACAGGATTCCATGATAACACTTAACTTGCTCAAAGTGCGGTATTTGAAACCCAGCTCCTTTAGGAGACCGCGCAAAGGGAAGCGCCCATAAGGAAAATCACAAATTTCTTGCAAATGTGCAACCAATTCGTCGAAGGTAAGCGCTCTCCCTTTTGCATAGAATCTATAAATTTCTCGGCGAATTAAATCGTATGTGAAATTTACTGCTTTAGAGAAACGTTTCCTTTTGTTTTCACACTTGATCAGCGTCTTTGGTATTCCTTTCGCCACAATATTTCTTACTGTATTTCTGTAAATACCCAGAATTTATCATCAGGTTCATTGCAGGACCCCTTACGAAGATTATTTTTCAGCACATATTTATATGTGTTCAAAACAAGCGCTTGAATTTGCTTAGAAACAGCTCCCGTTATAACTTTGTTTTTGAGGCTTTTCTCGGCCCAGTTATTCACACCATTGTCATCACTTTGATTATTTTCACTTGACTGAAAGTTATCTACTACTTCATTTGCATTTACCTCTGCATTTACCTCCAACGGTCACCACATCGTGACACACAACGAATTTCTGCACGTAATGAAACAGATCAACTGAAAGTTGGAACTTTAGAAACTGCGACTCCAAGTGGAGTAGACATGCGACTGTCACTTCGAGAAACTCAGGGTTGCTATTGGTCCTCAATGACAGTGTTCCATTTCTGAAGTGTGGAGATAGATTTATGGCGGTCATTAGTGGGCGGGAGGGGCAAACTCACACGCGTTCACTAGATAGACTTTACCTGTTAGTTCTTTTAGTGAAATTTTATTATAACCGCTTACATGCATTTGTGGTGTAATTCTACTTTTACTAGTAGTTCCTTATATCACTAAGTCATCCTTATCTCGTCTCCCCACAGCTCAGATGGTATTTCGCCAGGCAAGAAGAACATCAGCGTTTACATAATGGGAGGGGAGCGGTCTGAGATAGTAATTTATTCTAGTTCCTAGAGGTTTTGCTCGTTTTTAAAGAAAGAAACATACGAAAAAGAGTACCGACAAATGAAATATATAATTATTTTATTCTTCATCGAGTATTTACTTATGAATTGTATGGCTGTTCCAAATTCGCTCGTACTAACACGAGAAAATTTGAAGTCAATATTTAATATCCCCTGGGATCATGAAAGATAAAATTCATAAAATATGTCATACACTTACAAACTTAAAGGTAACGTACGCCAAGAGACCATTACATAAGAAGATAAAAGACAAGCAGGTGCAGCATCTCCTTTAGTGACATAGCTACAGCGTATGTCTCATATTTACTAAATAAACTAAATCAAGTAACTCCTAAAGAAAAGTTATTAAATATAATGTACTGAGTAAAACTATATGCTAATCTGAGTTAATAGTCCCCCATCAATAAAACTGCTATCACTGCCAATATGCAACATGATGAGACCAATGTGAAATTACTTTTGCCAGTTGGATTTTTAAACCCTTGTAAAGCCCCCAAAAACTGCTTGACTCTACAGTTGTGTCTTTCCAAACCTTTGAACCACGTTCTACTCATTTACTCAGGTTTCGTCTAAGTGCGCCCTTCTACGCGAGATTGTCTTACAGATCTCAGGTAACCTCTTCTCCACACCACCATGTCTTCCAGGCCAATTATCACGTTAATTTTGTTTCTTTTTGTCTTTCAGCAAGTTTTAGAATGTGGTTCTCTTAAAATTTGGAAGATTTAGGTCACTGTTCATTAAAGCTAGTAGGTAGCTCGTCGTTTAAAAAGAAACTATGCACTTTAAGGCGAATAGAAAAATCATCAACAAAACCTTTCACCGGCCCTGAAGCACTTCATGAACGTTCTTATTTCTTTTTAGGGGTTTTTACAGTTTCTGTTTGTTTAATTATGGTTCTCACATTTGAAATAGTGTTCAGTAATTGACTCAGCAATTGAAAACAATAATTGACTCGTGTCCTTTTTGTGGTCAAATAGAGCTTTATCGTCCCAGATGGTGCTATGCAAAGCAAGCTCTCAGGTGGTATCCGTTGTTTTCATGGTAATTAATTAGGATATTGCTATATAACCCACCCTTATGTTCAAATCACCCCCTATTACATTATTCAGCTAAGTGTAATTCTTTATGAATAAATATATTTATTCAATGTTTTATTATTATGTATATGCACTATCGTCACTCTCCAAGGCCGCGCCGTGGCTCTGTGGTTAGACACTTGGCTCTCACCAAGGCGACCCGGGTTCGATCCCAGGCGACCGCAAAGTGAGATTTGTGGTGGACAATATGGCGCTGGGGCGGGTTTTCTCCGGGACCTCCGGTTTCCCCCGCCATCTCATTCCACCGGTGCTCCATCTTCATCTCATGTACCATAGGTGTCACCGCCTGCGGTGCCGTATGTAGTAAAAGCGGGCGTTAAACACTACACATTTCATTTCATTTCATTTCATTTCGTCACTCTCCAGCATTTGCTCAACGACGCCCCTGTAATCCATCCAAATTGCATATCGAGATTTCACACAGATACATATTTTGAAATACTCTAAACAAAAAAGTCCGATATGCGGCTTAATCAAATCATTCTATTCACTCTCCTGTAAATTACTCGTTCAAAGGCTCTACAATTCTATTTATTTCTTTTTAATCCACATAAACTTCCATTGCACATTTAAATACTTCATAGTACGGTACAGTTGCCAAAGCGACAGTTGGATTTTTAAAGAGCGTTTCAATATATGACGTCCATATTGCACGCACATTGCATGACCACCCACACAGAGAGAGAGAGAGAGAGAGAGAGAGAGAGAGAGAGAGAGAGAGAGAGAGAGAGAGAGAGAGAGAGAGAGAGAGAGAGAGGAGAGAGAGAGAGAGAGAAGAGAGAGGAGAGAGAGAGAGAGAGAGAGAGAGAGAGAGAGAGAGAGAGAGAGAGAGAGAGAAGAGAGAGAGAGAGAGAGAGAGAGAGAGGGAGTGAGAGAGGCAGAGATTGCCACTTACCAATCGAGAAAAGTACCTTTAAATTCCAACCAATAACAAGCACTATCTGGGAACTGGGTATTTCACATAAATTATAAACTATAACGATATCTCCATTTATTATTTCTTACGGTTGACCAATTATACAATCTGTCTAATTCACTGTTTAAAGGAATTGTAGAGCCCTGTTCACGCCTCATTCTATTATCATAACCAACCATAAATGAAATTTGTATCATTTTCCTTTTAGTGAGATTTGCCATGGTTATTTACATTCTGTAGCATAAATACTAACTTTGTATTAAAAAATATCCACCGTTTTTAATCATAGTGAACCCCTTCTCGTCCAACATAAAATCAATTCAGATGCTGCTGCCCTTTATGCTGTTTGGAAGGTTCAACTTTGTGGAAGTGTTTGGAAGGTCAAAATTTGAGAAAGTCAAAACAACTTTGTTGATTCCTTTAAAAATTGTAGCCAATATTCGACATATTTTGTTCACCTTGTACAGTACATTTGTCTTGTTTACCTGAAAAAGGTATTATTGGATTATTACTCAATTATCTCACTTCTTAAAGTAGCATATCTGTCTCTCTCTCCCTCGCTTTAGTGACCAACCTCACCAGTTTAATACTTTACCTCTAAGAACTTTACATAAAGTTATTCAGTTCCTATATGCAATAGCTACAGTGTTTCTTTCCTAATTTCATTATTTGATATAATCCTTTCTATCCTACATTATATACTCTGACTTCAACTAAAATTATACCACCTAATCACCTAACAATAGGCTTGGAAATTAACACCTCAGAAACAAAGGAAATGATACAAAGCAGGAGAAGGAAACAGGACCAACATGACATGGATATAGTAAGGAATTTTAAATACATGGGAACAATAATTCATAACAATAGTCAAGAAACCGAAGAAATAAAAACAAGAATTTTAATAGCCAATAAGGTATATTATTCACTCCATACAATATTTATATATAAACAATTTCATAGAAACAACAAAATTAGGTTATAGGAGTGTAAAACACTGATAAAGCCAGTACTGTGCTATGGAAGTGAAACATGGATATTGACACAGAATTTGGAAGAAGCTTTAAAAACTTTCGAAAGATCCTTAGAAGAAGAAGAATCATCATCATCATGATCGTCATGATCATCATCGTCATCTTCCTTCATGCTTTAGGCATTACTGCCTGTTGGAGTATACATAATTTGTTTTATTGGTTCCACCGTTTTCTTGATCTTCTCATGCTACTCTTTCCTACTGGTCTATAGTTCATAAAATAGTGTTGTAATCTTTCTTATTCCATTTTTTGTACATGGGTTATCCACTTACTTCTATATTCTTGTTCTCTAACATTCAGGTCGAATATCTCTAGCTCTTCACGTATATCTTCATTTCGGTTGTGGTCGATTTTTCTATATCCCGCAATGCTTCTTAGAAATTTCATTTCATTAGCCAGAAGTTTTCCTTTATATTTTTCAGTCATGATCCATACTTCTCTGCTATATAGTATTTTAGGTACTTTAATTTTACTTTGTAAAGTTTTAGAATGGTATCTTTACTTGCTTTATATATTAGACCTCTTTTTGTTCTATCTATATAGTTGAATATTTCGGACTTTTTGATTGTGTCTGTTTCTTTCTTATATGACAAGTAATAACCGAAGTATTTGGACTCATCTACTTGTTCTATATTATTATTTGCTATAATAATTTTGGAGCTAATACTCTTCTACCTTTAAAAGCCATCACTTTACCTTTATTTGGAGATATAGTCATACTAAACTCCTTTAAGATTTTTTTTTGGTTGAATTTTTTTATTTCAGTTGCTCAGAACAGTTAGTGCTATACAAATTGTGGAGCTATATACATCATATACCTAATAAAATTAAAGTATACAGGGAAATAGGATATTCATATTAGAGCCCTCAAGCAAACTGGTCTGATTAGTGTAGGTATAAATTAAATAACTACTTCATTACAGATTAAATAAACGTTATAGAAATAACATTTCATGTGGCAAGCGTGCCTTCAGTCTTGGTGCAGCATCAAAGCGACGTCCCAGTTGGGAGAATAAAGCACCTGATACATAAGGAAGGTGAGCAAAGAATCTGCTTGTCGTTGTAGAGATGTACTCATTAATGCTGACTATGACCAATTCTCTATGTAACTGTGCATTCCGGATGTACCACGGGGCGTTCACAGACAAACGTAATATTTTGTTTAGCTTGCGTATTTCCTTCTTAAGATTGTTTTCTGAGTAAGGGATAATAGCCTGGTCCCTTAGAAGAATACATGGACCAATACAGGAAGGTGGCCGCTGATGCATAAGATGTAATGAAGAAGAATATAGTTTATATAAAAACATAAATGTTCTCCAAGACATTAAGATTAAAAGAATGAGATGGGCAGGCCATATAGTATAGTATTACAACACAAGAAGAACAGGCGGATTAACAAGAAGTGAGGGATTAATTGGAACAGCACCGAACAGGATAAATTGAAGAAGGCAGTATTGGACATCAATATGGAGAATGGGAACCGGTTCCAGCACCAGAACGGAGGAAGGTATTGAGAAGGTCGACTAATGTGGACTTAAGACATGGACCGAAGAACAATCCCTCGTCAGAGAAAGTGACTACACTATAATTCCAGTCGAGTGGATTTGGACATCGGATCATGCTAACAATCGATAGCTGGATAGAATATTAGACTTCAACTTGTAGTAGGCATTATAGTGAAACATGTATTGCGATGGAAAATTTGTAAAACTACTGGTTTCCAGTATCTATAGGCTAGAGTAGGTATACGATAGGTTAGGATATATCTACACAGACTATGTAATAGAAATGATGAAATAGATAAAGAAGGTTAGAAAATAAATAAAATTTGAGGACACCTGTGCTTTGGTATAGCCTCTAGATGCCAGGGCAGAAGATGAACAGATTTTATTTATTTTCTTTCTAGGAATTATAGTAATAATGGATCAAGAAAGAATACCAAAAAGAGCTCTCAATAGGACATTTTATAACACAAGATCAGCAGTTTTTTTATTTACTTCCTCCAACGTGAAGTCATATCTGACGATAGATGAAATTCGTCAAATCATGCTCAAATGAGACCGGGGTCCATGGAGCTTAGAGTTACCCGACATTCGTATACCAGGATAAGGGAAAACTCCGGAAAAAAACCTTATCCAGGTAACTCATCCTGACCGAGATTCTAACTCGGGACCTCTTGAACGTGAGGCAGACCTGCTACCACCACGCTACCGAGGCGGGCACAAGAGCAGCAGGAAGACCCAGAATGTGATTGGAGGATGCCGTATAGAGACATGCTCAACAAATACTTGGAAGGTGAGGATGGAGAAGGAGAGCTGGAGAAAGAGGAATGGATGGGCCTGCTGAAGGAGGCCAAGTCCCAGATGGACCTGCAGTGCCACTGGAAGAACTGCTTTATTTCTTACTTCTTCTTTAACACCCCTACTTGTACCTCTATCGTGATGTTAGAGGATTCTTGTTCCTTTATCCCTTTTAAGATCGGGCCTAAGGAACCGAAGCTTTGGATATGATAGAGAACCAGGATAGGCGATCAGCCCAATGCTGGTGTGAAGGTGAAGGATGTAGATAATATTTGAGGGCGAGATGAATGATAGGAAAGATGATCGAACAATTGGTGGGGTGGAATGCTGACGGGGGAAACCGATGGACCCGGAGCAAACTCATCCCAACGCCATTTTTTCCACCACAAATCTCACTTTGCATCGCCTGGGATCAAATTTCGGCTGCCTTGGTGAGAGCCAAGCGATTTGTTTCTTAAAATGTTTTAAATTAATAGAGAATTATGTTCCTCAAATATTCAGTATATTTTACTCCAATACAATTATCATTCCGATATATTATAATTCTCTAAAAATTATTTGAATTTCAAACTGCCTTGGTTAATCTGTAATGTATTATAGCATATTGTTAGATGATCTACGAAATAACTATTTCATTCCCTAAATGGATTAAACTGCGGTAGTGGAGCTCGAGAGTGAAGCTAATTGAAGTACTTCAATGGTGTGAAAAAGATTGTTCAACCACAATCGTACGTTTATTGAAAATCGGAATATAGTGGTCTGATTTAAAACCTATCATTCAACCTGTACATCATTTCACATACGAGTATATATCTACCGTATGCTAGTAAACAGAACAAGTGCGACCTTCCAACAAAAGTTCAGTTTACAGATATTTCTGGAAATATGTTTTTTAGGTTCCCTGAACAAACAAACAAGGAAACTCAGCTAAAGGTAGACAACAAAGCTCCGCGTACATGGTCACTGCATACGAGCGATTTCTTTGTTGTTTTTTAATTTATTATTTGGCTGACCAGTATTATTGCTATACAAGTCATTGATAAATTACATACAAATTAACAACTGAGGAATTACTGTCCTCTAACATATACAATAGGTGATAAATGTATAATGTAAACAGAAAACAATTAAAAACACATTTAAATGAAAGATAATAAAATACAAACTACATAACAGGATAACTAACACATAAAATAACATTAAATAAGATGGATAACAATTGAAAAGTGAGGTTAGATATGCGAGGCTAGATTAGGATCAGTGGTGCTATGAGAAAATTGAAGATATACTTTGAATTAGTGAGAAAAGTCGCTATCTTCTGAATCAGTGAGTAGGATGTCTTGAGGCAGTTTCTTTTCAGTCTGGTCATTTCGAAGTTTCGTCGTCCAATGTTATAGGTTTACAGCACCTGGTACTTCGGATAATCTAACGAAGAATGTCTTTGATATCAATTTGAAGTACAGATGTATGGAAGAATACCAAGTTCCTGATGGAGTTGATCATTTATAATGAACCATGGAGCCTTTGTAGTACTGCGGAGAAATTTGTTTTGTATAACCTGAAGTCGATGAATGTGGGTTTTGCTGGCGGCACCCATACCGGAGCAGCGTAAGAAATTATGGGGCGTATAAGAGACTTGTAGATCAATATTGAGCACTGCAGACAAGCTGTGATTCCTTCTGTAGCAAATATTTGACTAAATATTTGACTGGTGTTTCTTGAGTCTTCCATTTTTTTTTAATTTACGTCCTACAACGTTAAGTCATATCGGACTAGGAAAGAAATTGTGAAACGATGCTCAAATGAGTCCGGGATCCATGGAGCTTAGAGATACCTGACATTCGTCTTTAAGGATAAGGGAAAACCCCAGGAAAAACCTTATCCAGATAAATCGCCCTAACCGAGATTCGAACTCGGGACCTCTTGAACGTGAGGCAGACACGATATCATCTACGCTACCGAGGCGGGCTGGAGGCTTCCATGTTAGTTGTTTTCCCTGCATATTCAGTGGGGTAGATTTTGATAAGGTCTTAAGGAGAATATTTTCGTATCCGTTTTATAAGTATTTAATACTATTTGCCACATTCTGAAACACTTAGACAACATATTTAACGATATTTGTGGTCTGTTTATTGCAGTAAGTAAGTCAGGATGCGAATAGAACATAACGGAGTCATCGGCATACATAGCTGTGGATATGGGATTTGTATTTTGAGGGTCGTGCATGAATATATTGAATAATGGTGGGGCCAGAATTGATCCTTGTGGAACTCCTGCTGCTATAGGTCAAAGATCGGATTTGTAACTGTCTATTCTTACTAAAATTTGGCGCTGTGAGGTAAAACTTTCAATTATTCTGATCAGATAATCTGGGAGTCCAATACTATGTAGTTTTACCAGTAAACCAGTGTGCCATGCAGTATCGAAAGCTTGAGCTATATCTAGAAAACTGGCAGGGGTATACTTTTTCTTTTCAAATCCTTTTATGATGCTGTCAGTAACTCTTAGTAGTTGATGAGTTTTAGAATGCAGAGGATGAAAGCCAAATTGATACGATGGTATAATGTTGTTCTTTGTAGACAAATTCTGCTAAGCATTCTTTGTCTTTGATTTTCACAAAGGCTACGCAAACAATTTTGATTAAAATGTCATACTTGAACTTATTTAGAGATTGGTAAAACGTATATTTTGAATGTTGAGACTACCTTGCGAATTTCGCCTCCTTTATCCCTTTTAACCTGCATCCAAACATGCAAGGAAGCAATTTTTTCAAACGTTTAATTAGATGAATATTAAACAGACGGAAAAATAAGCTTTTGCAAGAAGAGCTTCCAGAAGCTATACAAAAACGTGTGAATATAATTCATCAGGATTACCCCTCACTCTCGTTCAAAATATTCTGCCATGTTTGCTATTGACAGCACATTGAAACAAAAGGGCAGCAGGCTGAGTATTGCTCCTGCCGTAATCACTTAATGGAAGAGAGGTCCGGCAGTGTTTGGTGAGAACGTTTGCCATGCATTCATCATCGCAGAAGAGAGTACACAATTGGATGAAAGACCGGAAAAAACCTCACACATCAATAGAGGAGATTGATTCTCAGAACAAAAATGTGAAAGTGGTATTACTGAAATGAAGCTTTAGGGCAGCAAAACGTCATGCCTACTAAGCTGGTGTCATTTTGCTCTCAATAATTTTGGATTTTGAAGAAACACTTGCGGAATATTAATGCATATAGTTTGTTTAGTGTACTTAAATATACAATAATTTCTTAAAATTCTAACCACAAATTTCCATTACTATTCTAAGTACAAACATGTCAGCTCGGATATTAAGGGACTAATTAATTCCTGTAAGTAGTAAGCGAAAATGTGGGTGAATGAGTGGGGCTAGCATTTGCTAAGTCCTCACTTCAGTACATTATTATTATTATTATTATTATTATTATTATTATTATTATTATTTATTATTATTATTATTATTATATTATTATTATTATTATTATTAATATTATTATTATTATTATTATTATTATTATTATTATTATTATTATTATTATTATTATTATTATTATTATTATTATTATATTATTATTATTATTATTATTATTATTATTATTATTATTATTATTATTATTATTATTATTATTATTATTATTATTATTATTATTATTATTATATTATTATTATTATTATTATTATTATTATTATTATTATTATTATTATTATTATTATTATTATTATTATATTATTATTATTATTATTATTATTATTATTATTATTATATATTATTATTATTATTATTATTATTATTATTATTATTATTATTATTATTATTATTATTATTATTATTATTATTATTATTATTATTATTATTATTATTATTATTATTATTATTATATTATTATTATTATTATTATTATTATTATTATTATTATTATTATTATTATTATTATTAATTATTATTATTATTATTATTATTATTATTATTATTATTATTATTATTATTATTATTATTATTATTATTATTATTATTATTATTATTATTATTATTATTATTATTATTATTATTATTATTATTATGATTATGATTATGATTATGATTATGATTATGATTATGATTATGATTATGATTATGATTATGATTATGATTATGATTATGATTATGATTATGATTATGATTATGATTATGATTATGATTATTATTATTATTATTATTATTATTATTATTATTATTATTATTATTATTATTATTATTATTATTATATTATTATTTATTATTATTATTATTATTATTATTATTATTATTATTATATTATTATTATTATTATTATTATTATTATGATTATGATTATGATTATGATTATGATTATGATTTGATTATGATTATGATTATGATTATGAATTATGATTATGATTATGATTATGATTATGATTATTATTATTATTATTATTATTATTATTATTATTATTATTATTATTATTATTATTATTATATTATTATTATTATTATTATTATTATTATTTTATTATTATTATTATTATTATTATTATTATTATTATTATTATTATTATTATTATTATTATTATTATTATTATTATTATTATTATTATTATTATTATTATTATTGGATGTTTTGTTTTACTGCATACAGCCTCATGCACGATAGACGCCGATTGATGACATATCTATTAAATAATTGAAAAAGGAAACGTCCCAGGTCTAACATTAGAGCATCTTCCCGATATTCAAGCAGTTAAGAGGACTAAAAGAAGTTCTAGGAAACCAATCTCAGACCGGGTGGATGTTCTGGAAGAATTTGAAACGCGTACTTCCCGTTCAATAATCTAATCACCACAACCTCGATTGCCTAGGTTGTCTCATGACTGGGTATAGCAAGGGTATAACAGGCTAAAGCGATAGTCAAATGTTTAAAAATATGGGTCGCTGAGGGGTGGCTTGAAATTTCATACTATTCTTAGGATTAAACAGAGGGTAAAATGATACATTCTCAAGATTTCCTTCAGCCTCGTTTCCAGTTTCCCCTGGCACTTTGGGCTTGGTTTTCTTGTGGATTTTCCTTGGGATGCAAATGCTATACTGGTTTCTGAAACCTCATGACTTTTCTATCCCATATGTTCCTTTTAATTCTTCAGAGCCGGAGGATCAGGCGGATGGAAGCAATTTGGCGAGGTGTGTGGTGGTAAATCTGAGTAAATTCCATCTGCATTCGCTTATGAAAATTTAATAAATGCAGGTTCGTCTTGTTTACCTTAACAGCTTTGACAGTTATTTTTAGAATGCTCCTCTTGCTAACACTTGATTTGACGAACTCTTAATTCACTACACTTTAATTTAAAAAGTATCATTAAAATGTTTTTCATTAGGTGCTATGTAATAAATCGCGTCCCTTTTATTTACGCTACGGTAATATTTTCTACAGCACTTTCATTTCGACGAATCCACCCAGGTCAATTTTTCCCCGTTTTGCGGCAATGCCCTCGCTCCTCTTAGCCTCGTTAGAGACAAACCTACTGCTTCCAAAGGGTCAGTATTGGGACCCTCTTCTTCTTCTTTTTCTTCTTCTTCTTCTTCTTCTTCTTCTTCTTCTTCTTCTTCTTCTTCTTCTTCTTCTTTTTCTGTTAAGTATTTGTTCTCTAAAAACCGACCACCTAAGTTAATAATGAGTTGATCAGTAATTTGTTTAATCAAGTCCTCCTGTTCCCAATAAAAACTATTAATATTTTTACTCGTGCTTACACACTTTTTACCAGTAATCCGTGGTTACCATTGATAATGCGCCTTTCAAGAGTGATTTTGCACTACGATATGGCGGTTGACGTATAACAGTTTGTCACTGCAGTTTCCCCTAGCATGATATTTGCATAAAACACTGATTTGTTGCTCTAGTGTCATATTTAATGTTGTGCTCTGTTAACCTCATTTGCATTTCTATTTCCGTAGACAACGATGTTGGAGCTTTATTTATTGTGTGGAATGAAGGGCGCATTTATCCATAAGAATTGCAGAGTTCGGAGGAATCTCAAAATAAAGAGTATCGACAAACGAATCCGAGGTCTACTTTTCTTATTGAAAATGGTTAACTATCTTAGACCGGAATCAAAGGAGAGAAGGGCTGGCCCCTGCCATGCTAAGCTCTCGGATTTGAATCCCGGCGGTGGGGGCGGGGATTTTTGTCCGACCAAGGTAATTCCTCATCTTTCCCAGAGTCTCGTGATTAAAACCGAACGAAAAGGAGAACGGCCGCCGATATGACCATTGCAGTTAAAGGCGGGTTATAAATGGAACAAGTAAGAAAAAAAAGGAGAGAGAGAGAGAGAGAGAGAGAGAGAGAGAGAGAGAGATGAGAGAGAAGAGAGAGAGAGAGAGAGAGAGAGAGAGAGAGAGAGAGAGAGAGAGAGAGAGAGAGAGAGAGAGAGAGAGAGAGAGAAAATTCGGTATGATGCATGTAAAATTTTAATGCGTGTTCCCTTTCCTATCGGTGCATTGAGAATTCGTCAACGCCATTGTTGGATTATAAATATGTAGACACTTTTTGTCGTTCAGATTAACCAAAGTTTCATCAGAAACGATTGGACATATACAGCTCTTACAGAATTAATTTTTCTATAAAGCGTTTTTTTCACTGTATCCGTTTTTTCCAAAAGAAATTTGCAATTGGTTTGGTTGACATGTAACTAAATTGATGCCCTTTTAAAAATAAATTGAATGTCCAAATATTGCTTTTAGTTGCCTTTCTGAAAGATATTTTACTGACAAATTATAAATAGTTGCCGTAGGCTATATTGAGGGTATTTTGTGCTTGTTTTGGTGCCTTGTTATGTCATTTACTTCAGAGAGTCTGAATTTTAGTTCTAAGCATAAGTAACCATTACAACAATTATACTGCGTAGACATGAGTGGAAATACTAGTCGCAGCAATTACTCCGTCCATGACATGCACAGATATTGTTGTTCTACGGTTTTTTTATACAACCACTCCTTTAAGCTGTGACCTTTTTTTCTGTCCTTGTTTACAGAGAGAGAGGGAGAGAGAAGTCATTATATTTACTTCTATCTCAAAATTTCCATCCTCTTAATCCTTCTATTTCTGAATATTTATTCAGACCAGTTGATTTATTAACCATTTTCACTCCTAAAGTAATAGCGGTGCTTTGCTAATATTCTTGTTTCTACTAATATATTTGGAAGGTGTTTTCGATTTTGTGAACTTTGAGTGTGCTCTTTTGGTTGGGTTGTTGACCTCATATTTAAAACTGGAGTAGCAAAGAAAGGAAAACCTGTTAAAAGGAGGTGGCAGGAAAATAATATTATACACACATCCTTTACTGACGAATGTAAAGCTCTAAAATATGGAAATCCTACAATTTCCAGCATCACCGAGACAGCAGCTACAGGTGTACCTGTTCGCCTTGTCAAAATAATTTAAATAAAAGAGGCTCAAGCAAGCGATACAATTTTTGAGACCCCTGGTAAAAGACGTCCCAATAGAGCATCCAACAAGACAATGGTTTATTTGTTTTGTGCCGCGACTATGCACCCTACAGGGAGAATTTTCTCCCTAGTTTAGAAGATATAAATAAGACTTTAAAACAAAATAAAATATCCAAGAAAGCTTTTAGGAAAATAAATTTCAGTTTTGTAAAAAATGCAAACAGATTTTGATGGAAAGGCTCGAGATTCTATTCAACGAAATAAATTTTCAAGCAAAATGAAGTAATTGGGATCCATAGGTCGTCCAATTATTTACTTGGATGAGAACAGGGATTAATATAAACCTCAATAGGGGAAATTTTTGGCTGGCGAAAGAGACGAATTTATTTCCATCTTCGAATCCACATTGGAAGAGGCCAGGGTTTTATAATTTTACATGCAGTGTGTTCCATAGGTTTCATTTTTAACGCCTTCCTGAGTTTTAAACCGAAATCAATCGTAGGTTATCGCGAATAAATGTACAGTAAATATTTTAAGGAATGCTTTACACCAATTATCACCAAACATTCCCACCAACAGTGTTATGGTTTTTAGCAATGCTTCCCATCATATTGTGACTGTGTGGGGTCGTAGAATTAAAAGGGCGGAATTGCAGAAATTAAAAATCTCCTTTATTTTCGTAGAAATACGCTTATAGATTACAGCAGCATTACGTTACATACACCATCAGTCTACCGAGGTCGATGACAATAACAGTGACAGCAGAGTACATCATTAGCTCTCGTTACACAGCTGACTGTCTCTCATTTCACAACAACTCTCAGCTGTTCTCTGCTTACTCACTCTGTTTACAACTTGCAATTCAGTCTGTTTACAACTGTCCGGCTGGCGTGGCACAATCGCTTATATATCTCCTGATAATTTCTAGATAATTCTAAAATAAACTAGTAACCGAATTATCTCTATCAGTCCAGAAGTAACTGGTAATTTCCATTTATCTCAGTCTGTTTGTTTCGGCAAACCATCTGCATTTTATCTTGTCTGCTGCCACTTGGTTTTCACACTGCCTGCCTATCATTTCCTTTTGTGTAAACAAGCCGCGCGATCATATGTACGGGTTCGCGACAATATCAACAAAATGGATCAGGCAATGCTATCTCCGTAATAGCAACACCGACTTTGATCCAAACTCTGCTAAAACTGTACCACATGAGCTTATCGGTAAAGTTAAAAATGATCATCTGAAGCCCACATAGTCGCAATGCATGACTAAATTTTGTACGACTACTGGCATATCATCGCGACTTGAATGCATTAAAGCTAATGTGAGTTCATTTAAAACTGATGTAAAACAATATGTTGCTTACGAGCAGCAACATAAATAAATTGTTTGTTAGTACAGTATAAAGTTGACCATGGAAAATTAGAAAAAGCTTAGCGGTAGGTCGTACAGTATCAGCTGGCATGCAGTACCGGCCACTACTGTGATTTCCCTTTTCGCCTCTATTTGGCATAGGTTTCCAGTAAGCAGTAGCAAGCTTGTGCATCCACGTCCGCTATAGTTGCATATCTTCTTCCTCTTCAGTTGTTTGTCTGCTCTGAGTACTAGACGGCCATTAGTGTAGCTCTTATCGCACGGAAGATATTTTGAGGCCTATAACAGCGCTATATATGCGATGTCTCTAAACCAGCGATCTAAGCATGTGAACTGAGCAGAAATAGTGACAATAAGTTCCCATGCTTTTGTATTCTACTATTCTTCTATATGTGGCAGTGCAATGTCACTGACAATCTATATTGTAATTTAAAAGGCAGTGGCCCATACTGCACGATACTTTCTACAAGCCTTATAATTCTAGCTCTTTTTACTTTCGATGAAATAATGTACTATAACTAAAAATAAAAACCGTTACATTATACTATCTATAGCACATATGTTTAGGTAAGAGAATAATATAGTAAGATTCCGATAAACCACCACAATTACAGAGTAAAGTCAAAAAACTTAAACGGGCCGATCCTGCACGACCTTTCCCTATGAATATGTACAAAAACTTGAACACTTTTATTGGGAGAAGAAAGTTTTAACAGACGAGGTCAGGATGGTTTGTAATTAATTTAGAAGACGTGAAACTGACATTTTGAACAGTTTCAAATACCTGAAAATATAGAGGAAAAGAAAAAGTTTAAATCACTGGCCGAACTTCCTGTTTGGAAGGTACTTCTGTTCCACCTAACCAGCCGATTGACACCTAAGGAGAACAGAGACAATATGAGTGGTGAATATTCTCTTTCTCGTTCTATTTCTTCTGAATTAATAACACAGAGGGAGTATAGTGCTTCGTATTCCTCCGTGAGAAAGAAAATTATGAACATTGAGAACAATGTCCCTAGCATGGACTGCATTAGTTTCCCTATTGTCTCCAAGTATAAGATTAGAAATGTGAATACAAATATTTAAATTGTTAAATATGGAAACAATGTGACTTTGTAGTTTAAGTTAATTGATGGAAATTAATCATTTCTTCACAATAGCCGTGGACAGACTAAGGTAGTGGAGTAATAGATCCGACATGAAGGTTTAGTGGTTTACCGGGCAAATATATGAGTCAATTGGAGAATTTAATGTCATGACGGGAAATTAGCCATGGTAACTCAATTAGTAGGAGCGACTAGACGGAAACCAGTAGATCCGTTCAATCCCGGCCGTGGCATTGAATTTTTCATGTCGACACTATCAATCCAATGACTTTGTAGGTTGGTAGAATTAAGTTCTGTTTGTAGAAATTTAAAATGTTCTTTTTTTCAGTAAAAATACGCTTTGTAGCAGCGAAATGACGTAACATAACAAACGCAGACCTCAAGGCTGTGATTATTGTTGCCACACGTGAACAAACGAAAGAATTCACTGCCAATTTCAATATCCACACACAATTACTACACAGCTGCACGCTCAATTAACAACTAACTCGCAACTGACACTTTAAGGGTTTTTTATACCTTCAGTCACTGTTCTAGAATTCTGTCGATCGTTCGATAACAATCGCGATGCAGCGAGAAAGACGAAACTATCTCTGTCTCTTTTCCTCTCTGTTACTTTCTCTCTCTCGGCAAACGTCTAGATCTGCGCCGACGCACTGGGTGCGGCTTGCGCCACAACAATGCCTCGGTGACAGTGATAAGTTCTACAACTATTGTACTTTCATTCTAACTGGAATAACACGATTAAATAACATACAGCAAAAATCATCGTAACACATCCGTCTGTACACTTACACTACGACACTGACCTGCACTTAGAGCTTATACTGATCTGTAGAGGAAAGTCATTAAGTTCCCAAGCAGGGTTCTTTTGTTCACCGAAATGACTGTCCACCCTCAAGCTAGGAGATAACTGTGCCACGTTAAACCTCACAAACTCCAGAACAACAGAGGCCCTGATGTTTCATGTTGATACGAGTTGTTATTCTAGTTACCCCTGTAACTGCGTTGTACATTGGAGTGCATTGTTCTTCTTATTACTGTTTGAAAACAACCCATGAAGTAACGCTAGTTATTGAAATCAAATTCTTCCCTATATTTACCGAAAGCTGTGTTAAATTGCAAACAGAAGAGCTAAATTCAACTTTAATCTGTTAAAAAGTGCTTTAAAGGTGTATAATTATGTATAAGTGACATCATTGTCAGATACAGAATGTTATTTCAGGACATTTGTTTGCATGAATTGATGAAAGATTAGAGAATAATAAATGTGCAAAATAAATAAAAGTAGAAAAGAATTCGAAAACATTTTCTGTGGTTTCCGAAGATAGAGTTTCAAAGAGGATTTATCCCGCTTTTTACCGTAGGTGTAGGCTGTCTGCCTCACGTTCAACATGTCCTGAGTTCTAATCTCCTTCAGGGTGAGTTATTTGGATAATATATTTTCTGGTGTTTTTCCTTAAGGTATATATGTCGGATAACTTTACGTTCCATGGACCCTGGGCTCATTTGAGCATCATTTCGCCCATCGTCTGATATGACAACGCTGGAGGACGCAAATTATTAAAAATAAAGACAAAAATGAGCATTTAAATAGTGGTAAATTCAGGAATGTCCCCTATAATTACCGATTTCAGTGCGGAACAATTAATATGTGACGTCATCATGCCGTAGTTGTTGTAACCTTCCTCTATTATTGTAGCTGTAGTTCTACATTATAATTTTGTATACAGGGTGTTCAGAAGGTTTAATTTCTAACGCCTTGCTGAGTTTTTAACCGAATTCTATCATACTTCTGCTCCAGTAATGGCCAAACTATTACGCAAAATGGAAAGGGGGACTTATCTCTACCTATTACTTATAACGTATTCATGGGAGTGAAAATGGAATCCTTTTAATGCTTCCTTATCGTTTGTGGAAAGGTATTCTGTCTCGGGGACAGTGGCACAGCGCCTCTCATCTCGTTCCAGAAGTCACTACTGCATGCGGAAAGTAGGAAATGATATCAATCACCCAATTGTAGCATCTCTGTTATACAGAGACAATTAACGTTTCAACTGCACATGGACGTTCTGATAGTGGAATTGAATTATTTCGGAGGCAATTCGGCATGGCAACCAAGCTTGGCTTATTGTTCAAGTGGGGCATCCCCGGGAGGAAGGATGCGTCGAGGGGAGACAGAGGGCAACCATCCTATCGGAGGAGGAAGTGATTTACTCAGAGCATATCATCCTGCTGATTGTGACTGCCTGTGTACGTTTGTTAAACTTCGCCTAGTGCTGAAATAATGTGTTGTCTTCGGGAAACGAAAAGCTAAGTTGAGTTCTGTTATTCTTGAAAGCTAGGAGCATTCGAACACTGACAGTACAATCAGAGAAAATGCAGCGCTAATGGTTGTGATGTTAAAATAAATGTTGTGGAGTTCCGATAATATAAACTGCAAACATAATAAGTTTGTTTGAAAAACAGTAAAATTGTAAAATGGGGGTCAAAGTCTCCACAAAACCAAGAAGTAAAAACTGCAAAAATATTTATAATTTTTTGTGTGAAGCCATTGTTTGCAAATATAAAAATTGTTTTTAAAAGGAATACCTTCTATTTTGTAGAAATTGTTTTTTTTTATTAACAGATGTTAATGAACTTCTCATACTAATTGTCCAAGGTGATAAAAGCAATCAATTAGCTTGGAATTAAACACCGCATGATAGGTAAGTGCAGAATAATCATGGAATCACCATGAAATTTGCCATAATTCAAGGAAGCACAGCCTGATGGGATCATTAAAAGTAAGTCTATGCCAAATTATTCGAGACGGTGTAAGTAAAGTTACAAAGTTTACTGGGATATGTGTGTCAAAATTGTTTATATAAAGGAATTGGAATACTTCAATAGGAGCAATGAATTACTTATTCATGAGAGCAGTAGTTCTGCTAGTTAAAATACTTTATAAATACGCTTTGTTTGTTGTTTATTGAAGCTTTTATGCAAATTAGCATAATTTATAAAACACATGTTCATAATTTTTATATGTACGTACTTAGGTCATTCAATAATTAATATCAACATTTAAATTAACAACAAACAAAACATTTTGGAGCAGTCACAATATTGCAGTGCTTAGAAGTAATCTCCTCCAACATGAACTCGCCTCCATACATCAATTGGCCGACGGATGCCATTCACAGCGTCTTGTTTCCTAATATTCGAACAGGCTGCTCCACTGCTGCTATAATTGCCTATCTGGTTCTAAAGCGAACTCCTCTAATGCCCAATTTCACCAACAGATGTTAAAATCGACTTTAACAAATGTAACGTAACAATTGTCACAGCTCTAAAACCAATGTTAAATTTCTTGCATTTCACCAACCTGTTTTCTGAAAATGTTAACAAACCTGTGTTAACGCTAAGAAACTTGTAAATATTACAGCTAGAGGGCTATGGATGAGTCGTATTATTTTCTGAACGTACTGCGATGCGCTTTTGTTTTCATTTTCGTCTGCACAAATGACACATTAACAAAAACATAAATAAAGCCGTGAGACAAATTTCTCATCGACGGAGAAAAAAATTGTTAATTGAACAGGTGATGAAGTGTAAGAATATCGTGGAAAATAAGTGGACGGATGCGGTGAATGTAAAAGAGAAACATGTCACGGGGAAAATATTGGAAACTAATTTAATTCAAATACATGTGTCACTATACAAGCACCAAACAACTTGTCAGTATTACGTAAATTTAAAACGCGGAAAAGGACAAGTGCCTTAAACGTTTCAAGACGACAGGTGGGTAGTGTATTATCCACATAATTCATTGAATTATAAAATCGCAAAGTTATTAATAATTGAAGCAAAGGCGAGATCGTCATATTCCTTTTGATGTATATTCTAACTCATTATTACGTAAATTTAAAACGAGGTGCGAAGAAGGACAAGTGACTTGAACGTTTCAAGACGGCAGGTGGACAGTGTATTATCCACATAATTCAGTAAATTATAAAATCGCAAGGTTATTAATACTTGAAGCTAAGGCGAGATCGTCATATTCCTTTCGATGCATGTTCTAACTCAGTATTACGTAAATGTAAAGCGAGGAGCGAAGAAGAGCAAGTGACTTGAACGTTTCAAGACGGAAGGTGGACAATGTATTATCCACATAATTCAGTGAATTATAAAATCGCAAGGTTATTAATACTTAAAGCTAAGGCGAGATCGGCATATTCCTTTCGATGCATGTTCTAACCCCGTATTACGTAAATGTAAAGCGAGGAGCGAAGAAGAGCAAGTGACTTGAATTTTTCAAGACTGGAGGTGGACAATGTATTATCCACATAATTCAGTGAATTATAAAATCGCAAGGTTATTAATACTTGAAGCTAAGGCGAGATCGCCATATTCCTTTCGATGCATGTTCTAACCTCTCTTGTACTTCCGCAGTAACCTTCATAGCAACTTGTTTTGACAGTCTATACCTCCGTAAAATTTTTTTCTTCGGATAGTTCCTCAAAATCATTTCTCCTCATAGGCCGTATTCTACTATGAATGCCATTTAGACGGTCTTAAATATAGCAAATCGACATCAGCAGCTGAGTTCATGCTCGCCATCTTGGCTATTTACAGTTGTTAAGGACTTAACATCAGAAATTCGGCTTGTTAGTTTAACATGGGATGAGTGTTACGCTAACAATTGTTGGTGAAAGGCAATTTTTGTTTTAACTATCGCTAAACTCGTGTTAAGTCTTAACATGTTTTGGTGAAATTGGGCATAAGTGGTAATTTCATTTTCGTAATAAGGTCAAAATCACATTTGTTCATATTTGGGGTGTATGGAGGATGCTCCCAGTTCCATTTGCGAAGTAAATTAATAACAGGGACAGGCGTGTGAGAGCGAGGACTATCATGCAACACAATAGGATGAGAGTTCAGGAGATTTGGACATTTACGACGCACAGCTGCTCTTAAATGGTGTTTCATAAAGTGACTGTGGCGCGTACGTTTTGATGAGATGAACAAACTTAATTTATTTTAGGTTTTTATTTTGAGTTTTAACACCATGAAGTTTCTTTATAAAATTTAATTACATAAATGTGGAACTCAGCAGTTCTGGGCATTCAACCTAGCAACAAAGAATTTGTAATCAGCGGGTCCTGGAACTTTGAACCAATATGGCGGGTGGATTGTTCTAGAAACTTTTCTGCTGATCTAATTTAGAAGGTTCCTGGGTTGAGTGTGTGTTGGCCCCATCTCTTCGGGTTATTTGCTCATACTTATAGCCGTTGTTTTCGGCGGCACTTGTGTAGTCTATGGTGAATCTTTGCTGCAGGAGGCCCCGCTGAATTTCCTCTCACCATGTCCTGACTCAACACCGTAGTTAGGCTTCATCAAATAATTATGTAGTATGTACAATATTTCATCCGAACGCCTCTTGAAGGCTTTGGCGGGTTCTGTACTTTAACATTTGAAATTAAAACCCAGTTCCTTATCATATGAGGAAACTGAGTGTTGTCTCTTCTCCTCTCCTCTCAACTATCCCATCCTTGCCCTCGCATCTGATCCCCAGCTACTTACTCCCAATCGTCACCCTAACCCTGAGATGCGACAACTGTAATATGCACCATTCACACGACTTCCTTGAGAAACTGAACGAGAGTTAAGCATACTGTCAAAATCATAAGCAACAATGGACATGGCTTTAAGTGAATCCTGTTCTTCACGATAACTTTTTGGCCATGGTGAATCAATGTGCCGCCGCCCATTTGATTGTCTCTTTAGTTTTGGCTAGCAGCATCGAACCCAGGTTTTATCTAATGTTATGATACATCAAAGAAAACGCTCGCCCTCGCATTCATAGCGGTATAAGTATAATCTAGCTGTTTCCATTCTCTGCCACATAGTTTCCTCGGTAAGACTGTGTGGAACCAATCGGTTGCCGATTCTCCTCATCTCTAACTTCTTCTTAAGGATGTGGAGAATCGTACCAGGAGCAACTCCAGCTTCCCTTGTTAGTTCAATACAAGTCCAACAATGATGTTCTTCCAGCAGTGCTCTAACAACATCCACATGTACATTATCACTTGCTGATTGCGGTCTGCCAGCTCCACGTTTTTTATGAACGTCGTCCCTTTCTCTACGAAATGCATTTACCCATCTAGCCACGGTACGACGGTAACGTCTTTCTACCACAAGTGCATTGTCGAGCATTGATATTTCTTGCATACCTGAAGCATCCTTGTTGGTATTTACTTACATATTTAGAGCCATAAATATAACAGCCTACAATTAACCTTACTAAAAATATATTATTAAATTGTCTTCAAACTACAGCTAGCAAACATTAGAAGCTATTATTTTTCATTGATATCAGCTTACATTATTTACCGCTGATAGCGCCAAATGCAGGCAGTGTTGACACTAAATTTTGAATGAACTATGCATTTCTGCATGCGTGTGCATATCCATAAAATAATCTCTTTTAAGCATTTGTTGAGAGTTCGTATTTCTCAAATCAGTACACCTCTACAGTCCTGTGTACTTCACAATGTATTCCATAAATGATCATCTTGTTATGTATAGCCTGGTACAAAGAGTGATAAGTGATAAAAAACTCACATTAACGCAGGTATTACATGAAAATTACCTGAAAGAGTAAAGGGAAAATGCTTCATGGGCAAAACAAGGAAACTGGGATAGAGCGACAAGATGCCATAAGTACATAAAAGACAAGGTTGGGTCGCTGCTTTTTAGCTAATATATACTTCCCTTACGTATTTGTATCGCCTCTCGTTAGACTAAATCACACTTGACTAAGTAGGGAAATACGAGGGCTGTTCAAAAAAGAATGATCATTATTTTTTGTCATAATTTTTCGCACTAAAATTAAATCTTAATATACTCTGTTAGCTTATTGTGAAACAAATACGCTGTAGTAGTTTCATTGTTGGTGCTCCTAGTTCCCGCCTGTGAGAACCAAGTAAGTTCAGACATGTTCAGTATCACCTACCGCTGCAATGGAGGTAACATGCAGTTAAAGTTGATGTTAGAGGAAGATCCGGAGTTTCTTTTAAACGTAATCACTGCTGATGAAACTTGGCTACATCATTTTGATCCTGAGAGCAAACAGCAAAGCTCAGTGTGGAAATTTCCTTCATCACCAACCCCCCCAAAAAGCAAAATTGGTTGCTTCTGCTGGGAAAGTTACGGCCATCTCATTCTTTGATATTCATGGAATTCAGCATGCTGTACCTGAACACATCAGTAACTGCATAATACTACAGGGATGTCTGAAAACATTGCAAGTCCATATCAGGTGCAAAAGAGCACATTTCCATGAAGCAGACTGAATGCTGCACCAGCATAATGTGCGGCCGCATATTGCCAATGTTGTTGCTGAATATCTTGCAAAAATGAATGTGAAGTGCATCCCTCATCCTCCCTATAGTCCGGATTTAGCCCCATGTTACCTTTTTCTATTCCCTAACTTGAAGAAACGCTTTCGTGGGAGGCAATAACCACCATCAGAAGCAGTGGTGAGGACTCAGGAGGCGATTTTCAAGGATCTTTCAAAAAATTGTTTCCAGAAGTCTTTGAAGACTGGCAGAAACGCTGGGAAAAGTGCATTGCAATTCAGGGGAGACTATTTTGAGAAGAACCATCAAAATTATGAGGAGCAGTAAAGGTACGTTATCAAAAATAAATTGTGATCATTCTTTATTGAACAGCTCTCGTAATTATTGTTTGTCATTTTGATGGGAAAATGCACCATATTTCATAATCGTACATTAGTCTATCATGTTCTGGTACTCTAAGAATAAGAGTTAGTCTCGCTAATTTGTTGTGTTTCATTAACTTCTTGCTTACATTCTGTAAGTAGTTTTGGTATGTGAAGCATTTTGATTGATAAATTGCTTCTTTCTCGTGGAAATCATCAGCCAACAATTGCATATTTTGTAATCTCTTGTAATTTAGAATAGGCAAATATGTGAAAATAGAAAATAAGGTAAAACGACTCCTTGATACAAGTCTACAACTTCTTATTAATGTTTATATTAATTACTATAAATATAGTGGCAAAGATTAAGTGATAGCCTCTGAGGTTCGCATGCGACAGGTCCCGAGTTTGATTTCCGTAATATCAGAGCATCGTGACCTCGCTGCCTTTATGTGTGGAGGTTATCCAGCCACGAATTTATATCCCTTATTTGCCTCTTTTGCGAAGAGATGTCTAGAAACGCTCAACTAATAAACGTTAGGGAACCCATTTTTCTGCTCCTATGGTCATATCTGACCATTCTTCGTACACCTTTGTCTCATCGCTTCCTTCCGAAGGTTTAGTAGGCACAATAGATCTAGACCGACTTCAGTACTAAAATCTAAGCTTCATCTACTATAAGTAATTCAAATTAGTTTAGCGATTACAAATATAAATCCCTTGCTAAAGTGTGGATGTGCTCTATATTCTCTTAAACTTGACCGAGCCAGATAGCTCAGGTTGTTCTGTCTGTGGTCCGCATTCGGAAGGCCCGAGTTCGATTCCCGTGGCTGATCTACCTAACCTATGGGTTTTCCGGGGGTTTTCCTGGGTCGCCAGGTTAATTACATCCCCCGATTTTTCTGTCACTCTATTTCATTTCATATCATCTTTCATCTGCTGGTCTCTTTCAGGCTCAAAAAGCCGGTGGGTGTCTCGATAGGCTCTAAGTGAACCAATTTCTACGCCAGTAGGATGGTTGCCGGTTTTTTTTTTTTTTGTGATTTACGTCCTCCAACGTTAAGTCATATTGGGCGATTAATGTAATTGGTAAAATGATGCTCAAATGAGCCCGGGGTCCATAGAGCTTAGAGTTACCCGACATTCGTATTTTAGGATAAGGGAAAACGGGAAAACCTTATCTAGATAACTCACCCTGACCGAGATTCGAACTCGGGACCTCTTGAACGTGAGGCAGACATGCTACCACCACGCTACCGAGGTGGGCGTTGCCGGTCTCCGCATCCAGGTCTCTCGATGGGACATTTTCCCATCCACAGTTTGGTGGGATGTCCGGTGACCTGGCCTGCCGGGGTAAGTTTCAATCTAAGTGAAATATAGGGAACCTTCTGCATTGCCGTGACTCTTTGGGACGGCCACTCTTGTCTCCTCTCACTTCATCCCTTCCTTCCAGGGGTTGCCCCACTTGGGGGCATAGGTACAATAAACTAAGTGTGGTTTTAGTGCCGACTCCTCTCCGAGCTAATTGCGTTATCCAGTTCTTGTAAACCTTAGCACTCGCCTGAGGATAAAATGTTCTTTATAATGTGTAAACTTATTTAATGAATGAACTCTATTAAATCTCATAAAGAAGGCTGCATATTGTTCCTCGAATTTAATGAGAGTGTAGGGGAGCGGATGAGAGATGTTCAGCTGTTATTTATAATTTATTAAATATAAAAATAAATATAACAGGTAGTATGATTTTGTTATGGCTTAAGCATGTGGGTTCAGTTATTTCAGAGTGAATATTTGACGAACGGCTGTCAAAGTGTTTGAAAGACCCATGTACAAATAGAAAATATGTTTGTTTAATGTAGGTGTCTAAGCCCATTATTATCTCGTTCCTCTGTGGCGAACAATGCAGTGTAGAGAATGATGTAGCATGCTAAAGTTTCTTCCTAGAAATCCTCTCCAATAAGGATCACATTCCGTTGAATTGAATTAGATATCTCCGCCAGCAGCATATTTGGATAATTATGACTGAACCCTTGTTCAACAGCTGCAAAAAATGCCTTCTCTGCCTGTAGAGAAGCGAATGGTTGTTAAATTGTTGTTAGGAAATTCCATTTCCCGTTGAGTATTCAGAAAATGATCTAGAGCTTGGATATGTCCTGTTAGATAACTAACTTCTGTACCAACGTCGAACTTCACGAGCATTGCATTCAGTTGCAATTCCAGATGCTGCTTTTCTGAAAACGCTCTTTTAATTCAGAACTACTTAACGAATCACTTCAAGTACTAACAGACCAGTACGTGTGCAAGGCTGCCCAGTTCTCTATTCATTTGCCAGCTAGAATTACGCAGTTTCAAAGTCCTTGAGGAATACTCGTCAAAGAGGCATGATAGTAGCCGAAACATTCAAATATTGCTCAAAAAATGAGCCCATACTTGAGTATTGAAAGTTGTGTGGACAAATTGGAATGATGCAGTGTATTTACTTTCGTTATTTTTGTGTACAAAGGATAGATTTCAAAGTATGTACCAATTCAAACAATATACTATTTAAAATTCAGACTTGCTATTGGTCTTCTACATATAGGTATCCAAGTGTGAGAAGTGAAATACTAGTCTTAAAATTATATCCATTGACGCAGCCCCTGTCACCTAGGAACACTAAGATGACATATAACTTTATATCAGAAAGACATTAACACAAACAAACAAACGAATAACTACAAATAAATGGCGTATACCAGAATAGACATATGCCAGAATGCTAGCATATACTCCGGAGACCGCCACAAGGACGAGGACGAATTTTCTTGGAACTATTATGTGTTTCAAATGGGAAGGTGTTTGTCCTTGAGCGCTACTAGGCGAGCAACCAATCGGAGTCCTGCAAAGTTGTCGTACTGCATTCATGCTAAGTGGTGTGTGACGAGTGCCAACCTAATCAATCTGCATGAAATACTATTCGCGCTAAGATAAAAATTCAGATTACGCCAAAACTGATCCATGTGGAAAGTAGAGAGCAATGTATCTAACATAACCTTGAAAACCCCATATTTTTTTAGCTCAAATAGTTTTTCTAATACAAATAAATAAAACACTATTACCTGTATTATAAAAATAAATCGCGACGTAAGTACTGTATGAATATCATTATTGGTTGGCATGTGTCCGATTACGTATATTTGTAATTAATCAGAACTGAAACCTAAATGCTTGACATGACGTGATAAAAGAATTACTTTGAATAAACCAATTCGAGCGGGAGGAAACAATAAATTTCCTGTTGCCCTGGCAGAATGTGCCTGGTCACATTATATCTTTGTTTATCAATGGTTCGTAATCTCTATTTACTCTATAGAGCTCAAAGTGGTTGGTGTGTATGTATGTACATATACTTTTCATTACTCATAACTGAAATTTAAACTACTGCATGACATTATAAAAGAATTAGTGTGAATAAGTCAAGGTGTTAACTTCGAGAGAGAGCAAACACTTCATTTCCTGTTAGCCTGTGGAATGTAGTATGCTTATGCTTATGAATGAATACTGGATAAGAAGTGTTTATTTACTCTGCAGAGTTCACATCAATATAATTCAGTTGTTCTTTGCACAAAAGTAGAGTAAGAGTTAAATAGTGCAATGGCTCCTTGCGGTGAATTTAGTGGCGAGTCAAAAAGGCAGGTGTTGCGAAGTCAAGCTCGAATTATCTTTTTTAAGGTGTACACGTTCTTCAAAAAAAAATTCGGAAACAGAAACTAAAAATGACTTAATGCAAAGAGTACTTCCGTTTAAAAACACGGAAATAGTGTACCAGCTGGATTAATTTGCAATTGAAATGGGACACGAGGTAATACGCCTCCCACCTTACCACTGCCAATATAAACCAAATGAGTTGGTGTGGGCTCAAATAAAAAGGGGGGGCTATGCAAACAGAAATAATATTTTTAAACTGACGGACGATGAATGACTTGTTCTCGAAGACTTAACAAGGTAACACAAGAGGACTGGAAAAACTGCGTAAGGCATGCAGAATACCTTCAAGAAGACGATTTTAAAAATGAAGTAGCTCGTGACGAGATTTTGGAACCTATAATCATAAGTTTGCAAGACTCAGACAATGAAGACAGGGACAGTGACGAATTGTCTCTTGACGTAAGTGCCATTAACAGCGATATGGATGAGCGACTGGCAGTTACATTGGAATAGAAAAACAGGTGATTCATAAACTATAATTATGGTTATAGTATTTAAAAATATACATAATTTGCGAAAATGCTTTTTCCAATTTTGATTTTGGCAAAATCACTTTATGCAGGTTTAGGTCACACAATGAAGGGGCACATCTCCCTTATATATGTATTGTGGCTTCCAATGTTCAGGAGGAAGGGATAAAGAGAAGCAAACACAAGAGCTTATATGTCGCAGTCAGACAAGCCCCTTGGTGTGAAAGTCCGTTTAAATACCAGGCCTAAAGACCTGTCCCATTGCTGAACGACCCGTCTTCCAAATGATCTTCTAATATTCTTGTAGGGTACCCTATTTTTTGATGAAAAGTCCATACCATTTGTTTGAGACCACCATATGCCAGGAAACCTAGAAGTACTTCTGGAAAGTGAGAAGGAATCAAAATGAAAAGGAAACAATAGGATATTGTGGTAAATAGTGCCCATCGTGCCTACTTACCAGGGGTATTACGAAATATTCAAGGTCCAACAGGCGTTTGACGGGAGTTGAATCCGATTCTTCCGAACGCAACCTTCAAACAGAACGCCATGCAATCTCGCTTAGTAACATTTTGTGTAACATATCAATAAGTGTATAGCTGTAGTGATTCAAGAGTTATTTCATGCATTCGTACTTGGAGACCCTTTGCTTTGCCAAAATTTCCAGCTTGTAGCACAAAAAAAATGGAATCACAGATGGCAGAATTGAATGCAATGAGCTTCACAAGCGGAATCGCCCAGGCAGAAACAGAACAGTTGAACTAATGTTAATGACATTGCGTCCATTTGTTTTATTGCTATTATGTACCAGATTATTTACGTCGAGGGCCATTAATTCTTATTGAGAGGCACACATAGCTCACTAATCAAATTCCGTTGGTTTGTCAATAGCATTCATGCTAACGAAGTATCACTCGAACTGACAGACATTTTTGTTAACCATTTGGCACGTATTGCTGTTCAGATACCGTACTTAAAATGTGTTCACATAACCCAATTAAAAACATGATTTGTTGAAAAGAACCTATTAATTTTGCGAATATATTTTATATGAATATAATAAATAGCTTATAACGAAATCAATTATTGTTGCACACGTATATAGTACTCACCGAATTAGTCTTAAATAAAGTGAAAAATTGAGATCCATTTCATGAAAGGCAAGTAGTTATTGCTGATATAAATCAAGCAGTTAATCAATAACCACCATGAGTTATTATCTATAACAGGCTTCTTTACATGGTAGCTTAGTGTGCTTTTATATAGTTTAGTTGAAGATAAAGAAACAATAATCATTTTCATATGGTAAAATCAATACAATGTTAAAAGTTTCTCAGAGAATTGAAAGAGTGACTAGCTTGTTCAGTGTTCAGGAAACAAACAATCGGTTTAGAAGTGCCATGAAAACTTAGAACTTGGGGAATTTATGTCGACAAGAAATACATTAGCACAAAAGTTGTATAATCGGAAATCTGGAATTTGCTAAGGCACATAGCCAAATTCTAAAAATTGATACATAAAAGGCATTCTTAAAGTTTGGCAAGTCACTGAGTGGAAAACTGTGTTTCAAGGAAAGTGAGATTTTAGCCAAGAGAGAAAGAGAGAGAGAGAGAGAATTTTGGTGGATATTCACCTTGTAAGCGAGACTAAACGGATAAAAGAACGTGCACTTTTAAAAGATCAATTATTGGCAGTCCGCAAGACCGCACTCGGGTTATACAGACTGACGGTCATTGTAAGAAAACCATATGCAGGTTTCTCATTATTACATCTACTGCAATACAACTGGCTATATTCGCATCACAGGAGCAGCATAATATTGAACATTCCAGTCCAACCGTTAATCAAAGGATCTATTTTGGTGCGTCGGGAGAAAGCAAATGAAATTCTGCGAACAGTATGTTGAAATAGTCAGCTTTGTTTCTAGCACAACCTCAAACTATTCCACTTGTGCCTCAGTTGGAAGTCAAGCTATTTGTTGACTAAAGGTTTATTGTGTTTCTATGTTACCTAGCACCAGTTAGATTATTCCTACTAACCCATATTTATGTATGACAATTTCATTTCTACAGAACTGTCTGAGACAGAAGTCAAAAACGAAAAGTATAGTATTTCCCCCGAAGTTACGACATGAATAGAGCGTTGAAAAGCTAGCAAGTAAAGATTTATATATAATTTCATTTTCCAATATTCCATTTGTACTTACAACGAAATAGTAATGTACGCAATTCTCCAAACGTTTATCTCAGTGAACTGTAGATAGAGAAATAGCTTTTATAAAATAGTTTCTAGAAGCGAGATTAAATATGCAAAAGTGGCAGATTTCTTTCTTTATAGATGAAAAATTCACATCCACCTGTTTGAACAGTCTGGCACTGCGGGTTAAGATTTTAGAGGAATAAAAACGTTCCAATAAATACAGATCTGAAAATCAAGCGTTTATTTGACAAGGGCATTACTTTAGTATTTCGAGACCACTGGATATTTAAATGCTATTTGCAACAGAGAGTCGCATTTCATTTATTAAGCCACAACAAACTCAGGAATCCGTAACAAATATCGTTAACAACAGAAAGTTCTAATAAACATTGGTTTGAAACCTACTTCATTATGAGCAGGCACCCTATAACCCGGTTGTTAGGATCAATATACTGGCAGCAACCAGCAAGTCAAAACAAACCTAAATGAATGTCAGGCAACACTGGTATACTATTCCACGATTCGAAATGTTTCATTTTAAAGTTGGCAAGTTTCATGACTCACTTTTTAATATTGTCGCGAATCCGATCACTTGTGTATACAAAGAGCCTGGAGATAAGGAGTATGCCGGAACAAATAAAGATAGCGTGAGATAATAGACATGGCGGCACAGATGGGATTATGCTTCTGGAATGTGATAGAATATTCGGTTTCTTTATTCTTCTGGAAGAGTCTCGAATTTATCAATGAGGTATTTAAGAAGGCGAGACTCGCCAAGATTAAGTTGTAAAACAATCGTGAGAGAGTTGTGTAACAAGAGTTGTAACGAGAACTGATCAAAACGTTGTTTGTTATTGTCATCGACTTTAGTAGATTGTGGTGTGTGTGACGTAATGTTGTTACGTGAGAACTGACCAGTGTGTTTCTATGGAAGTAAAGAACATTTAGAATTTCTGCAAATTGTATTTTTGATTCTATGAACCCACAAAGTCACAATATATTTCGATCATCTACAGAAATATTTACATTATAATTAATTGTAAATAAAAACTATGGGACCTTAACCTCAAAATTATGCGTTTATTATATTTTCCAATAATAATATATTTTATGTAACAGATTTACAAAACAGGTAGTTTAGTGCATCCATAACAAAATATCATATTTTGGTTTCAATTTACGTAAATTTTTAAATATGCATTTCTACTACATCATATGTTTTATGGCTGCATAATTAGAGTTGTGATACACTATATTTTATAAAAATATGGAAATTAAATCTATGATTTTCGCTTAGCCTCTGATCATGGAAAGATGCGTGCGAGATCACGTGATATGAGAGTCAAAGTGTAAACACTAGTGTAATCATGTGCTTGTTATTCTGAGGTGGACTGCTTCACTTAAATGATTTTGCTATTATCACGATATTTATGTAGAACTGCAGTGGTGTTGTCTGCCCACCACAAGAAAGCAAGAGAGGAATAAAGAGGAGAGGGGCTTGAAGTGTTTATCTACTGTATTAGTGGACCTGTTTACTACGAAATGAGTCTATGAGAGGACATATGAGTTACCTATGCTGTCAGATCTAATGCTTGTTGCAGTAACTGCAGTGATAGGTATTATGTATGGGTGAGTTACATATTTGACAACACTCGCGTATTTTAAACGAATCTAGCATCCCTATCATCCTCGGAAGAGGAACATTATCACCATGAGGCCAGCAAAAGTGACTACGTTACACATTCCTCTAGCTTGCCTTCTTGTGCTGGGCAGACAGTACAGGCCTCACTCTCTGATTATAAACAACACTGCACCTAAACAAAATTAACTTGAATTCGCCGAATCTCCCCCATCAGAGTTCAAATTTAGCTGCCTGATTATGAAATACCTATGGTAGGGAAGTATTTCAGTAAATAAGAGAAATTTACTTTCATTTTAAAAACTACAAATATTGCAGCTCTACTACCAGAAAATAATAATAATAGATTTTGATTTTCATGAAAATTTTGTATGATTCTCTAAAAAAATAAATAAAAAAATAAAATATATTAATGTCAGTTCAATATCAATCTTAAATATGATAGAAAGCACCTCGAATATTTTTGAATAGACGAAAGTTGGAAATATTTTTCATCATTAACAATTATGACCCATTCACAATGAAAAGTAGGCGTAAGACTTTGCACCCATGTTATTTAATTGAAGCAATCACACCTGCACGTAACGTGCTAAGTAACTAAGTAACTATTGTGGAATCAAACCTTTGGTCGTGCCTTGCCATTCTACATCAGACATGATATTTGCTTGACACAACATTTATCTGCTATCTATTTATAAAGATTGGATGAATTTTCTTCTTCTTCTTCTTCTTCTTCTTCTTCTTCTTCTTCTTCTTCTTCTTCTTCTTCTTCTTCTTCACTTCATGGCATAGGCAATCAAGTGCCTATTCCGCCTTCGAAGTCCTCCAGCCATCGCTTCCTGGGTCTGCCCACCGATCTCCTACTTTTAGGATGATGCTGTAATATTTGTTTTGTAGGTCTATTATCTGGCATTCTTTCAACATGTTCCTTCCAATTTTGTTTGAGATCTTTTAACCTATCATTCATACTAAAGATGTCCAGCTCTTCTCTTATATTTTCATTTCTTATTAAGTCCCTCTTCGTGCATCCTTTCACACTTCTCAAGAATTTCATTTCTGCAACCTGTATTTTACTCTGTTGCATTTTAGTTAACGTCCAAGCCTCACTTCCGTATGCCAGTATAGGTACAGCCATAACTTTGTATAACTTTAATTTTGTTTCTTTACGTATTTTGTTTCTAAATATTCTATTTATTGTTCCACATACTCTTCGAAATTTGCATATTTTATAGTAGACATCGTATTCCTTGTCATGACTAACATCGATTCCCAAGTAGTTAAAATGGCTTACCTGTTCAACGCAACGATTATTTATAACTATTTTTGTTCTAATTGCCTCTTTCCCAATGAATGCCATTACCTTTGATTTTATAAAAGAAATGTTCATATTATATTGCTTACAAAGTTCACTAAGTTTGAAAATAGATTTTTGCAGGGCAGATTCGCTATTTTGTGTAATAACTAAGTCGTCTGCAAACAATAAAATGTTTAAAAAGTTTTATTTGAAATTTTAAAACCTTCATTCCATTTTCACACTAGGTCGTCAATATAAATACTAAAAAGTGTAGGTGATAAAGTATACCCTTGTCTGACACCCTGATTAGTAAGATTTATTTTAGAAATTTTACCATTGTTCCTCACATTTATTTTTGTTTGGAAGTAGAAGCATTGTATCATTTTTACTAATTGTTGTGGGTATCCTCGTTCTTCCAATATTTGCCACATCGTGCATTGGTTTACCCTATCGAAGGCTTTTTTAAAGTCAATAAACCCCATATGCATTTCATTATTAAACTTCCTATGTTTTTCAATTAGTTGTTTAAAAATAAAAATGTTATTGGATGAATTTTAATTTTGGAAAGTATTGGTTGCAGTATTCAATTTGAAACATGCGTTAGGCTCGCTAGGTTTCTGCACGCAAATTACGTATCTGAAATCCTGTCAGTGTTTTTCGTATGTACGCTTACGCCTACATTGTGAAAATTGCTTCTCTCACGCTTGCACTCATGCGACGTTATATAGCGCTAGGTCCTTTATTGAGAATGGAGCCTTGAAGAACCAGTATAGCGTGCTATGAAGTTTATACCTGTATACCGGCATCAATTTTCGAACCCAATGCCACGAGTTGCAGATATACAGGAGCCCATTCCGTCACCCTCCTTCACTAGAAACAAATCATTCTTAATATCACTGTTATGTAGTTGTGAGGTTGTTGAATTAGAAACTTTTAAATGTATATATGATTTTTTACACACCTCAAAGATTTTGTTATACTCGTAGTATATGATTTGTGCAAGTTATTGATTATTCATGCAATACTCGTTGGTGTGCTTGAAGCAATATGGTTAAACACTTCTCTCACTCCTCCATTTTTAAAAGTCCAGCGATATGTTTTGCCTCCTTCGCACCCTTTTAACCCCAATAAATTCACTTCCAATTTCTGCAGGTTCCCCTTTCGCTCAGCTTTAAATATTTTCCGTATGAAATTTATTCCTTGCATTTCAATGTTGCCTTGATTGGTATGTAAATGTATATAGGCGCTCTCAAACGTGCCATCTAAAGATAAAAATATGTAATTTATGACTGTTTTGTTCATTAGTATTCATTAGCATTCATTGGCATTCATTAGCATCCATAAGCATTCAATAGCTTTATGCATACAAAAGTAATCTATAATGATGAAAATTTAACACCAACCATCTCATTATTACTTTCTCTGCAAGAAATAACGTTACCTTCAATAAAATACTTAGATTTATTTTCAGTGTACTAAAATATCAGAAAACGCCACTTACACGCTGCTCTAAAATCTCAATGCGTAAAGCTTTTTCTTTTTTTTTCTTTTAAGCAATGCAGTTGTTTCGCCAATTAAATTACTTAATGGTATTATTTGATAAACTATTTTTGCTAGAACTTGGAGCTTTCTTTTAATTTACGTCCTCCAGCGTTAAGTCGTATTTTACGATGAATGGAATGGGTGAAATGATGCTCAAGTTAGCCCAGGGTACACTGGGCTTAGAGTGACCCGTCATTCGTCTTTCAGGATAAGGAAAAACCTCGGAAAAAGCTTTAACCAGATAACTCACCCTGACCGAGATTCTAAGTCGGGATCTCTTGAACATGAGAGACGCTACCACCATGCTACCTAGGCGGGCTTTGGAGCTTTTGTATAGTTGTTTCTTTATTAGTCGTATTTAGATTACTGATTTTGTAATACATAGTTTTAAAATTACAAACATTAGAAAATACAGTCTCTGGATCCCTTTACTATACCTGATATTGTATGCAAATATCAGGAGATGCATCTTGAAGGAATTATGGGTGCGTGGGTAGCCAATTTCTTATTTAAAGATTTTTCTCAAAACTATAATGATGATGATGATGATGATGATGATGATGATGATGATGATCCGTATGAGGGCGCTCAACTGCAGAGGTTATCAGCGCCCTTTTTAAACTAACTGGTCATGGCAAAAGCCAGATATAAATTTCTCTAAAGAAAAAGGAAATAAAAAAAACTATAAAATTGTATATATTGTAACGCGAGCGCTGGAACACCCTGTGAAGCAGCTGAGAGCGGGAGACAGGGAAGGTTCGGTTAGCCACGCCCTCGCCTCGTTTGTCGTATAGTGGTGACAGGCTGTGGTCAGGGGAAAAACATGACTGTGTCGCCTGTTTCTCTACACCTGTTTCTCGAAATTACGTAATCTGGAACATTCCCCTGGTCACTAGAAACCGGCGATATTCCTATATAAAGAGGGTTACAGACGGACAGAGGGAGTTGGTTTTGTCAGTTAGTGAGTGAGGAGACAGTCAGTTCTTGGTGTAAGAGTTAGTCAGTGACGTGTTAATGTACGAGAAGATTGTGCAACGGAAGACTGTACGTAACTGTGAAGGTGTACCGGAGCTTACGTAACCGCGAGGCCAAGTGAAATTGTAACGGACGAACTGGTGAATTGTAACTGTGTGCAGCACGAAATTCTGTGTAATTGGCAAGAGTTTAACTGTAAGTCGGTGGAAATAAAGAACATTGTTGAGTGGTGTAATTGGACTTTTTATTTCACGAACCCACAAAGTCTCAATATACTTACAAGTTAATACATACACGTAAAAAGCGAAACTATAAAACGAAAGAAATATAAATCTAAAAAGTCATAAATTCTATTCGTCAAATCCTAAAATCTAAAACAGAAATGAATCTGAAAACCTTCTCCACTACTGCGTTATCGTCCGCTAGCATTTCTGCGAAGCTGGCCGGCAGCTGCTATTTATATATGACAAAAAACACGGCGCCTTACATGCATGAAAATGTAATCACAAACAAATACACATACACCACCTCCTGCTATATGTTGTATCAGGCAGCGATTAAGAGGCGGCGAATTAATTGAAATCAGATAATTAAAAAAGAAGAAAATTAATAAAAATATTTTGCTAATTTAATATAAAAGTCTTGGTATAATAATATGAAATTAGAATGGATAGAACAATGATTAAAATAGCGGTTGACTTAACGAATAAGAAGGGAAGAATATAATTTAATATAACATATATACTAGCATCCAGGCAAGAAAGATAAATATTCTTGTAAAAATCTGTACGCGTCGGAGAGACAGGAACCGTTAAAGGAACAGGAGGGCCGTTACCTTCTTTGTGCTAGTAAACGTTCAATGTTTGAGAACTATAGAACATTTCCAGCGAGGAATGTGTCGGGACATAGGGGCTTTCAAAATACAGTTGAGCATGAACGCTAAAGGGATTTACTTCGCTGATTTGATAACGATGTGTACCGTTACAAGCAACTCAGGGTAGGCGTTCCCCATCTCAGGGTGGGCTGAACGTCAATGAGTTTTGCAAACCAATACGAAAATTCGAAATAAATGAGAAACCAATAATAATGTAACATTTGAGAAGGGTGAGCTAGTTTGGTCATGTGATAAAGTTAGAGAGGGGTTCAGAATAAGGTTCGAGCTGAATTGTGAAGTAAGAAAAATGTACTTAAAAGGTGATACTACAACAGGAAGGACGTTTTCATGCGCGTTTAGAAGAGAAGCGAAGATTTATAAGTCTGAAGTGTAGGAAAGTTAAGAATAGCGCAACCAGCGTAAGTGGAAGCAGCATTAGAAGTTTATTAGAGCAATGTAGTCGCCGTATAAAGAAGAAATAGAAACCGCGCGGAAGTAAATTTAAACAAGTAATCCAGGGATAGTACAATTGAATTTATGTTAGGAATTTTACTAACAGGTGGTCACCGATCGAAGTTGATAAGCAAACTTAGTAGGAATTAAACCAAATAATTCTGCAACAAACAAAGTGTTATTAATACGACTGAGTAGCCAACAACCACCAAAATCCATTTCCTACAACCATTCACCTGAGGATAAGAGAACTTACAGCTCCAATTAGAAACCAATCAATTTAGCACTGGAATGCGGTTTGCCGCAACGTTCTCCACTATGGAGGCCGGTACACTGCCTTCCGAAGCTGCGGCAGAATGGATGTGGGCCCCATGACAGAATGATCGAGAAAACGAATTCAAAAGGTTGTTGGGTGACAAGAAACACAGAATTATTCAATGATATCAGAAAGTAGTATGTCTTGTTGGTGTCTACTTGCCTATGTGAAAGTAGAATTTCTTCTGCAATTCCCCTGCTTCATTTAGTATACCAGCTTTAACATCTAAGATCATATTAGTGTTTTGCGTTTGGAGCAACTTTTCGTAATGATGTTGACTCGTTTATTATTCTGTTTTAGTTTATTTACGTCCGATTTTCTTTTTAATCGGACCGAAGATATATAGAGCTGCAGGCTAGAATGTTAGCCACCAAAACACGAAGACAGTCTATTCTGTAATTTGTATCAGACACAAATACAGGTATAAGTTGACTTAATATTACAATTAAATTGAACTCAAATCTTAAAGAAAATATAAGCGAAACTTGCAAACTGTTAAAGTCAAAGTATATCAGAATTTGTCACGTGTTTAAAGTTTAGCTTTTACAATTTTTAAATCTGAATGCTGGAGAACTAATATCAGAAATGTACGTCAGTCGAAGTTTATGTATTAATGCACTATATTTAACAATAACAAATTCAATTTTAGGATATTTCCCACAGTGAACAGTGAATAAGTATGAGTAGATTGAACAGCTTTTTCTCTAGTAAATACGTAATTCTAAATAATAAGTTCTAGAAGAAGCTAAATAAATCGCTAGTATTGCTATAACGGTAGTAAAATGCCTGCTTTGATTCGGTGCTATAAAATTATGCATTTCCTTTTAAAATATAAAGGTATATTAGTAAATATTGCAATCACAATTTTCAATTAATTGTGAGTATTCAGGTATATTGTGCTTTTTATTAGATTACAGCAATTTACATTATACGAAAATGTCATGTTGATGGGTAGATCAACTATAAAAGGGGTGGACGGGCAGGGCCCTTAAGACGGCAGCTCATACCACTGTACATACACGTACACGAGTTAAGCGTGTGACGTCCCCGCGCGTGAGATGTTTCCTGATAACTACTTGCTGCATCCCGCACGCCTCAGATTAAATCATATTTAACCTGCAGTAACGGTGACGTCATACCTGAATATAGCAGCTGTGTACCGTGACGTCTCGCAGGCGTTCCCTGTCCTCCCCTAAACTATGCATAATAAGACCTAAAGCTTTCCTGGCGACGAATACGATCACTTTCTTTTCGGGCAGCCAGCCAGGTGAAAAGATGATTAGACATCAACGTTTCGGGAGTGTGCATCTCTCCCATCATCAGGATATTTATAAAATGTTATACCCACAAATGAAATGCTGGATATAACACAACCATAAACAAAGACAAAATACTATCAAAATTCGCATTACTGAACAAAAGACTGTTTTCAGTAAACTAAATGCCATGTCAGGAGATGGCGTGAGTAGAGGAAATTGTGTCAAAGAAACGTAGCTACTTAACTTAATTACCAAGCTGTATTGGTGTTTGCTTCTTAAATCGACGGATTTCCATTTTAAGGCCAGTTTCAGAGGAGCTGCTCTGAAATCCAGCATCACGATTAAGCGTGCTCCTTTCAGAGGAAATCTCCAAAGCCTCCTTAATTCTCCGCTCCCAGTAACTGTTGCATTTTGCCAAGATGGTCGTCTCCCGAAAATTGGCTCTATGGTGGTTATCAAAACAATGCTCTGCCAGCCCAGACTTCTCAAACCTGAGAAGTGACAGACTTACAAATAGATGATGATGATTATAATAATAATAATTGTAATGATAGTAATAGTAGTAATAATAATAGTAATTATATTATATGTTATGGTAAATAACTGCAGTTGATGTAAACAAATACTGATAGAGCCTTACTCTTCACTATCCTTTGGACCTTTTTGGGCAAAATTCTTCAACTCAAACACTATTTCACTTTTTGGTACAGGTTGTAAGCTACTGCTTAATGTGGCTATGGCAGTCTGTAAATATAAAAATTGTAGTTGGTTACATTTCTGTCGATTCTCTGAATTTATAAATACCTTTGCTATTAGCATTCACGTACGTGTTGCTATTATCACTTAGGATTTGTCATTTCGAGTTGTTTATTGATTACAACCATTTCTAAGGAATGTACATATGTTTGATTTGCTTCAGGTGGCACTGGGAGTGTGGTGAGCATTGGGAATCCCCTGGTGACGGCAAATTCTACACAATAGCCATCTTCACTGTGACATTCTTTCTTCCCATGCTGAGTCTGGCCTTCACATATACCTCTGTGGCTAGGAGGTTGTGGCTCCGGTCATCACCGGGAAACGCGGATCCTCACAGGGACCTCGCCCAACTACGGTCCAAGAGGAAGATAGTCAAGGTACGTCACTGTTCTTTTACATTATGTACACGAATTGCAACCGAGCCCTTTGGTACCTGTGTCCTTTCTGCTTGTGCTCGTGCTGTCAGTGTACATGTACAAATCCCGAGTGTTTATCTGTTGTTCTGTGATAATAATACGTAAGTTTCTTCCTGAATTCTTCCTGAATAATGCGTAAGCTCTTCACCCAGCTTGGGTTCAGCTCAAGCCGTGTCGAATGCTTTGTTCCGATCAGGATAGGACTTGGCTGGGTCTGTATATGCAAAGTTACACTCAGCTCGTTTATTACAGAATCTAACAATATGATTGTTGCAGATGTTAGTGACGATAGTGGTATTGTTCACACTATGCTGGCTACCTCTGCAGACCTTCCTCTTGCTCTACTACTTCGTACCTGGGTTCGACTCATTCAACACAGAGGAAGCTAGGCAGTCCTATGCACTTGCATACTTTACTTGCCACTGGCTAGCCAATGCCAACAGTCTTGTCAACCCACTTGTGTACTGCTTCATGAGCGACAACTTCAGGGTAAGCATTGATTGTCACCTTGAAATAATTTTAGAGAAAATTATGATTTTGTATAGCCTTAATAAAAATGCAAGTGTTTGATAGTCCAAGTGATCCTGATTTCACGTTATGCATGAATGAAAACTTCAACTTTTTCATTTGCTAAATATGGTATGTGAAAGTACTAAGTTTAACTTAAAATGTGAAACAAACATTTTACTATAAATATAAGATCCGAGGTACTTTAAACAAGAATCGTTTTTATAAAATGGTACACTGGTTTTGATATCCTTAAACAACATTATACTGAAAAGTTAGATAAGTGGCCAAATTTGATAGTTGTAACTGTAAAGCTAAACTTGAACAGTTTGCTAACGTAAATCATCTGAAAGTTAGGAATACATTTTAGGACATGAGATGTTAACAAATGTACATGGACAGGGGGTCGGATAACCCATTATTGCCAACTATGTGATAAATTATAAATTAAGGCCACAGATGAAATATGCTCTAGGTACTTAGCGGAATAGATAGAGGACCGGATCACTACATATTCACAGCGGAATTTTAACTTTGGCCAAAACAAAGAAAATTCAGAACGAGACAAAAAAATGTAGATGGAAAAAAGGCTATAAATCATAATTAAATAACAAGGTTACCATAGCATATGATAAATGTGGTAAAATGTTTATGTGCGGGAAAAAATAATTTTAACTTTCAGAAAACGGAAATTATAAGACCTCTTAACCTAATAAGGAAGTCAGTCAATGATGCCTAATGTCATCGACACTCTTTAATATTTATATCAATAATGCAATTCAAAATTGGAGGTAAAACAATGACCAGGGTATTAAAATAGCACGAAAAAAATTGAATACTTTGTTGTATGCTGATGATGTAATAATCAAAGAAATAGAAGATTAAACAACCTTCAACATAGAAATTAATTGTTCTTTCACACTGGCCGTGTGTAGGCTGAAGTATTGAACGTTAGAGTCAGAATGAAACATTCAATGTCATGGCCGGGATTTGAACCACGAATCTTCTGGTCTCCATCCGGCCGCTTTAACCATTGAGCTAGTAAGGCCAACAAATACACGAGTCAGTTGGAGAATTTAAGTTCATGTCGGCACCTTGGCCATAGTAGCTCCATGGTTAGCGTGGTTGGACGGAGACCAGAAGATCCGTGGCTCAAATCCCGGCTATGGAATTGAACTTTTCAGTCTGAATCTACCTTTCCAAACTTTAATATGTTGCTTTAATAAAATATGCAGCATTTGGAACATCAAAATATGAATAAAAAGACAAAAATTATATAAAATCGGAGGAAAATCCCTTCAAGTTCGAACAGAGTCGCTGATGACGATACTGGAATAAGGCTTCTGCTTTAGTTATTTAGGAACTCAAGTAATGAGAAGAACAAGGACATAGACAGAAAATTAATGAGATTTCAAACACTCTACTGAACAATCATAATACGATAAAGAATAAAAAAGACCGAAAACGGGCATAAATAATAATACCAAGGCTATCCCTACGTTAGTTTACGGATGTGAAAGCTGGGTACCTACACAAAGGACAATAAGTGGAGAACAAAGCAAGAGGAAAATGAAAGGAAGGCAGTAGACGAAGAGATGTGATCCCTAGACTACGGAAGATGGCTGTTAAAATGGCATGTTTCGGTATAGGCATTATGAATAAAGTGGAACATTTCGATTTTGAATGAACATACTGTTAAGCTCTCTTGATTCTCGATAAATTTTCTGTTTCTTAGAGATCTTATTACAGAGTTAAAATAAAAATTTATAAATTTGTAAACATTATTTGTACCTGGTTATTATTCACTAAATGAGTGGTTTCAAAATTAATTGGATAGAGTCAATTTGAAGAATTCAATGCCATGGCATGACTCTATCCATCAAAACCTTAGCCTATATACGGCTAGTGTGAAGAAATGATTAATTTCCACCAACTAACTTAAATAATAAGAGTTTAATGGTGAAGCCTGGCATTGTAAATAATAAGTCGCCACAAGCGGTGTATCTCGGATACGAGAGCCCCTAGTGGTTTACCGGGAAAATAATATGAGTCATTTGAAGAATTTAATGTCAGTACGACACTTGGCCATGGTAGTTCAATGGATAAGAGCGACTGGACGGAAACCAGGAGATCCGTGTTTCAAATCCCGACCATGGAATTGAATTTTTCAAGTTGACTCTGTACATCTAAAACCTTAGCCTACATACTAGAATTGTCTCATTTGATGGAATATACATGAAAATTCGTGTTTTCTTCTTTCGATAGCTACAACTGAGTTTATTGCTAACAAATCATGCTTCTGATATAATTGGTTTAGACTAAAACCCGTTCTGTTATGGTCACTGGGTTACCTACACAGCTTCGACACCCTTAAAAGTTATTTTTGAACTTCTCTAGTAATTGTGATGCGCATGTAACAGATTGCTGGCGTTCAATAATCGCGCGCTATCCCCCCACCAAAAAATACACCGTTTAAAATTATGGCAGCACATTTGTGGGCTCTCTTTACTGCATGAGGGAACCCAGCAAAATGTACAGGAAGAGACGCACTAAAATCTTTACTTCACAAACAATAAGCATATCTCACATTGTTTCATTAAATAAAATATGTCCTGGTACACCACTGTACTTAAAGTGGGGAATTTATAAAATTGAAAAGTCTACAATATGCGAGATAAATTATTTGAATTCATGCCAGTCAGTACATGCAGTAACTACCTAATGTGTGTGTCATTGTTCTTGCATGCATGCTTGTTAAAATATTAATGTTTAATGTAGAATGCATTATTCTAATAAAATAATCATACTGCCATTTTCAAGAATCATTTTAGCACCTCCAGTGTGCTAGAATTTTGTCCTGCAGAAGTTTTTAGATAGTAGTAAATCTACTGTCAGATTTTGTCTTCAAGCAAATTTTAAATTTAAGCCATTTAGGAATCATCGGTCTGGGCCGGATTTAAACCTGCAACCTTGGGCTTGGTAGATTGTAAAGTAACTGAGCCACTCAGACCAACTTTACTATAAATGAATTTTATAAATCAGACAAGCCTTAAGTGTTGTAGTAAAATAATTAATTTCTGCAATTTCCAACGTTTTCATTTTTCAGAAGTCAATTTGTTTATAAACGTTATAAAATACTTTTAAAAAGATATGGTCATTTTCTTTAATTTTCTTTTGATCTGAAGCAAAAATGAAATTGTAGGGCAAAATAATAAAAAGAATTGGATAACTTGGACGTGCTTATCAATAAGCTAGTGTCTGCCCATTTGCAGCTTCATTTCATTATTAGTTTTGGTCCAATTAAAAAAGCTATATGTTTTAATTTGAGAATTCATATTATTTTCTTACAAATCAATTGAATGTTTTACATTTTCTCAACTTTTAGTCAAAGTTCACAAATGAAGTAACTTATACCTTTTTGTATAATTTCCTTAGCCAAATACGGGGTTCATCATGAATGAGATAGCAACGGGTGCGGCCCGAAGTAGGTGGCAGAATTGCTCAAGCGCCTATGGAGGGTAACGGCACTTGCAGCTCAGTGTTAGTTAAGTGCAGAGGATCTATCCAAAATTCCGAAGACCCTGGCCTCTTGCAACCCAGGAGCGATGGATAACTCCGGGGGTCTTTCCATAGGGCAATACCTGATTTCTTAAAAAGCTCCCCCCCTACCGCGGTTGACAAGGTTTTCGGGAACACACTGCCCCCTCAAGTCCAACCCAATCTGAAAAACTCCCCAGCAGAAGGGGCTCTGCAGTTCGGCCCGAGGTTCCTCTAGTAACGTCAGAGGTACCACGAGTGCTAAGGGTCCGCAGCGCTCGCACTAAAGCAGCTGAAGGGAACGGATCTCCTCCCCTACGGAGTTGCAGTTTAGTATATACTTGCTTGATATGGTTCATAATAGGAGTTAACTATCTGATTATTGTCGTATACACCAAACAGTATCTGTTATTTGTTTTGCCCAAAGGAAGTTATATGTGAAATGGCAGCTTTAATGTCTATGCGGTAGACCTGCTTTTTGGGTTGCGCTACACTCATATACAAATTCCTCTCTTTAAAATAAATATTATTAATAAATATTACGATTCTCCTTCATTGTTTTTTAAATCAAAAGATTTTTCCATATTCGTGGAATGTTTAAAATAGGAATAGATGTTAGAGACATGTAAGCTGATTTAGCACTTCGTGGATGTAAAATTGAATACGTCCATATTCCTCTTTTCTGCAAAATCATCAAATTTGTTCTCGCGTGATTTAATTAGCTGGTGTCCGGCACGTATATAACAGAACCAAAGCATACCAACAGGATACTGACAAACTCGCATGTGGTGTTAGTATGTGTTATGCATTATAAAATCCAGTGCGAGTAACAAGCATAATAAGGTGCACATAAATACACTTCCTGATTGCAATCAATCCCTTTCATGTGAACTAGAGTGCTAGTTTTTAATTCAATAGTTATTTATGTTCTATGTAATTGCTAATATACTTAATAGGAATTTACACTCCTGCGGACATGAAGAATATATTAATACAAGAAGGGAATTTTACTGGAATATTTAATTTAATTTACAAATTTAGAGATAATAACCATAAATTTAACTAGAATCTAATAAGACTTTACCTTCGATATAAATAAGTATATTAAGCCCTTACACCTAATTAAATATGTGAAGTATTAACTACAATAATTAAATGAACCCGTGAGAGTAATGTCACCTTTAATATATCTTCATTAAACGTATAAATTTTACAGCCGGTAGTCCCTATGTAGAAATAAGATGCTGTTCCGCTGATTTTCTTTCTTTGTGTTTCATCGATTTTCATCTGTTAATTATTTTTGTCTTTAACAGTGTTCCCTTTTAAAATTGTATTTCCTTTAAAGCTTTTGAATAAAATTACCAACGTTTTACAATATAACAGGAATATTTATATAAAAAGCTCAATTCGCCGTATTTTAATCATCTTCATTACAAAGAGAGAATAAAAGGTATAACCCGTCCACTGCTCACATTTCACTATTATTTCAAAAGTGTATGTTCTAAAAAAACATTATATTCTGTTATTGTTGTTTTCAAATGCTAGGCTTTGGCAATGAAGCCATTAGCTCTCTTGCTCTCCAATATTTCTGTGTAGAGGGTCCGGAGGACTTCACAGGTTAAAATATGTTCTTCAGTCATTTCTTCTTCTTTGTTGCACAGAGGACATTTTGGACTTGTATAAATTCCTATTCTATGTAAGTGTTTGGCCAAATAATCATGTTCCGTAAGTAATCTAAAATTTGCTACTGCAGCTTTACATGGGAGTTCTGGAATAATTTCTGGATTTTAAATTAAAATGTTCCATTTTTTATCTTTGGCTTTGTTCGATATTGATTGGTTTTGTTTTTTTATGTTTGTTTTTAATTAATCCTTTTATAGATATAAAGGGCAAGTTTTTACTTTTGTTCGTAATTAAATTTGCACCTTTTTTGGCAAGAAAATCATCTGATTCATTTCCAGCAATTACACAATGTGCAGGTATCCACTGTAATATAATTCTTTTCTGTAGTTTTTGAAGTTGTTGTATTATTTTGTAACATTCTTTAATTTGGATTGACCTCATTTTATATGAACTTATTGCACATAATGCTGCTTTAGAATAAAAGTATAACATAATTTTTTAATTTATCTATTCTGTATAGAATGTGTTGGAGTGAAATATGAAATGTCGTTACTTCTCAATCAAAATTTGTTGTGCGGTATCCTGCTGGTTGATAGAATGAGAACAGTGCACAGTTAACTCCTGCTTCTGAGTTGTTGTCCAAGTTAGATCCATCTGTGTAGATATGTAACCATTCTTCAGGTGGGTATCTATTGTTCACAGTTTCTAATGCTAGTGCTTTTAGTACAGGTTTGGAAGTTTCACATTTTGTAACTATTTGTTCTAAATCTAATTGAATATTAATTGGTTCAAAATTCAGTGGGTTTTCTTTGATTAAATTTTTTTCTTTGTTATTAGGAAGACTCAGATCTGTTTTTAATTCCATAACTTTGTGTAGGAAACCTATTTGTGTTTTCATCTTGATTGGTTGTAGTAATCTTTTCTCCCATTTTGTTGTTTTTAACCGCAACATTTTTTCATGCTGTATTAGGGCCTGCTCCTCTAAAGTTAGATGTATTGTTTAGTTCCGATTAATTCTTTTCTTAGGTATAGTTATAATAGTTTTGAGAAGAGGTAGTATAATTTTCAACTTGGCGGCATATATTTTGTAAATTGAATTAAGCTTAGAATGTGCAGGTAAGTTGTAATAATAGAAGTGTTCTTCAAATAGTTCTATCAATGCATATTATTTAAATAGCAAAGGTGTTTAAACACGATTAAGACAATGTACAGACATCGTAGAGCTTCGAGCTTTCCAGACATTGTCTTTAATATGTTTAATATTTTCTATTAATAAATATACATTTGCTGAAAATGCCTAAAACTCATTCATCAGCACCTAATGAGAAGTAGCAGTAGAAGGAATTCCAGAAATTTTCCTAGAAATTATGTTTTTTCGATCCATTTGCTGTATTTTAAACCTTTTCAATAGTATATGTGTCCTTCCATCCTACAAGGTGACTTAAAATCATCAATTGCCATTTCTGTGCCTGCAGTGCCAGTCGTAAGCAATGATATATTTTTTCGCTTTTGTTAAGACATCTGCTTTCCCATAAATGGAATTTTTCGAATGTATTCTTACCAACATGCTATGAAATAAAAGCCCATCCTTCTAGTTTATGTGGATTATTCCTGAGATTATTTCCATAGTCGTGATAAAATGATGTTGTAATCCACTACAAGTGTTCTTTTTCCTTTTTCTCCTATTGCACTGAAAGCTGTTTAGTTTGTTTAAAGTACATTCTGTGCAATGACAAGAATTCTATTTTGTATGCACTGAATAGCATATTTAGAAGTTCCTGCCACCTGCATTCCATCCCCGCAATTCGGAGCTTTACCTAGGGCGACGCCGTAGTTCAATGATCAAATTCTTCGTTTCTCACCAAAACGGCACGAATTTTCCAGGGGACCAATGTGAGATTAGAGCTTACAAAGCGGTGACTGAGAGTGTTTTCTTTAGCTTCCTTCAGTTTATCAGCTACCAGATCTGCACTTTACCTTTTCACCGTTTCATTCCGTCATACCATTCACTTCTGCATCCTCATATTAGATATCAGGTTGAATCCCCATTCTCTCGATCCAGATCTCGTCTGCTCCTGGCAAGCGTTTCAGGTACTCACTCGTAAGGCTTGAGGATAAATATCGAAAGAAGTAGTAGCTTTACCGAGTAAATTAGACACCTGTTCCTTAACACTGGCTTTCGGTTTGTTTATCTACTATCCCTCTGAACTTTGGGTCAATACTGTCGCAACGTGCTGCAATGTCCAATGATCATATTGTGAATACGTGGGATTGGATAATTAAAAGTCTTGTTTTCCGAAATTTAACATTCTCTTTATTACAGTAAACAGTAACTTTGTACACCCCTTACAGCAGTAAAAAGACGTGACATACACAGCAGAAGTCTTCAAGGTCGTCTCGTTCTCAACTGCACGTAAACAAACGAAAGAAATCGCTGCGGTACACATCAAATGTCCACACGCTCACAATTACTACACAGCTGCACACCCAGTTAACAACTCACTAGCAACTGACCTCGCTCTAATACTTTGGGGACTTTTGTACCTCCAGTCATTGTTGTAAAATGTAATCGACCTCTCGGGACACAGCGAGACACATGCGGAATTATCCAGACATCTCTCTGTCTATCTCTCGGCAAGCGTTCAGCGCTCGCCCACGCACCGGCTGCGGCTTCCAGCAGCAGCACAATAATGCCTCGGTGACAGTATTTATACTATCCGCCCCGAATAAATCAGGGGAAAATGTTTTAGCAGAGGAAATCCAAAAGAACCAGAAACAACTTTTCATTACTGCATCTAATTTACTCCGAACCATCTTTCAAATCCAATATTATCCTCATTGTACAAATTATCTACATCTTATTGTAGCTTATTTCGCTGGAAAATGATGGTATACTCTGGGAAAGTAAATTTAGAATATTTGTTGTATTGTTTGGTTCGTTTACAGAGCATGCATTTCAGGCTAATGTGGCTTACGGCAAGAAAGGGTGCTTGTATAAGTTTTAATAAAGTTTTGATTTTAAAATTTCAATATATATCATATAGGTATGTTTCATTCTTGTGAACTAAGTTTAAAATGTAAAGGACATTTCTTTGTAAATAATAAACAATATATTCAGTAAATGGTATTAGAACAATACAATAAATATTTTGTTTATGCTCTGACAGATAGTTTAAGCAATATCTAAAGGATTGTTGTGTAAATTTTATATTTATACAGAATATGTGCATGTATGTAACACTATACTTTTTCTTAGGGTTTTAGAATTCATTTGTTTACAAGATATTAGTATATTTTGTTTAAAACTACCTCTTGTGTTTTACTTGTTATGTTTGTGTGTTATCTCTTAAAGATGTTTGAATTACAGTTCCACTTTAAGACAAATTCTGGTCCTACAATTCCCTATTAGTTACTTGTACTTAATACGTAATTATATAAACTCTTTTATTTTCGCCATCTTGTGAGATGTTTGTAAGACTTGAAGCTTTCACGTAGAGCGTTATTATTCAAGGTTTCGCGGGTGATCAGTCCTGTCAGGTTTATGAATGTCGAGCTTTCGGCCATTGTAGACTCCATGGCCGAAAGCTCGACATTCATATAAACCTGACACGGCTGATCACCCGCGAATCCTTGATTAATAATCTCCTATCCTTTATCTTCTGCACAAAATGCAACTCACACGTAGAGAATCCGGCTCGGAGAAACATATTTTTCTCTTCGCAAAAGTGACTTACTTTCACATTTTTTATAGAAATCTCGAGTATCCTCCAACAATTAGATGCGATCATTAAATTATTATATTCTCATAGTGTTAGTTTGCTCCTCTAACTAATATATATCATTGTATTTACATTATTAAATATGTTGGCTCTTCTTTCAAATATGTGACGAGGCGATGTTTTCTAGGTCCTTCGCACTTTTTATACAGCTATGATGTTTAATATGATTTCTTTACTGTTTAGTGCCACTTCTTTTTGGGGGCGTTCTTCAGATGCTACTGAAGTCATAACTTAATTGTTTATTTACTGCGTATGTAGCTGTATTGAAGAATTCTGTGCAGACAAATTATCATTGTTTCTCCGCTGAATGCAATGCCGCCAACAGTCTTATTTGTCCCTATATTGCACTGTCTAATAAAGTAACAACAAAGAACCTAAATTGCACTACCTACTAATTACACTAAACACACACAATAGTACCTAATTTACACTAACTAGCTAAATAATTAGGCTAAACATACACAATAGTCCCTAATTTACACTAACTAGCTAATTACACTTAGTTTGGTATTGTATTCGGAACACAACATCCATGTCCTCCTCAGACCCTCGTGAAATAATAGTTAAAGGCAAGCCTCATCATTATTAAAATAAAAGGGACAGGTCCATTTTACTGATTTATCGAGTGATTTCCCGATTTTCAACAACGTACCTACCTGCTGAACGAATCTTAAATATTCGAAGAAGGCACAGAACGAACAACCTTCATTTCCAACAGTACAATAGGTATTTCTGCTGGACAGCAAACCTACTTTTGTAAAGCAATAAAATCTGAGAGGTAACATGGTCAGTATTTTCTAAAATTGACGTGCACTAATTTTATCCACATGTCTTTCTGCTCCGGGTTGGACAGATGTCTGGAACATTTTTGCAGAGGTTTGCTACAAGTGTTACACATCTTTCTCATGTTGGCTGCAACGCCAGGACCTGCAGGTTGTCTGCTTGCGCACACGAATACCTGAAACCTTGGGACTTGGAAAATATTGTCGCGTGACACAAAAGAAAGTTTCTCCAATATTTTTGTTTCTTGAAACATTTTTATAATAACATTTCAGTTTTCTTATTTGACATGATAACCTGGATAGTCTAATTAATGGTTGCATAATATATACTTCGAACTTGAGCATCATTTACCTTCACTGCTTTAAATATATATATATTTACATATTTCATTACGTTTTCCTTTCCAGATATCGTAATTAGTTCATTTTTGCAATTTGACTTAGGAGTATAGCATACAGTTTCAAGCTTTGATTGAAATTGCCAATTAATTTTACATATTATTCCGTTCTTCTCAAATAGAGCAGGCTTTGTTCATTAAATACAAAATCCCTATGTACATAAATTGCTTGCTAGAAGGAATGAAACTTCTGCGCAGAAATTCCGATGCCATAGTTTTAGAAGGGGCACAATTCCACTCTCAATAGTTAGGACTTCACTTGCGGTGGTGGAAGAAATCTAAGGAACAGGAGTCCTGAAACAAACGTATTTCCATTTACCAGAAAATTAACTTACAGGTTTCGTTTGTGGAACTTGAAAGTCCTTCATCACAAACTGAACGAAGTGGCACAGAGGCAAAATTCAAAACGTCCAGCGCTCGATTAAAATATACACCACGGGATTTTCATCGGTCCAGGGTCGGTAGGCGCATTCCAGGCGGGGCAGGGTTCTTCTACTACCATTTTCCTGTTGCTCATATTTTGTACCCAATCTCCTTCATTGTCATCTATTCCCGGTTTCTAGGACCAACTGACGGTGTTACTACTGGACAGTAGATGTGCGTTTTATAGAGGTTCTATCTCTGGCATCGTTAACTAGGACCTAGCCTCCCGCTATGGCGGAGAGCGGTACTCTCGTGCTGGGGCGATGAGAGGTCTGCTCTCCGTGGGAACAAACTCCGAGTGGTAAAGGAGCTTCCGATTCCTTGGGCGACTTCCTCTCGTGCCTCACGTCGAGAGGAAGTAATACTTTCTCGGTTAGGCATCGAACACTGCTTTTTTTAGCCATAGCCATCTTTTGACAAGAAGCCCCGCTCCGGTCTGTCCACTTTGTGGTGGCGCCATCACGGTCCACCATGTTCTTCTAGAATGTTTTAACCTGGCTCGTCTCCGCCGGTCTCTCCAGCTGCCGGCCAGCTAGGCAGAGATACTGGCGGACGACGAGAACTCGGTGGCCAAAGTTTTAGAATTCCTTTTAAACACAAATTTTAGAATTTAGGTCCCGCCAATTCAGGTATTTTAAACATTTTAACTTATTTATGATTTTAAATTTTATTTTAGTGTGTTATACCACTGTGCAGTGTTTTAACTTGGTTTTATAGTATAGAGTGGCTTTTAGTGTTTTAATATTTTAGCTAGTTTGTGCCAATATTGGTGTTTTAAGGGCGCTTATGACCATTGCAGTTGAGTGCCCATAAACATGATCATGATAATCATCATCATCATCATCTCCCACTATGGAGTTAGTGACCGTTGGGGGCGGGGTGGGGTAGGCAGTAGCATCCTAAGCCTACGCTGCTGTTTACCTGCAGCTTAAAGACCTTCAGATCTCTCTTCTCATCTCGCTCTCCAAGGGGTCACAGTAGAATCAAAGGTCCGACACGGACTGCTTCGGGTGTTGTGCTGTAGGTTTCGGGAAGGCCCTCTGCACCTTTCCTCGCAACAAAAGCAATCTGTTTGCTGTTATGTTTGTTTCATCATAAACAGTGATGTGATATGAAATGAATATTAAACTTTAATCCCTATAGGTATGAGGAAGTGTTTGTTAAAGTTATTTTCGCCCACTTGGTAAGAGAGGAGTAATTGAAAACTTTTGCGTTTGAAACCCGGGGGCGCAGAGATTAATTGAATAGAGTGGAAGCGCTTTCTCTTCTAACACACGTAAACTGAAAGTTTAACGAGAATCTTAACTAGCTAATTCAATGCCGAATGTATTAATTTATTTGAGTTTAGAATGGGTGCATAACGGACGTAACGTCACATTGAAACCCTACTTCGCTATAACGAGCTATTACTGGAAATGGAGCCAGAGTAACAAGTTACCCATTAACTATTACATAGGTGAAGAATATGAAGTAGATATTGACAGTAACTACGATAACAATGTTGACTCTGAGTGACATCATTCACTGCATGTGCACTGATGTCGCTTATCATGAACTAGATCGTCAGTAGCATTGTGGAACTATTAGAAAATGTCTTCTAATTACTTGCATTGCTACATATATGTTGCTAACCGAGATTATCTGCCTATTTTGTAAGCTTTGGACGTCAATATTTCTCTTCTGTAATAATAAATGTCATTAACAAGTTGTGCTTAACGTCCTATTCGGTATCAAGTTCCTTTATATATAACTTCAATAATGTTTATGCTAGCAAGAGAGGTGTAACGTGACGTAACCCATGACGTAAAAACCCCCAGGCGAGCCTACCAACCTGACTGACGGCCTCACGCCCACTTACACACAACAGAGTTTATTTATTTATTATCCAATATTTTAGATTCCTATTTTACCCAAAGGTATATTAGGAATATAGTTTACAAATTTATGAATATAATAAAATTTACAAAAACATAACAGAATTCAATATCAAGCTGAAAAATAGTAAACATCAAGATGAATAATTTAGCTTAAGAAATATTTTGTTTCAGAAAGCCATGAAATATTGAGAAATTCTGCAATTCATCAGAATATCTGTAAGTGGTTTTGAGAAAGCGTAACCTAAGGATTGAAACAATAGTTCAAGTTCGTATCTTTCAAAACAAAAAACGGCAATCAAATAAAATGTGAGGGACATCTTGAAGATGATTTCCACAATGTGAGATGTGGATTTAATTTTGAATCGAAATAAGTAAGCTGAAAATTTTCTATTTCCAGTTAAGAATTGAGTGAGAACATAGGATTAACGAATTTACATTTATGTCTGTCAGAAACTCTTGAGAAATATAAATCTTTAGTCAAAGCACCACAATCAGCTTTTAACCAGTATTCATTCCAATCGTTGATGATAATCTCCTTTAATGTTTGCCTCACATAAGAAATGGGACATAGAGTGTAAGTTTCTGGAAGATTTGAAGTCGCAGCTCTCTTTGTTAGCTCATCCGCACGTTCATTTCCGGCAATCCCCACGTGCCCTCTGACCCATGAAATACACAGATGAGAACCACATAATAATCGACTTCTTATTTAAGCTGCAATAGGACTACTGTTTTTGGTATCTTTCAAAGTTGGGAGATCATCAACTTTCAAAGTTCTATGAGTTGGGAGATCATCCAATATGGGGAGGTGGTCAGGATGCCCCTTGGTACGTAAGAAATCAACAACTGCATAAAGAACTTGGTCTCCTTCTTCTTCACCAGTACATACGTCAGATCGCCTCCCGCTTCTTTTCAAACCTGCCAGATGTTCCAGGAGCTGTGATGTACGACATCGGCGTACGAACCCGCCAGCCCACGCGCCTGAAGAGACGACTCCCACAGGATCTCCTCCTTAGTGACTCTGATTGAAAACTATGAATATTGTTTCACAATGACTGTTGTTCTTATCTCTTTGATTACTTGTTTGTTTTAATCAACTTATTTTTCTCTTGTTTCACAGTGTTAAGACGATAATAGGAGCCAACTTGGTTTTCCTTACATGTTATTATATAGTTCATAGAGATTCAATTAGCCAACAAGGATTTGTAAAGCATGTATTGCTGATCGATCATTGAATAAAATAAAGAAAAAAGGACAGCAATAGTGGTGTATTTTGCTATATCTATTATATCACATTATGTTTATATGTAGGTCCCCATACAGCTCATTTTACCTTTATAGATTGTGTTTATTGCATAAATATATTTTGAGATTATAGGCAACCATAATAATCAAAGTGTTCACACAACTAGAAAAACTTCTTTTTACATTTCAACAAATAACAACCGTAAGTCTGAATGGACATACGGAAACAGCAGCCATTAATGCAATATAAGTGCGAACATAATTACCAGGGCCTGGATTACAATAAATATTTAATAGATGAGCAAAAGTGACCTAAAATTTCAATAAAATAGCATAAAGGTGACTATGAAGATTTTTTTATTCGTTTCAGAATTTGGGAATACCACAAAATTCTTCCTTGTGTTACCTTAGAAGTGAAATCAAAGTAATATGGATTTAAACTCGCGAATTTCTATGTTTTAGGTATAAGAACCTTATTCAGTATAAGAACCTTATTCAGAGTTGTACAGCAGGTAACGAACCACACAGCTTCTTAAAAGCTAGGAAATGCAAATTCCCAAAAATCACGTTAGAGTGAGAAACTCCTTTGTACGTTTGTTAATACAGCTGAAGCACACTTGAAATACATTAAATGGCGGTAGAGTGGTTTCTTCAATGCGGAAACTTTTATGTTTCACTTGTTTAAATTTCAGAATATAACACAAAGTATTGTACCATGAGTTTTTGTCAATAACACGTATCATCATCTTAGATGCTCTTTTGTCAATTTCTTCTCCACACATTTCAAATCAGATGAAATTTTACTAACTAATTTTAGAAAACACATTTCTCCTTTATACATTTGATTTCTTCTGTTAAGCAAATGAATTTTTTCTTTATGAAGGCTAGCTATCTTTCAATTTTATTGTTTGAAAATGTTTTAGGCGTATGAATTGTAGTAGGGCCGTCAGGATTCAATGTTTGGATAACACATTTCACATCTGTAAATGATTGCAATAATAAATTGGTAAGTATGTATTCTATGTAGCCATCAGGTGATGACTGGTTCTTGTGGGAGAGGAATTCCCCGGAGCCATGGATTTCAAGAGCAGTTTATAAGAGAGAGGCTTGGCAAATATTTCCCTCGTTTTTGAAACTAGGCAATGCGCTTGGTTTAGCTGAATGAAACTAAGAACAATAAACAACAAGCGTCCTTCTCAGACAAATAAGTAAAACACAAAAACAATAAAAAAATGACCGAAAATTGAAAAAGAAGAAAAACACCTAAAATTTAAACATCAGAAAATTTCAGAAAATACCAATAATATTATTTTATAATAAAAAATTCTGATCAGAATTGTGACTTTGTGGGTTCGTGAAATTAAAAGTCCAATTGCACAATTTTAAATTATTCTTTATTTCAACCGAATTACAGTTGGAACACTTGCCGATTACATAAAATTACGTAGCACACACAATTATAATTCACCAGTTCGTCCGTTACAGTTCCACTTGCACTCGCAATTACGTACACTCCTCCGATGCACGTACGCAGTCCGTCCCCTCACTGGGCGCTCCTCACGGCTGCTCGCCAAGAACTGAACTCAACTCGCCAACTGTAGCCCCCTTTTTATAGGGATATCGCTGTTTCTCGAAGTTTCGAGTTTCAGTGAATCACCACGAAGGTTCCAGACGGCAGGGGGAGGGGAAAGAGACGGCCAGTTATGTTTTTCCAACTATCCCTTCGTTAGCGGTATAAGACAAATGGGTAGGCGTGGGCGAATGCCTCCCATCTGGCCCTACTGCCGGCCGGTTCTATAGGGAGTTCCGACGTTCGGGTGACAGAATTTTAATATTTATGAGCAATGCATGACCATGAAAACAAATTATCTTCTAATAAAGCATTTTAATTGTGAAATAACTGTTATTCGAAATATTACTAAGTTACAAATTATCACATTTAGAAGCTCTCAGGTTTATCTTTGATGAAATTGTCATTATCTGTTTGTTTTTTGCTTTTACTGCAGTGCATTCAACTAATAATTCCATATCGAGATTACAGTTTTATGTCCCTGAGCCTGAAAAATAAATTGAATGAATTTGTGCTCTTGCCTGTATGTATGAATCGAGCTTATTTTCCTTTTAGGTGGAAAAATGTTCACTACTTCGCATTTTTTCAAAAACTGACAAGCATTTTCTTCACTCATTCTTCTTCCATATATATATATATATAAGCTGAAAAAGCATCAGTAATTTTTTAACCATATTTCAGATTTGAAACTCGATTTGCTTCTTAGGATAAGGTTGGCTAAAGTGTACAGGTATGGTACAACAGATACACAACAATAAAATGAAACAAAGGAAAGTTCTTAATACAAAAAACAGTGCACATATTAAAAGTAATATAAAAATAAAATGAGTGACATCGAAAGTGAGTGTCAGTAGCAGTCAAAAGATTTCTTTATATGGTGCTGTGAAGTGTAGGGTAAATCCCTGTAGATGAATCTGCTTGGGGTAGAAGAATGTCCTGTGGTAAATGACTCGTAATTCCGGCCGGGAGCAGAGACTGCAGGCTGAGAGGAAAAAATCGTAGTTGCTCTGAGTAGCTGAGCTGTTACGTAAATATGTCGCCACGGCAATAAATTCTCTAGGTGATAAATGTGTATTTTGCACACTTTGTTTAAGTTTACATTTAGTTCTAGGTACAGAACTAGGTACAGAAGGCTGAAGTCAAAATCAAATAATTAAACAGGTGGTCGCTGAATGCTGGCCTGGAAATGACAAATTTAGTGCGAAAAACAACTGATTAGTGATACTAATACAACCAACAACAAGAATATCTTACTAAAATATAAATTACGAGATAAATTACGAGGATTTTGTCCACTTCTTCACGTATTACTCACAGAAAGTTTTACAAAATTTATTCCGAAAGAAGAGGACCTCACATGCAAGTTTCCAGAATATTTAACACATGATTTTATTAAGTTCAAATGACCTAAGCTTCAGTTATGATTTAAGATTAAGTTAACTTATGTTATAATGGTACGCTGTGTACAAACGACAGGAGAGGAAAGAGGAAGTAGTCTAGTGAGCTACTGATTTTATGCTTGGGGAAAGCGGAGATCACGGTGAAAATTTGTGCGTACGTAACCATTTTCTATTCAAAATGAAAAGAAACAGTAACCATTTCCAAAACCTTTTAATAACATTATTGGACAAATTTTCGAGAAAACCAAACACAACGTAAACGTTTCCATGTTAAGGATAGTTTGGGGCGGGGTCTCTTCTTGAAAATCTTCGTGCCGCATTCGTTGAAAGGTGCTGACCTTAAATACAATGGTTTATCTGTCTGATATTTGTAAGCAGACATTTGATTTAGGATTTTTATAATGTAATGCTAATGTAGGGGAGGGGATCCGTCCCCTTCAGCTGCCGTGGTGCGAGCGGTGCGGACCCTTAGCACTCGTGGTACCTCTGACGTTACCAGAGGAACCTCGGGCCGAACTGCCGAGCCCCTCCCGTCGGGGAGTTGTTCGGATTGGGTTGGACTCGAGGGAGCAGTGTGTTCCCGACACCCACGGGCAATTGGGTACCTCCGGCCAGGCTACGACCTCCCGGAGGGGATAGAGTTGCCTAATAAGTCCCGGGTACTAGCCTGCATAGCTAGTAGAAGGTGTGCTAGATCACCAGGTGGCCCCACCGAAGTTTTCGGTAGTCTTCCCTGCGCGACTGACGCGCCTAAGTGGCGTATTCACTTCCGCCCATCTTGACGTTGTAGTCGATGGGGGAGGGGGAGGCTTTTTAGACTCAAGGTATTGCCCCATGGAAAGACCCCCGGAATTTTCCATCGCTCCCCGATAGAAGGAGGCCCAGCCCCTTAGTCCTACGGGTCCAGGACTAATGGGAGTAGAGCCTCTGTCGTTAAAAATAAATAAATGAATTTAATGCTAATAGTCCTTACATTAAGACGAGCAGGATGTATGCATTTCTGATACCATTATCATCAAAAGGGAAAGGCACTTGAGTACATTGTAAGACGTTTGCCAAGATGCCTCGTTTATATGGAATAAGGAATGAAATAATTAGAGAAATTATGACTATACATGGTATCATTCTATATGGTAACCGAAATAAACAATTTGATTGATAAAACCCACAAGTTGAAGAAAAAAGAATTATAGGACAAATGTTTGGGCTGATTACGGCAGAGAAAAGGAAAGAAAAGAGATGGCACAAAATTATTTAGAAGAAGGAAATGTAGCAGACAATGGAGACGTTGCATTTGGATTAGGAAGAATGGAGAGGTAAAAACAACTACTGGAAAATTTCTAAGCATGGTATACAAATTTTCAAAACAGACTTTATATTCCCATAAACCACAAAAAAACATATACAGGTAATTCACCCTGACCGAGATTCGAACACGGGACCTCTTGAACGTGAGGCAGACACGCTGCCACTACGCCATCGAAGCGGGATACTTTCATAGTGTTCACACCAAACTCAATGTTAATTCTACTCTTTAAATGTTCTCAGGCTTCCAGCCAGTGTGTGTGTATGTATGTGTTGTTTAACGCCCGATTTTACTACATATGGCACCGCAGGCGATGACACTAATGATACATGAGATGAAGATGGAGCACCGGTGGAATGAGATGGCGGTGGAAACCGGAGATCCCGGAGTAAACCCGCCCCAGCACCGTGTTGTTCACCACAAATCTCACTTTGCGGTCGCCTGGGGTCGAACCCGGGCCGCCTTGGTGAGAGCCAAGCGGTCTAACCACTGAGCCACGGCGCGGCTATTGGCTTCCAGCCAGGAGAAGGCTGAGAACACTTAATATTTTCGTCACCAGAAAGATTCTGCTCTGTTTCAATTTCCAATTTTTGAAAATTATTTTCTTGGACTATCAACATCAAATTTCTGCTTTACTTATGTGGATAAAATAATATAAATAGTTCAGCTAAACTATCTCCATTTTTTAGAAATCAGCAGTTTCACTACCCAGCTTATAAGATGCTGTTTGTAAAAGCCTTAAATCATGTCCAATTATAGGCTGACCTGAGGGACCTGATACGACCCAGAAGTCGAGTCAAGAGCAGTTTCAAATCTCAGCCTCGAGACAGTGTGCACAGTGCGTCAACAAAAACCACTGTTTGCCTGTTTCATCGCGCAGGTTCAGGTAAGTGTCTATGCTATTTATAACTATAGAGTCGTACCAACTTCCTGACGTGTTGTTAAATGAATGGGGTAGCTGAACACATTTGAATCTACGACAAACATAGTAGGAAATATGTATGATTGGACTTTATATTCATAATGTGGCGATATATCTAAACTGCTTAGTATGATATATATGATGAGTTAATGTCAAAGCAAGTGTTGGAACATACGCCCATTGAGATTAACACAATGAGTTCATTAACGTGCCATATTCCGGCGTACTCTCGCAAAGACACCGCCAAATGTAGCTACAAGTTATTAAGTAAAATAAGACCTGAAGCTTTCCTGGCGACGAATGCGCTCACTCTCTTCTCGGGCAGCCAGCCAGGTCAAAAGACAACTAGATATCAACGTTTCGGGAGTGTGCATCTCTCCATCATCAGGATATTTATAAAATGTTATAACCTCAAATGAAACACTAGATATAACATAACTATAAACGAAGATAAAACACCATCAAAATTCGCATTATTGAACAAAAGCCTGTTTTCGGTAAATTAAATGCCAGGTCAGGAGATGGCGTGAGTATAGAAAATTGTGTCAAAGAAACGTAACTACTTAACTTGATTATCAAGCTGTATTGATCTTTTTTCTTAATTCGACGGATTCCCATTTTAAGGCCGGTTTCCAAGAGGAGCTGAACTGAAATCCAGCATCACGATTAAGCGTGCTCCTTTCAGAGGAAATCGCCAGAGCCTCCTTAATTCTCTGCTCCCAGTAACTTTTTTCATTTTGCCAGGATGGTCGTCTGCCGAAATTTGGCTCTATGGCCGTTATCAAAACAATGCTCTGCCAGTCTAGACTTGTCAGGTTGCATTAAGCTTGGACTTACAAGTTCCGGGAGTGTACCACATTCCCTGTGAATTGGGACACCGTATATAGGACAAACCGGTAGGACCATCGCTACTAGAATAATCGAACTGGACTGGCAGAGCATTGTTTTGATAGCGACCATAGAGCCAATTTTTGGAAGACAACCATCTTGGCAAAATGCAACAGTTACTGGGAGCGGATTTCCCCTGAAAGAAGCACGCTTAATTGTGATGCTGGATTTCAGTTCAGCTCCTCTTGGAAACCGGCCTTAAAATGGAAATCCGCCGAATTAAGAAACAAAGATCTATACAGCTTGATAATCAAGTTAAGTAGTTACGTTTCTTTCACACAATTTTCTGTACTCACGCCATCTCCTGACCTGGCATTTAATTTACTGAAAACAGTCTTTTGTTCAGTAATGCGAATTTTGATAGTGTTTAGTCTGTTTATTTTGGTGTTATATCCAGTATTTCATTTGTGGTTATAACATTTTATAAATATCCTAATGATGGGAGAGATGTACGCTCCCGAAACATGGATATCTAAACATCTTCTGACGTGGCTGGCTGCGCGAGAGGAAAGTGAACGAAGTTATGCAGTAGTTTATTTCCGAAAGTTTTTTTAAACAGTTTCAACATCTCTAAACCAGATGGCTACTTGTTTTGGATGCGATCGTATTCAAAGTTGCAGTTTCAAATTTTCCTACATTTGGTATACGAGGGGCAATCAAATATTAACAGGCCTTTGTTTACTGCGCGCGCATAGGGTGCCGTATGGGTTCGAGGCTTTTACAGCACATGCAGTGAGGTCTGTGTAACCGGACAGTGGCCTTGGGAACTCGTTTGGCTATGACCCTCAGTTACTGCCGAATTGTCTGAAAGAGAGAGGTGCATCCAGCTGTTGCACAACGAGTAATAATCAAGTTTCTTCTCAATGAAAATGTCGATGCAGCTGAAATTTGTCGTCGGTTACTCCCATAGTTTGGGGAAAGAACCCTTTCATGGTCCAGGGTTAAACATTGGTGTCATGAGTTTAACTAAGGACGTGAACGTGTTGAAAACTTGGCCCACACTTGCCGTCCATGTACCAGCATCCATCCAGAAAACATCCAAGCTGTTCAAGACATCATTGAAGGAGATTGCCACATCACAGTGCTTTAGATTTGTTGAAAACTTCTCATTCGCTATGGGGGATTGCCCAATCAATCATTTGAACGGAGATGAAATTGAAAAAAGTGTCAGCTTGTTGGGTTCCGCGGTATCTCACTGCAGAACAGTAAGCAATGCGAGTTCAAATGTGTCGCACGCTTTTCACGCACTACGAAGAGGAAGGTGATGCTTTTCTGGACAGAATCATCACTTGTGATGAGACATGGGTGCATCATTAGAGGGCCAGTCTGGAGTGGAAGAGGAGTGGAGAGCAACGGCCGGTGAAAGACTTCGTGCGCAACTGGCTCCGCACCCCTCTCGTACTTTCTTTGAAACTGCCATTAAAAACTGCCTGTCCGTTGGAACAAATGTATATAAAAGATGGGTGAATATGTAGAAAAGTAAGAAAATTGTTAATTTCAATTATTCTTCATGAATAAATTTTCTAGAACGAAAGGCCTGTTTATATTTGATTGCCCCTTGTACCTTCCTTTTTTTCCTTTAATATCTAAGCATTCAAGAACGCATTTCGTTTTTCAATCCCACATTGTTGGTTTTGACAGATGACTTATTTGCCCGTACATGTCCTTCTGTCCCCTGTCTACAAAGTATAAAAATAGAATACATAACTACTATGGTACTTTGCAGGTAACTCCACCAACGCAAGGATGGGCACCGAAAGCTGCATTTTGCGGGATCTAAAGCCTGATTATATTACCACCGTCAGCTACCATCAGTCAGAGGCTTCGTCTCAACTGTAATTATTCAACAGAAAGAGGAACATCCAATTTCTCGCTTCATTTCACCAGCAGCAACAAGTGAAACAGCCATCTGTGCTATTCGTTGCTGCGTGAGAACGAAGCTTTGATGAGGATCTAAATACAAGCAAGGAGTGGCTTTGGAAGAGCTTCTATACCATAATATTTGATTAAATAAACATTCAAATGTAATATAAATTTTGTGAATAGTTTAGTTTGACATATTGTTTTGAGATATACAGGGTACTGTGATAGTGACTGCAATCCTAATTGGCGAATTGAATCAGTGAATTAACATCCATCAAAGAGTTGTAAAAGTGTAATGACTGTAAATTTAAATTCGCCAAACAGTAGTTGCTAAAATGAATTGCTCAATTTCAAGGTTTTAATTGTACTGGAGGAAGTGACTTTCTTAGATGTGCAGACTATATCCTCATGACATTTATGAAACTATGAGTACAATGTTCAACATTTGCAACTGCTCCTAACATAACAAGGAAATGGGCATGTTTTCAAGCTTATTTAAAAACAAGAGCATGAATACCTCCTGGACGTTAGCTTCAGGTATAGATCTCAGCTAAGATATTGTTTGACAAATCTTAACCGGAGAGAAAAGCAAAACAGTAACTTTACAGTTAACACGCTTTCTCCATATATATCGAGATTAGCTGGGCCTTGCATTGCACTAATGGCCGCGTATCTATCTCTAACAGGTATCAGGTTTAATACCTAGTTCTGCTGTGACATCACACAAGCATATGGAGCACCACGGCATGTCTAGGTTGCTCTAACATTGGTATAGAATGAACCAGAATGGAAGCAAAGTTGTGTGAGGCTGTGTGCAGTTATCACAGCGTATACTAATAATCAATCTGTGCTTATGTTCTGTTTTGCTTATGTGGACTATCAGCTTGAATATATATACAAATTCCCTAGGGCAGAGTTCTTAACAGAACTAAGTGCCTATTATATGTTTCAAATGGGAAGGTGTTTGTCCTTGAGCGCTACTAGGTGAGCAAACAGTCGGAGTCCTGCAGTATTGTCAAATTGCATTCCCGCTAAGTGGTGTGTGACGAGCGCCAACCTCAATCTGTATGAAATGCTAAGACAAAACTTCAGATTTTGCCAAAACTGATCCATGTGAAAGGTAGAGAGTAATGTATCTAACATAACCATGAAAACCCCATATTTTAACTCAAATAGTTTTTCTAATACAAATAAATAAAACACTATTACCTGTATTATAACAATAAATCGCGACTTACGCACTGTATATCATTAATGGTTGGCATGTATGTGTGAACGTATATTTGTAATTACTCAGAACTGAAACGTAAATGTTTGACATGACGTGATAAAAGAATTACTTTGGATAATCCCATTAGAGCGAGAGGAAACAATAAATTTCCTACTGACTTGGAAGAACGTGTCTGGTCATATTATATCTTTGTTTATGAATGGTTCTAATCTCTATTTACTCTAGAGAGGTCAAAGTGGTTGGTGTGTGTGTATTTACATATACTTTTAATTACTCTTAACTGAAATTTAAACTACTGACATAACGTGATAAAAGAATTACTGTGAATAAATCAAGGTGTTAAATTCGAGAAAGCGCAAACACTTCATTTCCTGTTAGCCTGTGGAATGATGTATGCTTATGTTTATGAATGAATACTGGATGAGAAGTGTTTATTTACTCTGGAGAGTTCAGATCAATATCATTCAGTTGTTCTTTAGACAACAGTAGAGTAAGAGTTAAATAGTGCAATGGCTTCTTGCGGTGATTTTAGTGGCGAGTCAAAAAGGCAGATATTGCGAAGTCAGGCTTGAAGTATTATTTTTAAGGTGTAAACGTTCTTAAAAAAATCGGAAACAATTATTGCAAAGAGTACTTCCGTTTAAAAACACGGAAAAAGTGTATCAGCTGGATCAACTTGCAATTAAAACGGGTCTGAGGTAATACGGCTCCCACCTTACTACTGCCAATAAAATCCAATTGAGTTGGTGTGGGCTCAAATAAAAAGGGGGGGGGGTGCAAACAGAAATCATACTTTTAAACTGACGGACGTTGAACGACTTGTTTAGGAAGAAATTGACAAGGTAACACAACAGGACTGAGAAAACTGCGTGAGGCATGCAGAAAGCCTTCAAGAAGATTATTTTAAAAAAGAAATAACACTTGACGAGATTTTGGAAACTATAATCATAAATTTGCAAGACTCAGACGATGACAGTGACGATGACAAATTGTTTCTTAACGAAGTTACATTGACAGCGATATGGATGAGCAACTGGCAGTTCCATTGGATTAGAAAAACAGGTAATTCATAAACTATAATTATAGTTATATTATTTTAAAATATACATAATTTGCGAAAATGCATATTGCAATTTTGATTTTGCCAACTGCACCATTGTAAAAGTTTGTAAAATATAATTTGCTTACCCTTACGTCTGCGCCAAGCAGATCTGCATGTTGTATGAGTGTGCGAGAGAGAGAGAAATATAAAAGGAGTGGGGCAACAAGCTGGCAACCCTGAGTGTGATACGGCATCTGATTAGCTGGACTCCAGAACTCTTCCCATTTGAAACTCACAATAAGTACGTGATACACTAAAGGAAATCTTAACAGCCAACACTTCTGAAAATTTATAACAGATGGATGTCTGAAGTAAATAAAAGATGTAAGGAAATCGCTGCCTGGTATTACTGTTTTTGATGACAGAATAAGTAATCGGTTTGCTTGCTCTCCAGAGCTAAATCCATGTGATGATCTGTCTGCAATGCTTGAAGCTAAGGTTTATGCAATACCTCCCCATGCGTTCTAGAATTTAGATGATAGTATCTGGAGTATTTGTTTCCATATTTTAATTGAAAGCATTTGTCAGGCTACATTTGGAACATATTTTATAACGAAGGGAGCTTAATATATTCATATATTTTTGTATGAATTAAGCCTTAGGAAATAAATGGGAGTTGGACCGCCGCTACTGCAGCTACGGATTTGAACAACAGTGATATGTGAGAAGTGGTCATTAAAGGGAAATCCAGTACTAAATGTTGTGCTATCTCTGTTTTGTACAAATAAGGACATTATTCCTTTTTGGTGTTCAGCAGTATAGTAAAATTGTATTGTATCCGTGTAATCCCGAGAATAATTCATGTAGTCATGACGAATTGTGCCCCAATTTTATCCATCAGTATTGGACTCAAGTAATATGTCATCTTCAAATAATCTTTATTTGTGATATGTTCAGTAGAACTTATTTCAAGTGCATTATTAATAACTAGAGCCCGGATTTCTAAGCGAATCGCTTATAAATGCTTTATTGCTGAAATGCGGGGTTTGCTTGCTTATTTCATGGTTTTTAATTGAAATATCATATTTTATCCAAATCCTATAAATTGAGAAGTAAGTTTTCACTCCTAGCCATCATTTTATAACTCAGGCAGTCCTTATTGTTAGTGTGAAACTCGATTGAAAGTTCTTTATGGTAAGTTAGTTCACCTGACGTGTCTTGCTAATGGTTTATATAATCTCACTGAAAAAGTTAGGGGCCAATATAAAGACGTGCATCTTGTAGAGTGCGATCCATATAAATCTGAACCATTTCAATGGGCCATAAACTTTGAACTAATAATAGGACACGCGTGCAACTTTGGGAGAATATAACACACAATTGGGAGATTACATTACACCATTTACATCTTAGAGAAAATGTTGGAAGTATGCTCCACCAGCATCTATACATGTTTGAACTCGTCTCATTATTTTCTCTGAAATGTTTACGGAGAGTATCCTCGCCAATGTTAGTTATTTCGGTTGGAATGGATTCCTTGAGAACATAAATTGTCCGTGGCCTATTCTTGTAAACTCTATTTATAGATACCCCCACAAAAAGAAGAAACCGGTAAGGTTAGTTCAGCCGATTTGGGGGCCGCAGAATTTCTGTGATTATTCGATTATCAAAGAAACTGGTTACCAGTTCTATGGTATCATTTGATGTATGGCATGTTGCTCAACCTTGCTGGAAGTAACCTTCTCTCAATTCGATATCGTATCCATAGAACTTCAGAGAATATGGTGAGAGAGTGCAAACATGTATAGATGCTGGTGGAGGACACTTCCAACATTTGCTCTTATATTTAAACAGTGTAATGTAATCTTCCAACTGTGTATCATATTTTCCCAAAGTTGCACTTGTGTCCTATTATTGGTTCAAAAATTATGGCCCATTGAAGTGGTTCAGATTTATATGGATCACACTCTACCTAGCTTAAAGAAAGTATTTGTACTGTCGCCAATTAGAGCTAAAAATTTCATGAAGCTCTTCCAAATTTGTCTTTACCTCATCAGGCAATTTTAACTCGATAGAGTTCTTGGTTAAAGGCTGTGTCGTACTACGCAGAACATTTCAATAAAGTAAGAACGGTGTTGTACTCCTTAGATGCTGAAGATACAAGCAGCATTGCCACTGCACAAGTAGGTTTTGCTAATAGTGACATCCAAGATAAGATAGAGTACATCCATAGCCGTTTCTCCAAAACACCTGCTATTATAACACAGTGGGAAGCTCGAAATAATACCTTGGTACGTTCACTTTCTTTCATAGATGAAATTTCAGTAACATTGTCTTCAGGAGCTCACGTTATTGCTAAAATGCCCTTGAGAAACTCAGTAAGGTACGAGGCGTATCTGTAAAATAAGGTCTCCAATTTTAATATAGAAAACATACTTTTTGTCAATGACTGTTACATTGATGGAAAGGCGGAACTTACAGCTATTTTTCAACGTAATCACCATGGCGATCGATGCACTTTTGCATGCACTGTGGCAGTTTATACCCTTGTCACAGCACTCTCCCGACAAGTTGCGCAGGTAGCGCTCAACCTCGTTTTTCAAATCATTGTCGGTCTGGAAATGTGTCTCACCCAGGTGTGACTTCAACTAAGGAAACAGATGATAATCACTAGGAGCTATGTCTGGACTATAGGGGGGATGGGTGAGGATGTCCCATCCGAACTGGGCCAGGAGATCAGCCGTTGCATGTGCAGTATTGGGACGAACGTTGACTCCCTTCGTCAGCATCCCCCCTCGATTTTGAATGACTCGTCGCACTCTTTTTAAAGTGTCACAGTAGCTAGCATCGTTTATTGTTGTGCCGGTAGGCATAAACTCACACAACAATACACTTTTTCTGTCCCAGAACACACTGGCCATCACTTTGCCGGCAGAAAATGTCTGTTTAAACTTTCGCGGCTTTCGAAAGGCGCCACTGACGAGAACGTTCTTTAGCTTCTGATGTGTACTGCACCCAGGTTTCATCGTCAGTGACAATTGAATCCAACAATACCTCCCCATGTTCTGCATAGCGCTCCGGGAATCGGTGGGCGCTTCAACACGTTGCCGTTTATGGTATTCGGTGAGTATTTTGGGGACTCTCCTCGCACACACCTTGCGATAATGCAAATGTTCGGTCAAAATCTTGTCAATCGTAGTCTCACTGACTTCAGGGATAAGTTCGCACAGCTCGTGAACTGTCACACGCCGATGTTTAAGCATTTCTTGCTCCACTTTAGCAATTGTTTCGGTTGAAACCGAAGGCCGACTGGAACGCTGTTCGTCAAGGTCGTCTGTAGCTCCGTCTTTGAACTCTCTGACCCACATTCGTACATTTTTGACGTCCATACACTGTAGTCCATGGACTTCACATAACTGACGATGAACTTCAGTGGGGGTAGTGCCCCTGGCACTCAAAAACCGGACCACTGCACGCAATTTGCACCTGGCGGCGGAGTGATGGGAAGCTTTATCGCAAAGGGCTGCCCAGCCAAGACTAATAGCTGCAACGGGTTCGTTGTGGTGGGGATTTGAAGGGGTGAAACCAAGCTACACGCCAGTGTCACTGGATCTTGCGTAATAGCGTTTCTCACGGCTCCAGTCCATTGGAGACCTTATTTTACAGACCCGCCTCGTATTAATACAAAAACCTGGACACGAAACACTCTGTAAAATTTCTAAAAACCTTCCTGCTACAGAAACGTATATCGAAGGGGAATTCACTCAAGAATTCTCATTAAACGTTCAGAAATCCTTTTTACTGTTTAAAATGTCCTTCACTAACAAGAGCAGGAGCTTCACACAAGAAAATTTCTCTTGTGTACTGTAAAAAGTTTACGCAAGTTAAGAATTCTAATAAACAATATGTTTCTGATTAAATTTTTGCTTTTATTTGCTTATTTTTGTGCTTGTTTGTTTCATTTTTCGTGCCTATTTGCTTGCTTACATCACCATTTGATTGTGCTTGCAAATCCGGGCTCTCTTGATAACAAACTTTTATATTACTTCGTTGGTTCACTTAAAGCAGTGTGCCAGTAGTAAGAAAACAATTGCAACAACGATTAATGCACAGTTATTTATTTTATAATCGTTAGAGTATAGCTTCCAGTCATTAGAGGCTATATACATTTTATTCATAAATATAATATTTTATTTGTAAAACAATTTTACATCATTTACGAGTATCTTAGTTTTCGCACAGGAATATGTTCTAAAATAACATCTCTTCCGTAAGATTTTGGTTAAGTAATGAATTCCATAAGTTTCCTACCCTGTTTTGTTCTCTTACTTTCTTTCAATTTGTTTTGCTTTGTCCAAACATATTTAGATGGATAAAATAATCGGCTAAAATTAGGCTTCCAAACTTCCATGGTCATCGATGTTTAAATGTTTTAAACACAGTAATAGTAATATTTATGTTATAGTGATATTTTATATTTCTGTCCCTAAATGTCCAGATGTTTTAAAACGGTGGGTTTGCTGCAAATTCAGGAAACGGATGTAGTAGTTTGGAATAGACTTCGCCTACTTCATAAAAATAAATAAACAGTTCTGTTACATTGACAAAACTATGATAAGGCGTGGGCAGATTTGCTTCCACCTACTATTCGCGAGCTGTGACGTATTTACGGGGCAATATTTGGTTACCTGAGTGAGTGCAGGGTACTTGCTAAATGCCCATTACAAGAAGCCCAGAGGGGTATGAAAAGCAGAGGAGCTTGAACTGTTGATCTGCTCCGGTAGCGAATCTGTTTACTAATCTCTGTTTCATATAACCTTGCCCCGCTGACACGTATCACTCCGCGTGCAACTACCTACCTCCTTATGCTAATTGGCTAATGCTTTCGCGCCATAGGCCATAAGCGGTGCCTTCCCGTCATATTTAAAACTGCAGTAAACGTCATGATAATTTTTAGGAAGATAGATAAAATCATACAAATAAGAATATGAAGGCATGCAAAAATAATGAAGTTTATAATGAAACTGAGCAAGCTGGAACTGAATAAATGAGCAATGAAACTGAAACAAGTTCATAATGAAAGGCCTTCGGCCATTTCCGCTGATTTTTTTTAAAACCAGCACACATACCTCGCAAAAATGTTTGTCTTTCAGTCTTAAAAGTCGTGTCACGCCATACTGGTGTGTCCTTCATTCACCCAAGTCTCGTAAAGGTAGTATATTTTCCGATTTGTACTCCGGTACAATCCGACTGTCCTTAAAGAGCGTCTTCGCCACACAGCAATATCGCCCCTGGAGTGGTAAGCTTTCCGGTTGTCTCAATTTCATGTCGCGATGTTTTTACGCATATAACAGACCTGTAAGTTCAGAGTACGTCTGTTCGACTTATCTCACTGACAAAGACGGATTGTTCTCTGTGAGTGCATTAAACTCATGCAACACAATTCTTTTTTCGCCACTTTGTAAAGGTTTTCCCTTGCGATGCTTCAGCGAAAAACTGGCGGTAGACTCTGCCATTATACATATAATAAGTACATGCGCAATAAACGATCAATAAAATAATTTAGCTCTGGCACTTGGCACAACACACCTTCGAATGGCGATATATGACTAATCCAGTTCAGAAAAAGGTCAGTGATAAAAGTCATATAAACAAATATGTCATCACTACCGCTAAATTACGTGCTATCGTGTCATCTGCTTGAGAGCAAAGGAACCTCCTCTTTACTTCGATTAAGAATTAACATGCATTTCAGATAAAGCAACTTTGTTGCGTAATATATTTAATTAAAACAGTTACGAAAATATAAACTTTACAATTCTCTTTCAACATATAGAGATATATCACCATGTTAAATAACGAACTAATTTTACCGTACAACAGTCTATACTGCAATAGCAGTCAATGAGAGGGGACTAGGTCACGTGACCGTTAAGAGATTCGAGGCAAACTTATGTGAAACAAGGATTAGGAAATGAGTGAATTAGAGTGTATATGAGTCACCCTAGCTGGCAGATCTAATGTTTGTTGCAGCGATAGGTATTATGTAAAGGTAAGCTATGTGACAACACTTGTGTATTTTAAGCGAGACTTCCATCCTTGTCATACTCTGAAGGCAAGCATATACCCCGATGAGAATACCTTGCACATTCCTCTAGCTTGCCTTCTTGTCCTGGGCAATTAGTAAATACTTCTGCACAAAACTGAGGAGCTGCTGCAAAGCGACAAGGTTATGGGCACAAATGTGCATGACCTCGTTTGATTTTCGCTCTATTGTATATACCTTTCTCTACTTCTTAATGTTTGTAGAGCTAGTTCCAACATGTATTTTGTTGTAAAATCATTACAGATGAATGAAGCGATAGTCATATGTGTCAAACGCTGGTTGTTCTATCCCGGATTTCAGAATTTGTACTCTTGGGAGATTAAAAACATACGAGGGGGTACCCAAAAGAAACCGGATTGGTGTCATAAAGACTTTATTGATGAACCTTTTTACAAAATTACTTCAGTAGCCTTCAAAATACTCTCCATTACATGCGATTCACTTGTCAAGTCTCTTTTCCCACTGTGGGAAGCATGTTTGGAACTCTTCAAGTTTGATATTGTCCAATGCCCTATGCGAAGCTCTTTTTACCGCCTCCTCATTGTCATAATGCTCCCCTTTTAGCATTTGTCTCATTCGTGGAAATTGGAAAAAGTCTCACGGGGCTAGGTCCGGCGAATGCGGAACGTGGGGAACGACAGACCACCTTTGAGATGCTAAATAGTGGGTCACTCCTAAGGCCGTGTGCTGGAGCGTTGTCGTGATGCAGAAGCCAGTCACCTATCGCCAGAGCTCCGTGCGTTTCCTCCTCACATCCTCTCGCAGACTCTTTAAAACATCAAAGTAAAAGTGCTGATTAACAGTCTGGCCAGGAGGTTCGAATTCCCGATGCACAATTCCACGAACATCAAAAAATAAAATGATCATCGTCTTCACTTGCCTTGCTTTTTTGGTCTGGGAGAGTTGGAAATCCTCCACTGGCTTGACGCTTGCTTGGTTTCTGGGCGATACCAGTAACACCAACTCTCATCCCCTGTAATGACTTTGTTCAAGAAGTTTGGATCACGTGCAATCTCTGTTTTTAAGTCCTAGCACGCATTCATGCAGATGGTTTTGTGCTCCTCTATGAGAAGGCAGGGAACAAATTAAGCAGCAATACGCCTCATGTGCAAATCCTCCCTCAAAATCTGCTGGCACAAGCTCCAACTGATTCCTGTCGCTGCTGAAATTTGGTCGATTGTTTGGCGACGATTCTCGTTGACCTTTAGGCGGACCTTTTCAATGTTCTCCTCATTTCGCGATGTTGAAGGGCGTCCAGAACGAGCTTGGCCTTCAACACACATCTCATCACGTTTAAAGCGCCCAAATCACTCGAAAACCTGTGTGCGGCTCATAGCGTCCTCCTGGAAAGCTTCCTGAAGCATTTGGTGTGTCTCCATTGCACTTTTTTAAGCAGGAAACAAAATTTCGCACACACTCTTTGTTCTTTCAAATTTGCCGTAACGACTTCGCAGAGGTAACCCGCCAACAGTAAGAGAAACACAACACTACACTTGAACGTTCAGCTCCACACTGATGCCGTCTGCACAGCTGTTTCATGAAGGTCTGTACTAACACCATCTAGCGTGAGAAGCCTGCACTACTTACGTCTATGGGTGTTAGCTCTCTCGGAGTCCGGTTTCTTTTGCCCCCCCCCCCCCCCCTCGTACGCTGACATAGCAGTTGAGGAAAACATATGATAACACGCTGGAATATTGAAATGAAAAGTAAAGAATATCTCGCAATGTCAACATTTCTGGTATAAATACTGGGTCTTAACAAGATCTAATTCTTTTCCAGAAGTTTTGTATCTCTTAGATTTACCACATATACAAAATTCATTGGGGATTATGAGGATTATGCACCCCTTTTTCAAGTCACATTATACATACACATCAACGAGTGCACGCAGAATTTTTTTTCTAAAATGCCCCTCTTTTTTTATCCATAAAAAGGAAACCATTATTATGAATAAACATAAAGCTAACACTAGTTAGACTTCAATGAAAATGCTTGACAAAAACATATTTAATAAAGTATAATGCCTGAAGTTTGATAATGTTGGGAAGTTTATTATCTCCTGCTCATGAACTTTTGTATCTCTTACGATGAAAGGAATTTTGTTCTGAAACGCGTTAATATCTCAACGGTGTCTTTCAGGAATGTAAAATATTGTTAGTATTAAGAACAAGTATATGCTTTGTCTATATTTATATGTAATGTGTAAATTAAATGTAAATGTGTATTTATTAAACTATTTATTCTACCTCTGTTTCATTTGATAATATCCCTGCTCAAGTTTATGGGCTTTAATCCAAAGCGTATTAGAATTTATCATGTTTTAAAGTTGTTATTTTGATAATCATGATACATGTAAATAATTCAAAAACTTTATTATCCTTTTTTTGGTTAACTACCATTGATTAGTTTATATCTCATTAGTTAATTCGCGAAAATTCCTCCCAGAATTCAGTTTCATGTAACAAACATTATTATAATGGCTTGAAACGCTACCAAATAATAAATATTATTTATTTATTAAATACGTCTTATTTTCATTTAGGCTAAGAGCCTTTTTCACCAGAAAAAAATATTAAATACGACAAAAACCTGAGGTTTATTTTTTATTGCTATAGGCAATATAACTGTGGAATTAAGTTAAAATCATAACATATTCTTTAGTTGCATTTTTGCTAATTATTATTTTATATCTTATATCTTATATTTAATTTTTGTGATTTTGACTTATCACTTTTGAAAATATTTAAAGCTATGGTGGATCATTTGAAGCGGAAACCAGAGGTTTCCGATAGAATAATGTAAGAAAGGGATGATAAAACCATATAAATTATTAATAAGCAATTGGGAATAAATAATATATGAAATAAATTCAAAAAGAAATATTGTAATAGAACAACGTGCAAGTGAAATAAATATAAGGAAGAAGTTGTCTTAAGCTAGAACTGGCAGACGAGATCGGATACGTAAACAATAGGACAATAGAAGCCCAAAATTCCTTCGCCAGCACGGAGCCTCAGACAATAGCAAGGTTTAAGGAAATTATGTAGAGGCAGGATGCTGTACCGTTATGACGCCAAAGGGTCATACAACTTTAGGGGGTGGGCCCGTGACTGCCGCACAGTTGTCGGTGAATGGAAATGACCAATAATGTAAAATCGTAGAAATAAATTCCTCCAATAAGTGGGATAGGCGTGAAATAGAGAACAAATTGAAAAAGGGTGGAGATAGACAAATCTAGGAAGAAGCCGAGAGTAGGGCGAGGTGAGAAGCGTCACTCGGTTGCTTACAACGAAAGGAGAAGACACGCTAGTTTAATATCTGATGGCGAGGTAACAGTGGAGTTAGATTTCAAACTGGTGGGATTAAATATTCTCAAACAGACAAGCCGACGTAACAAGAGTGAGAGCAAGTCAGAAAAGCCGAGGAACCAGACAAGTAAGACCTGTAGGAATAAACAATCCACATGAAATTGAAGCAGTACTTTTCATTGGCTGGTGATAGCTGCTGGACCCTGAGAGAGTACTCTTGCTCACCAATACGTAATCCCTAACCATCCTGCCATACCACACCAAAAGGCCACACCAAGAGAATTTCCCGCACCACACTTTAATGCTCACTTTTGTTCAATAATTTATCTTCCACATTTTTATTTATTAACTTTTAACAAACTCATTTGTGATTTTCAGGATAAATTCGAGAACGGTGAAGAAAAATTTGATAATGTCTCTTTAAAACGTTATTTTATTTATATGTATTAAATGTGTCTTTAATATGAACTTCACAAAAGCTACATACATTTTTTATGTATGCGTGTAAACGCGTATCTATACTGTGTATTTTATTCCCCTATAGCTTAATTACCATTTTGAAAACCCCCCTTTTCGTTCTTCTTAATTTTATTTAGGGTCAAAATAAAATGTTCAATATAACTTTCAAATAGTTTGGCACATGAGGCATTTCTAATTATCATATAACATTTAACTTAAGAAAGAAAGGAAAGAAAGCTTTCAAAATTGCTAAGATGCTAAGCATTCAGTTCCCTTCTATCGGTCAGACTAACTAGATTTTTTGGTGGTCTTTCTCAGCTGCCAGGCAAATGCTGAATTGGATATCAATAGAAAGAGCAAAGCTACAACTGAAGTGCAAAAGGAAAAAGAAGAACAGGTCTGTATGCACTTAAAGTACAATCATTCTGGTAATAGCGACAATAGATGGTACAGGAAGGCTACTACCCAGCAATTCATCCTTCTTAAGTATACAAGACTAGGGGAATTATAGCTACAGCAAAAGCTTTATGATATGATAAAGAAATTGAATCGACGTTTAAAAATGAAATATCTCCTAAAGAAATGCAAGTGTTGTGCACTTTCTTTATAATATGCGGGGTGGGTTCAAGATAAAACACCTATTTCTTTCTCACAAAGTAATCACAAGAAAAATGTAAAACAAGTGTCACTTCTCAACGTAATCTCCCTCTAGGCGTACACATTTTTTACAACGTCGACGCCATGGTTCCACGGCCGCAGCGAATGCTTCTTTAGGAGTGTGTTTTGACCACTAGAAAATCGCTCAGGGATTAGCGGCACGATTAGTGAATCGGCGACCACGGAGAGGTATTTCATAGTGGGAAAAAGCCAAAAGTCTCTAGGAGCCAGGTCGGGTGAGTGGAGAGCATGAGCAATCACTTCAAAGTTGTCACGAAGAAGCACCTGCGTCGTGTTCGCACGATGTGCTGGTGCGTTGTCGAGATGAAAGAGCACATTCCAACTTTTTCCGCCCATTTTTCACGCAATGCTGTGAAGAGTTTATTCTTCAAAACATTTTGGTAGGAAGCAGCTGTCACCGTAGTACCCTTTGGAACGCCATGAGTAAGGATTACACCACTGATGTCCCAGAAGATGGCCACCATGATTTTGTCAGCACTGGCGCTCGCCCCAAATTTTTAGGTGGCGGTGAGTCTGTGTGCTTCCATTGGGTTGACTGGTGCTTCGTTTCAGGGTTGAAAAAGGGCATCCACGTCTCATCCATTGTCACAATGTATTGAAAGAAGGTTCCATTCATACCGTTATGCCAGTTCCAACTCTCGTCGCTGCCACTAGGGTTCTATCCAATGTATAGTGTTGCCATTTCTGTCACGCATTCCCAAACATTCACGTGTATTAAAAAAAGTTCCTATCCGTTCCCAGTCCTGAAAAAAATTGGAGATGTTATAACTTGAATGCACCTTATATTATTATACTCTACTAAAATGTTCGCAGCACCCAAATGAAAACAGATCTTTTAAGGTTTCCCAGCTGCACGACTTAAAAATAAAGAAACAATTAATCAACACCACAGTGGAGTGTAATTTCCCTCAAAGTGTAAAGGAAAATTCTTAATTACTCTCTATGTTCCAGCATTTTCAAAGTGTTTAATTACTCTTTCTTTTCATTTTATGACACGCATTCATTTTCATCATGACCACACGTACCGAAAAATCAAAGGCAAAACCTACGTGTGTATATGTGTGTACGCGCACGCTAGCAGTTAGTTATTGCAGTAAGGAGAGAACTGGCTACTTTGATCACACCTATGGTATACTTTCACAAAAGCCTGAGTATAAGAAACCCCAAAAGTACATATTACTCATTTCCTCATGGTGGTAAAATGTTTCTTATCGTGTATGCTGTTAGTTTGCAACAGAGCATGGCTGACATCGTCACAAAGTAAGTGGTAGGAATATGTAGTACTTTGCTTTCCTTTGTGGCTGATATTTTTAATTTTGGGTTTATGCATCAGATTTCGCGTCGTACAAGATATTAAACGACGTGGTCTGAATTTCATGGTCTCTAAACATATGCCTGATGTCGCGTTGTAAATTTTCGGTGAATCAGTTGTACCAACTTGTTTCCAATTCGTTCGAAGGTTAGTATGGATCCCTGTGTTGCGTATAATCTCTAGAAATTCATAATTTCATAAATAGTATAAATATAGTTATCACAGAAAAGGAACTCAGGAGATCGACCATGTGACTTTTGGTAATTGTACGTCATAAGGACACGCCACGGGAGACAGGGATGAGGCTAACACGGCATAGCAGGGAGCAGGTGCACAAAAAGATTCTTATTTAAGTTCCCCGGTGGTGCCTAGTAGAATCAGAAGCCTGAAGGTGGCACATCCATTCGGGAGCTTCAAATTCCGGAGACCATACCGGTGAGGTAAGAAGGCTGATTGAGAGCAGCATTTTACCTGCCATGTAACACCGAGACATCTAATATAACCATTGAATAAAGGATGAAGTGAGGTGAATTGAAGGAAAAATGAACCTTCTGAGGGTTTGCCAAGCAATTCAGGAAAGCTTCCAAAATCATTGTTGGGTCAAGACAGGTGGCAAGGGAAAATGAGCATACGACCTCTCCAATACAGTAGTTGCAGCATGGCCCGCTGAAGATGTCCAGAATAATCTGAAGGAAAACATGTTCCGAAGGATTGAACATCAAAAATCTGAGTGAGTAATCTTAAGTACACTAAAGCATGTCATCTACACATAAGTAACCAAAAATGATGTGTCACTTTAAACACTTTGGTGATATTTTAAAAATAAAAAAAGACCTCTCCAATGCTTACCACAGACGCTACCAACTGAGCCAGGATGTTGAGCAGGAGATAGGTGTCAGAATTAGAAATAGGGAGAAACTATCAGACGACACTAACACTACATAATGCGAACTGTGTCGAGTAAGAAGGGTGCAGAAGGAAGTCAAACAATGTCACCAACCGGGAAATAAACGAAGGAGAGAAACCATATCAGCTGAGTTTGTACCTTTACAACTTTGGACTGTGAGATATAGATCTCACTGCCTGCTTGACTACAAGCTACTCGGGAGACAGTACCAAACTTTATCTCACTTCACAACAAACCCTGAATAACTCCCGCTTCCAAATTCTTGTACCAAAGTCTTCCAAAAAATGTAGTTTCACACGTTTGAGCACCAATTCCACTTGGTCACTAAATAGGTTGTTTCAAAACGACACCGAACGATTATAGCCGCTATAACTTAACTAGTTCGAATTTCGGTGTCGCAGCTTCGAAGTTCCGTTAGGTATAATTTTTTGCAGCATTAAATGTTACATGATTTTGTGATTAGGCAGCGCAGGAACCACTGGTGTGCGAACATCAAAACTTGTTCCTTGCTCTTTATCAGTGACCCTAACCTACCTTTCAGGTAATGGGGCAAAGGGCAGTTATTTGTGCAAAAGTCGACTAATGACTCGGACAGTTTTAAGGTTGCTCTTCAGTATAAAACTGCACATTCCGTCCTAATACGGAGGATTTTGCGCGTACTTAGATAGTAAATCCAAGCAATATGGAGCGCTATACGGACGCCGAAATGGTGGATATGGTTTTTGATGTTTGGAAGAGCTGAAGGGAGTTCAAGGAACCCACGATTTATTTATTTTCATTAAAAATATGAATTGTAAAAATAGTTACGTCAATGATAATATTTATTTGTTTAAATCAGAATTTTTTGTTATGGTCTTTATAGTACAATACTTTCAACCACTTATTGTAAATATCAACAGCTTCCTGTTTAGTTACAAATGCTTTATTTAGTATTATCAAATATGTCAAATAAAATGCTCGTCTCATTGTATAAGCTATTTAGTTTTGGTTAATTTATCTACAATTCTTCGATGTTGTTTTCTGTTCTGTTTATCACTTAAAGCTCCCATCCTCAACCTCGCTAACATTAAATTCCCTCTAAAAGGTATAAGTTGTATGTATACACCAGCTTATTTGCCATTATGGACTGCTATAACGGAATATTTGTACACGTTAAACACTCATAAACAATAACTAAGCAATAGCTTCTTTATTGCGACTTCATAAGCCAAAGAAGTTCTTAATACTAGCTACTGCGGAGTATGTCAGTATGTTTATAAACAGCTACAGTACGCGGAACGGCGTGTGACCTATACCTGCTAACTCCAACAGTGTGAGGCACGCGTTATTGTTCCTGTCACTGCCTAATCCATACTCATTCTGGGGGAGTTTTATGGGGCTCTATTGGAGGTAAAAGCTATATATATATATATATATATATGCCACATAGAAGTTGAGCAATTACTTGTAGGTGTTCGTTTGGTGTCGTTTTGAGACATCCTGTGTAATTTCTTGAATGATAAAATCCCACTTAAATTGACTGATGAGGAAATATCACTGTCAGGGATTTCGCCAAATACGAAATACTCCAGAAACATCTAGCATAGTACCCAATAGTATGACACGCAGGCTTAGGACATGAACCGTGTAAGGGAAGACACTACGAATAAGTTTTGTAACTGTAAATTTGTTTTCCTAACTCAGCAATAAATATTTTCTTGTGCTGATATCTTTATTTGAATATCATGTCACCAAAATTATTGATACCAATAAATATATAGATATATTGCCATCTCTGGTCATAAATCGTGTTTTGCTCCTGATGCAGGTGGAAAGGCATGACAGGGCAGTGAGTGAATCCCTACTTTTGGACGTTTACTTTCGGACGTCAACAAAATGAAAGGGTCAGTATTTAGGAGCGTCAGTAATTGATGGCACCTTAAGTTTCTGTATCCCATGTAAATTTTGTAACTTCAGAGATGATGTCTACTTTAAGTTTCCTGTTTCAGGAGACGCATACAGTGCGATCCATATGAGTCTGAGCCATTTCAATAGGCCATACTACATGGCAAAGCGAGATAGTCTGTTCGGATATAATCATGTCTTCTGGATGCCATACATCGGCAGGCGCGAGGAAACAAATCATATAGACAGACGCACGCAGCTTCCAGTCGCTCTATTTGTGTTTCGTAACTTACGGTACATCAACTTACTAATATTTCACTCTTCTAATCGACCAGATAAGACCCCATAAGAGACGATCACAGCGCTGATCACTTGAAGGTCGATACGCCTCAACGCTCTGTCGAGTAATAACTTTTTAACCAATAATAGGACACAGGTGCAACGTTGGGAGAGTATAATACATAATTGGGAGATTACGTTATACTATTTACATCTTAGAGACAATTTTGAAAGTATCCTCCACCAGCATCTTTGTACTCGTCTCACCATATTCTCTTAATCAGTCAGGGTGAGTTACTCAGATGAGGTTTTTCTGGGGTCTTCCCTTATCTTGAAAGACGAATATAGGGTAACTCTAAGCTGTATGGACCCTGGGCTCATTTGAACATCGTTTCACCCATTCCATTCACTGTCCAATATGTCTTAACGTTGGAGGACTTAATTGACAAAAAAGTTCCTCTTAAATTTTACAGAGAGTAACCTCGCCAATGTTACTTATCTTGGTTCAAACGGATTCCTTAAGAACATCAGTTGTCCATGGCCTGTTCTTGTACACTCTACATTTTAGATACCCGGAAAAGAAAAAAATCCGATGAGGTTAGGGGATCTGGGGTGCCACGCCCGACTCGGTAGCGTAGATGGTAGCGTGTCTGACTCACGTTGAAGAGGTCCCGAGTTCGAATCTCGGTCAGGGGGAGTTACCTGGATAAGGTTTTCCGGGGTTATCCCTTATCCTCAAAGGCGAATGTCGGGTAACTCTAAGTTCAATGGACCCTGTGCTCATTTGAGCATCATTTCACCCATTTCATTCATCGTCCGATATGACTTGACGTTGGAGGACGTAAATTACTACAACAAAATCTGGGGCCACACACATTTTATCAAAGAAATTGGTTACAAGTTCCATGGTGTCATTAGAGGTATGGCACGTTGCCCCATCTTGCTGGAAATATCTTCTCGCAATTCGATATCATCCAACTGCTCTAAAATTGTCTTTAAGATACCCGTATAAACTTCAATGTCTACAATCGTATTAAAGAAAATGGCACATTTAAGCTTGTCAACAGTCAACAATTGTCAGTAAATTCTCCCAGAGCCACTGAGATCATTAAAACAAATTCCTACATTCTACGGGCTTTCAGGGGGGAAATATGGCATATTGAAATTGTTTTCAGATTTATATGGATCGCACTGTATCTAACAGCTGTATTTTAGCTTTATTTAGGATTCTGTATCTGTTTACATTAATATTTTGTTAAACATCGCTTAATCCACTTTTCAATTATCTGCACAGTACTCTGCTGCCCAACGTTCTGGACCGCGTATGTTATTTAATTGATGCCGATAACTAACTGCCTTAAGGGTTGTTATGATACCGTTAATTAACTATTACGTGTATCTTCCTACATTGAGTTTGGGTTTCTTGCATCCCAACTCCCGAAGTACTACAAAGTTTCATCGACTCCTCCCCAAACTTTAGACACCCCACAGAAATTACAGTGCAGTCTATGTTGCCTGCTCACTATATTACTTCATGATTATTGCCTCACATCGTTTTCAGTGATTGGCAAGCACAGAAATACCCACGTTATCAGCCGCAACATTTCAGCAAATTGCCATTCCTGTTACTTTTGTAATTGATTGGTCCATAAGTTTAGTTTCTTTCTTTTATAAGGGAAGCTTTGTGTGAGAAATGAAATGATTTCAAAATTTGAAAATGGTTTTATATCCTTAAATAGAGAGTTTGTGCCGTAGAAAATAGTGTGTTTGATTTTGGAATGCTTATATACTGTTTGTTTATTAAGTCAATAAAATGAAGTCCGAAGGCGACAACAAAGGTCATTTTGGGCAATATTCTCTTTTCGATTTTGATCGTTATTCAACTTATATATCACTACCCGTTGACTTGAAAGTGAAATTTACTTTTGTAACCAGAAAATAACCTTATATTCATAGGGTTCGTCTGGTTTAACTTGAAACATGATCTACATAGCGCTACCCTTCCCTGTGACAAGGGAGGGGTGAAAAGTTTTGTAAGTACATTGCCACTGCTATCCACGACAGCCTAGTCTCCGTCATAGAGTTACAGGTGCTGCAATTGGTGCAGGGCTTGACTTTTACAAACAGTGCTGTATATTGATAGTGAACTATAGTAATAATGTAAATATGATATCAAAACCGGTTTTGTACTATATAATCAAGAGAAACAAATATAAATTCAAACTATATACAATCGACTCCATAGCCCAGTGGCCACCATCTCAATAGACAATGTGCACAGTAGGTCATGCAGGTTTACCCGTTACAGACCGGAATAGTCTACCGTATCCTTCAGAGCAGTGGCGGAATGCCGGTCTTGCAATTTAAATGCATAATTGACTGTGCAACAATAATAATCGAATTGTAATATGAGGGATATAATTGTTATATAAATTGTTTTAATTGTTTCTTTCATTATCATTCAACTATGTACCTTTATTTTAATAAAAAAACAAATAAACAATAAATTGATAGTTTAAACAAAATGAAAATAATCGACAGTCTACATACAATACAGCAGTATTAAATAACAGCTCGAAGAAAAGCAATAAGCACAATGTATTATTCAGAAGTGGAATTTAGCTTTCTAGATTTTTGTTGTCTCTTTTGACACACTAATTTTTCAAAATTAGGTATCAATGTTTGTGCAGCAGCTAATCTAAGTTGACATTTTAAGTTCTCATCCGACAACTGAATTCTGCAGCGGTTTTTGTTTAATTTCATTCGCGAAAAAAGAAATATTCGCATATGTGTGTGTGTGTGTGTGTGTGTGTGTGTGTGTGTGTGTGTGTGTGTGTGTGTGTGTGTGTGGGGGGGGGGGGGGATCCGAACATACTTAGAAAACTAGCGGCATTTCTATGTAGTCGAGGAAATGTATTTCTTGGAAAATGTGAATAGAAATCATTCAAACTAGTTCTATTTTGGAATTTGTTTTCATTTGACGATTGCATTACACATCGATAAGTTCAAGTTGAAATTCAGATGGAACATTATCAACATCTGTAGAGTAAGGCTCAGCAAATATTTGGAAAATTGGCTCTAATTGCACCACGTCTTGAAACCGTTTCTGAAATTCTTGGTTCAACTCTCTTAATATTTGAACATATTCTTGCAAGTCCATGGCCTGAACAAACTGCTGAACTGTTGAGAGCTTTGGGAAATGTACCAAGTTCTTCGAGGTTAATTGCCTTTCCATAAAGATAGTTTCAGTTTGAAAGTTCTGATACTATCACTTTCTGTAAAAAAGAAAGTCTTCTCATGGACATAAATAGTAGATGTTCTAAGTGTCACATTACATTCTTCAACCAACATCATGTTTACGAAAACAAACCTCAAGAGACGAGACAACATTGCTGTCCAATTGCATGTCTCAAACTGATTTAACACGGCACTCGTGGCAGTGCACAGTGCTACGTCATTTGCTCTAGCACAAATTCGGTGACCGCTGCTATAGTCGATTCCGACTCCATGGACTACCTCAGTGTCATTGGGATACGAATGCTATCGAGCTAATATAGGCACAAATCACTGAATGAGGTAGAAAATATGTACAGGAGAAAAGGCGGATTAATTAATATATTCGACAGTTTCACCATGAGTTTAGAAGAAAGTGACTCTCCAAAAATCCCTAATAGACGGTATATGTATACTACCGTCATCTACCAACGCTGCGCTTGAAAGTATTGAAGGTATAGCTACAATATAATCAGCCGGAATCAATTGTAATATTGCAGGAGGTATTGCGATGTAGGATTAAGCAGTCATGGGGTACCTACGCGAGCAATAATGCGTTTGCTCTCCTCCCCTCTCTCTTTCCCCCTAATTCCCATATTTCAAGATAAACTAGACAAACTTTAAAGAGCGGAGTACAAAAGAATTAAGTGCCAAAGACATAAAGCTGCTCGAACAAACAATGCAATTCTCTATCGAACAGTACAAAACGGGTTTTCAAAATATATTTTTTGAAAGTAAAATTATTACTTAAAAAGGCATCAGTATTCATCGCCAACTTTACAAACTATGCCAGCCTTGTTCCCTGTGAGAGTGCATGAAGCTACTTAATGAGGCAAGTCAAAAGAATTCAGGTAGAGTAGGAATAACGTATTATATCTGAATTATGAAATTATATATACAGAGGCCGACATAGGTATTCGAACGTAAACATATGTATTAATTATATTATTTTAAAGCTACGCAGGGTAAAGATACGTGAATACAACTTATACGAAATAAACTTGAGTCTTCCATTAAATATATAAACTCATAAATAGCAACTGAAACCAATTTGCACTACAAGGAGAAATAAGACTGTTACTTTACATCTGGGCATAAGTATTCGAGCAGAGAACAGCTAATATTTAGTTATCATCCCCTTCCTTTGAATTTCTGCTGATAATCGTTTGGGCATTGTCTGTATGTGTTGTTTAGTGACTGCAGAGTCCATATTTCTTCACTATGTTTGAAGAAGTTCTTTCAGATGGTCCTTGCTTCTGCTGTGATGCTTCCTCACACGCTCCTCGAGTTCCTTCCAGATGTTCTCTATAGGATCTAAATCTGAAGATTGGGGCGATGTCTTCAAAGTGTGAAGAGTGTTGTACACGATCCAAAGTCTTACAATTTCAGCAGTATGTTTCGGATCATTGTCCTACTGGAAGTAATAATCATGCCCTAATTCCAGCTTCTCTGCACTCTTTTTAAGATTGTTTTCAAGAATCCTCTGGTATTCAAATTTGTCCATGATCTCGTCTATGGACACCAGTTCCCCAAAGTCAGATGAAGCTACGTAGTCCCATGCCATCACACCACTGCCACCATGTTTCACTGTAGCTACCATGTTCTTAGGTTCCCATTCTGTATTTGGCAGTCTCCACACTTTAAGATGTCCATCACTCTTGTATAAGCAGATATTGCTCTCGTCCGACCAGAGAACCTTATCCCAGAATTCTGTTTGTTTTACCACATACTGTTAACAAATTCTATACGCTTTTTCTTATTCACCTTATTAACATATGGTTTCTTCCTAGGAACGCGGGCATTCTACCCAGTACTATTTAAAACCTGTTCAACTGTTCTGTTGTGAACCGCAGTGCCAGAATGTTGCTCAAGGCATCCTCTAATCTCAGATGCAGTGACTCTCGGATTCTGCTTCACCATTTTTATTATTTGCTTCCTATCTCTGTTGTGAGTTTAAAAGGAGCGCCATTTCTAGGTTTATTTACAACAGTATTTGTCTGTTTGAAGTGTGGAATTATGCAGAATACTGTAGCTTTGCTTCTGTTAATGGTTTTGGTAATTTTAAAAGGAGCTTTTTTTTTTGTACATATTTATCACGATGTTCCTCTTTGCCACCAACGCCTCCTTACCTTTGCGTACCATATTACCTGCGAGTTCACAATCGGCTGAATAATTGAGCACACCCTCTCGAGGCACAGCATAGACATAACTGCTATGTGGTAGGGGGGGCGGGCGTGTAGGGTATGTACAACCACTTTTCTCTCTGTTCGATTGGGTACGTTCGAATACTTATGTCCCCAATAAGAGAGACAATAGAATAAATACTGGACAGATAGTGTAATAAATATATACAAAGTGATATTTAAGTATTGTTTCCGAGATATAAAATACTAATATTTGCATGTTTAAAAATTCAACGCTGCCAAATAAATAGTACAGTATTTATAGTACGTGTAATATTACATGCTATCTTATTCGAATACTTCTGTCGGTCACTGTATGTACACAGAGCGTACGAAACAAATAAGTAATTAAAATGAAAACAGCCAAAAGACAGCTGCACAGAATAAACAAAACTTCACATGCATTGCTTTCTTTGCACGTGGAGTGAGGTGTATGGTAATGCTTTTTGTGTCAAGCGTGGCTTCTTTGTATTACGTTAGTTGAATTATTTCATAATTTGTGTTCCGTATCAATCCTGGGGTACCAATCTCCTATGGTTTGTATTCAAGCGCGACATTCAAGCAATGAACTATGATCAAAGGTCATGGCTAAGGGGAGCGATTCTCAACACAACCCTGGCTGCGTCCGTCCGTAATTGGTTTGATGTCTGGAATGCCGTATCGGGGATCGGTGAGGACAAGGGGTGGGTAACACAAATATTAAGTGGTGCGTTTCCACGAACCAGCTTTGTTACTAATGTCCGCTGAATGTTGAACTTAACAAATCGCATAAATCATAAGCCGAAAGGTACTTCAGTTATTTAACAAGGATATATCGCTGCAAGGGCTGTAGAGTAATTCCCAGAACAGCTTCAAACTGATGGAAGAAATACCAAGAAAGGTATTATTGGACACTTAAACCAGGTAGAGCAGTTTAATTTTGAGTGATATGCTGCCTGTGAGAATATTTTCTTTTTTATTTATAAGTTCATAATTTCTTTATTTAAAAAGATAGGAGCTGATGATTTTAAATTTTACTTTATTGCTAAATTTTGGGCTTTGAATTTAATATTTCCCAATATATACACAAATAGATAACTAATAAGATTGGGATATTTGAAGAACTTTTGTGTTCTTAAGATTCTGTATCTCTTTAATTTCAATTTTGAATAGTATAAATTTTAAGTGGTATGTGTAGTACATAGTTTTTCATTTGACTCGTACTATGTGTAATTTCATTTTTTAAATATTCTGATTATTGAATGCTAATAGTGAAGTTAAAATAGTTTGAATTATTGTTTATAACAGGAAAAATTTAAAGGCTGTGCTGGTTATAAGTGCATTAGTTACCGCCGACGGCTTTTGAAAGGTAGATAAAGAAATTCTTTGGTTTTTAAATAGCCGGTTAATTAATTAGTTAATTGTTTACTAGGTATATTAGCGTAATTAATAATCCTTGTTAAAGACCTTCTGTGAATGCATATATTTTCATTATATAATTGAAAAAATAGTTAAGTATTATATTTTATATTTATTATATTGTTTTATATTGTGTTTTGTAATATGATCTGCAGAACACTTTTTAAGTATGGAAAGAAAGAGTCAGAGTGAAAAATTCAATGCCATAGCTGGAATTTGAACCATCTGGTTGCCGTCCAGCCGCTCTAACCCTTGAGCTACTATGGCCAACGTGCCAACATGACATTAAATTCTCCAACTGACTCCTGTTTTTCCCGGTGACCACTTAGGAGTTCTCATAAACACATGCGACAACTACCTTAATGGCAACTTACTATCCTGTAAGTACCTCAAGGCCCGGGCTTTATAGTTAACCACTATTAGGTCAATTAATGGAAATTAATTGTTATATCACACTGGTCGTGTGTAGGCTGAAGTATGGAAAGATAGAGTCAGACTGAAAAATTCAATTCCATAGCCGGGATTTGAACCACGGATCTTCTGGTTGCCGTCCAGCCGTTCCATCGCAATCAGAAGATCCGTGGTTCAAATCCCGCCTCTGGCATTGAATTTTTCAGGACAATTAATTTCCATTTTTTTAAATTACAAACATTTAAATAAATGTAAAAGTTTGGAATATTTATATCCTGAAATTATTATCCGGGGTATAGTATTGCAGATTTTTACTTGTTCGTGCGTTCATTCTTACGTTCGTTCAGTGTAGTTTATTATAGCACACTCAATTGGCTCTGCATGCCTAGAAGAACAAGTTAAACAAATATTATAATAGTGCCCCATGTTAATGGTAGCAGAAGGCATCGCATGTATACACCAAAGCAAGATAGCACTCTACAAGACAGCCGTTGTTTAATACTTCATAAATGACTGTACAGATGCACATTTCTCTGTATGCATTTGGAGTGCCCAACCGAGTGATGTATTTAGCAAAAAGCACTGATAAGTCAAATATTAAATGACGCACAGAAGGTGGACTGTGTTTCTTCTTACCAAGATTACGCTGGTTATTCAGCATACTGAATACAGTATTTTCTGGCGAAAAAATAGTTCTAAATGACAGTTGAAATTCTATACCGGCGCCATCCTTAGTTTATGGAGAGATGTAAACAAAGCGGGAAAATGTACTACTCTGCTGGTGACTATAATTGAAGAGAATATTCACGCTATTTATTCCCAAGTGCAAACATACACTGTCAACGAACTTCTATGCAAAGTTTTGTTTTGCCGTTTTCGATATTTTGAGTAGCACTTTTAAATCAAGATTAAATGCAAAGGTTCGTGTACTATAGAATAGGGTGTTCCTTTTGTAAGCTAAAAGGCGACTGAATGCTTACAACTATTACTCAAATGTTTTATGTCTTTACATAACCTCATTTATAAATTAAAACTTACGACACGGGTCTTTCTACCGAATAACAGTGCTAAACAATTGCTTTAAGCCATTATGGCAAAAACTTGAAACTTCTACTGGCAACTGAAAAAAATATATACTTTACGCTCCTCATTGGAATCTGACGCATTTCTTAAACGACTTCTACTTCGGAACTTTTCTGCGCCACAATATGTGTACGCTCAACAGATACATTTTTTTTAGGTTCGTTCACAAATTCAAACCAAAAATGGTATGGGAGTCCAGTTTTCAAATATCGGTTCATCGGGGTTGCTGTATTCAAAGCACTTTTGTAATTGTGGTGGCTCGTTTCTTTCAAAAAAGCTATAAATTTTGCGACGAATAGCACTTTTAACGAATTCAACATACTCGCCTTCCAAACCTGGCTTCTCTCTTTTTCAATATTTTCCTAGAGCAGAAAGCCCATTGTTTTCAGAACCTCACTTCGAGAAGCATTAATGCATATTTGATCTGAAAAGTTTCCAACCAAATGAAGATACAAGACATTTTTTTCAGATTTTTTTTTCCAACATAGTTTCCTTGTAGCTCTACACACTTCTCCCAGCGATGCTCCCATCTCTGTAACCCGCCCAAATAGTATTCGGCGTAATCCTTTCCAAAATAATTGTTCACGGAGGTGATTGCCTCTTCATTTTACGAAAATCTCTGTTCTCTGAGCGCAATTTTTAGATAACGAAACAAGAAGAAGATGCTTGTGGCTAGATCTGATGAATAAGGCGGATTATCAAGCAGTTCAAGCCGTAATTCGTGGATTTTCGCTATTGCAACCGTTAAGGAGTAAGCCGGTGCGTTGTCTTGGTGAACAGGATTTCCTTTTTCTGCAAATGTGGCCGTTTTCCTTAAGTTGTGCCTTTAGCTCGTCAAGTAATGGTGCGTAGTATGCTCCTGTATGCTCCAGTCCACTGTTTGGATTGTATTTTTGATTCGGGAGTATAATGGCGTATACAAGTTTCATCTACAGTAATTAATCGACGCCAAAACTCGGATCTATTGCGCCTAAACTGCGCCAACAGATCGTTGGAAATATTAATTCGAACTCGTTTTTAGTCTAACGTGAGCAAAGGCGGCACCCAATGCGCGGACAGCTTTCTCATGTGTAAATGTTAATTTAATATCTAACAAACACGTTCTTTTGACATATTCATAGCTACTGCCATCCCTATCACTTTAATTAGGCGGTCATCTAACACCATTTGGTGAACTTTGGCGATGTTTCCATTGGCAGTTGCAGTTTTTGGACGTCCCTAACGTAGATCGTCTTCCAAGCTCTTCCGGCCACATTTAAATTCAGCTGTCCAAAATTTCACTGTGGTAAATGATGGTGCAGAGTCCCCATACACAGAATCCAACTCATTTTTGACTTCCATAGGCGTATTGCCTTTCAAAAACTAATATTTAATTATAGCTCAATACTCGATTTTCTCCATTTTCATAAAAAACGCTCATGTCAACTCTTTCAAACGACTGTTACATAACAACTGAGTGTCCAAAATGGCTGAAACTTTGGTGAGTAACTGTCAATAGAGGGACAACGAAATTCAGTAGCTTTTATTTACGAGTGCTGCCATCTTCACGTTGAGGCCGCAAACTTTTCAGACCACCCTCGTACTTGACGCTGAAACACCGGTATATTCTGCTGACAAATTCATGTTCGTCATTGCTGAAGTCGGATATGTTTCACACAACTTGCAAAACACGTTCAATATAATTTATTTTTCAGCACTTTTTAACGGTGTCCGTCTGTAATTTTTACATATTGCACGGAAGGAGCCATGCAGTACAGCTACTTCTACTTTAACACCGCACAAGTGCTGCTGGCATTCTGATTAATACTTAAAAATTACGCTTACTCTATAAATAAAACACTAATTAATTCCTCTTTGAATATTGCATTTATAATGTAAATTTGTTTATATAGTTTGCATTTAAATCTAAAGTCTTTAAAAATTATATTAGAACTATATTTTTCATGCACATAGAGTCAAAAGCCTACATAGCCAATGCGTCGCACACGTACACGTGCTTTTGTTTACATCGTCCCATGAACTAAGGACGGCGCAGTATACGCACATATATCGGCCAAACATTTATCCTGGTTTGCCTCTCAATACGTTGTACAAAGAAAAAATATTAATCACGTAACTGTCACAGTATCTGGATGGATTTCCGTTAGAAAAGGAGACACGCTATGGAGAACAATAGTAAATTTAAGTCTATGAAATGTGCGTATTTTGTTTGAAATTAATCCAATTATAGTTTCAACAGGATTAGGATTAGGATTGCACTACGGATGGGATTCGGTACGTAGGCCCCGATGCTGGGCCCATTGTACCTATGCCCCAAAGTAGGGTACCCCCCGGAGGAAGGAGGAGGTGAGATGAGACAAAGGGTGGCTGACCCAAGGAGCCACGACAGTGCAGAGGGCAGGGTCCCTACAGTTTACTTGGATAGAGCCTTCCCCCGACAGGCCAGGACAAAGGAGACGCTCCTCTACTGCGGGACGGCAACGAACCAACTTCAACAGGACTATATTTACCACCATACAATTGCTCTATGTGCAACAATGATTTGAAAATCATAATCGTTGTACTACTTTATGTGTATTGAATATTATGTTTTAGGATATGCACAGGTTGAGGAATAATTTGAAGCATAAATGTAATATTTATCCGTTTGCGTTGCGTTGTTTTGTGATAAATTGTAATATACAACAGTTTGAAAATGATCCTTAACTTCTTAGCTTAGTTGAAGTCAGCAAAAACAAAAGATTAATCTCCTGATCGCGACCTCGTAGCGTTGTCTTTGCTCCTTCTAAATTAGTGAAATAATAACAGAAGCATTGCTTTAAATATTGTTACTTATCTTACAAAAAAGGGCTAATAAATTAAAAAATAGAACTTCCAACAACGTTCTCTGAAACAAAACTTCTTTGCTGAGAGAAAAGTTCCTAGTGGCGTGTCCCGGAAGTTCACTCCGTCCCTATAGTAACCATTTGGTAATTAGTTATACTTATATCAGTTTTTCTCCTTTAACTGTATGTCTCTTGTTTTTCACGTCCATTGATAATCATTTGACACTTTTCAAATTTTATATCACAAAATTTATAAACCTTGTTTGTATGGCGCCAACCATAAATAACGGTTTCAGCATAACGTTCGCTTCTTTGTGCCTAGAACCCCAGATTTAGACCTCAGAGAAAACGTGTGGATAGAGATACCGAAACAGATGAACAGAGCTATTGATCACAACAGATCTGACACGTGTGACCATATGGTACAAACTATCTGGGACGCAGGTATAAATTCACAGGAATACACGTAAAAACTGACTTGTTCAGTACCACGAAAAAAGGATACTGTTGTAAGGAATGGTGGGTAACGAATCAACCACTCAAGCACTCGCTTATTTTAGTTTTATTGTTACTTTTGTGTTTTGCCCATAAATTTTGTCTATTTAACGGAAACATACCTGGGAGCTTTGTACGCTGGGTATATTTTACATATATTGAGCTTTAATTTAAATTGACTTATTTTGTGATACAATGACATTATGCTAAATAAATTGGTGAATTGTGCAGCTTAAGTTGGATTGGATTGGATTACGGTAAGGAGGGGACTACACACTGCGACGAGTCTTGTCTATTGCACCTATGACCCAAACGGCACCGCAGGCGGTGACACTGATGGTATATGAGATGAAGATGGAGCACCGGTGAATGAAATGGGAGTTCCGGGAGTGTACCGCATTCCCTGGGAATAATGATGAGGTGAGAGTAGACAGAGGGTGACGTTCCAAGGGGCCATGACAGCGCAGAGAGTAGGGTTCATACAATTTAGGTAGGAGTTGGAACTCCCCAGGCAGGCCAGTACAACCGGCATCCCACCCATTGTAGTCGGTAGATTGGCACTGTTGATTGGCCCTACTGAAGGAGGAATTGTTACTAGGTGCATATCATCCTACCATGCAGCGCCGAGACTCCCGCCGACACTTCTAACCTAAAAGAGACCACCAAAGGAGAAATAATATGAAACAATACTAGAGATGAAATTGAGGGACTGTTGTAATTAATCTACCCAGCATTCGGCTGTCCTACCGGAAAAATCCCCTTGTAAAACGCATGGGTCCGGTAGGCTGGCCACGGGAATCGAACCTGGGCCTCCTGACAGAAGGTCACAGACGAAATTGCCTGAGCCATCCAGCTCGGTGACTTTAATTCCTTCTTCTTCTTCTTCTTCTTCTTCTTCTTCTTCTTCTTCTTCTTCTTCTTCTTCTTCTTCTTCTTCTTCTTCTTCTTCTTCACTCCATGGTTTGGGCACATCACCCGTTTCGGCTTCATAGATCGCTCCAGCGTTTCCGAGGTCGTCCTCTGTCTCTTTTCCCTTTTGGATTATAGTTTAGTACTGCATTTGGATATCTTCCATCCTCCATTCTTAATATATGTTCATGCCATTGTTGCCTTCGTTCAGATATTTTGTCATGGATTGGTTCGATTCCAAATTCCTTTCTAAAATCCTCATTCTATGACGTTTTTGAGTAGTAAAATTTTTATAAGGTTGGAATACCGGTTCAATGCTCAACCACCATTGCTGTGGGGCCCGGTTTTACTTTGGAGTTTCCTCTCCTAGAAGAGTTGTTTTCCATAACTCACGACTCTCATCTACCCGGGGTGTTTAGATATTTAGATGTCGCTTCCGCCTCTTTGGCCATTGAGAAACTTTCTTCCTCCACCCTTCGAGCCGTTGGACATCTTTCGTGTTTGCTGGTCACCCATCCATCTCTCACGTTGGTACTAGTCTTGGTTCACCTCGCGTCTTATCAGCCGGCAAGCTAACAAAGTTAGACTTTCCCGAACTGGTCGTCTAGTTCATTGGGTACTAAGCTCTCCCACCACGACTAGGTTATAGCCCTTCGGGAGAGAGTTTAGTTTAAAACATAATGAAATTCATAAGTTCCCTTCCTTCCTCATCCCCTTTCCCCAAAAAATTTCGCAAAATAGAGAATTCTTCATTATTCTAAATGGAGTGCCAACCTTGGTTTTGTTTCTTTCTTCATCAATCTCCAATAATATAATCAAATTAAGATCAGACACATTCTGAATTACCTCTACCAGTGCATAAATAATTGTGTTGGGCTCTAATTCACTTCCGCCATCACGAAGCAGAGGACAAGCCTTGCTACATATAACTGTGAGAGGCCTGAAATGAGGCAGTTGCGGGAAAGTGGTGTCATTGACCTACCAGCTTCAACAGGTGTTCCTAATATCAGCACATTTTCGTTCAGCGGGCTGTAAAGGGTACGTTCCACCCAAAACCCCAATTCTAGATTCCACTGCAAATACGCTTTTTCATCTTCTGTGGATTAAAAAAAATAAGGAAGTCATTGCATGCCCATTCGTGTGCGGCTGTCGGACAGAACATGCCTAATGAGCCTAAAATTAGTGTTCAAATACCGAACTTAGAACATAAGTTCATCACTTTTAACAATTTGATATGCCCTTTACAACGAAAACGTTTGGAAAAAATGTAATGTTCTTAAAAGTCACTTTAATAATTTCAATTGTTATGTTTCAAATAGTTCTACTTAAATGACATGTATAACTTGACATTTCTGAGATCAGCCTCTGCAGAGTTCTTTATTTTGAATGACATTTGCACAACTATTAAATCATAAGAGAGAGAGGGAGGGAGAGAGAGAGAGAATCTTGTGATTAGGCTTCGGACGGGACTTTTCGTAATTATATTGGTAGGTTAAAATAAGACCTTAAGCTTTCCTGGCGACGAAAACGTTCACTTTCTTCTCGGGCAGCCAGCCAGGAGAAAAGATGATTAGATATCAACGTTTCGGGAGTGTACATTTCTCCCATCATCAGGATATTTATCAAATGTTATAACCACAAACGAAATACTGGATATAACACAACTATATACAAAGACAAAACACTAACAAAATTCGCATTACTGAACAAAAGACCGTTTTCAGTAAATTAAATGCCAGGTCAGGAGATGGCGTGAGTATAGAAAATTGTGTCAAAGAAACGTAACAACTTAACTTGATTATCAAGCTGTTGCTTCTTAATTCGACGGATTTACATTTTAAGGCCGGTTTCCAAGAGGAGCTGAACTGAAATCCATCATCACGATTAAGCGTGCTCCTTTCAGAGGAAATCGCCGAAGCCTCATTAATTCTCCGCTCCAAGTAACTGTTGCATTTTGCCAAGATGATCGTCTCCCGAAAATTGGATCTATGGTTAAAACAGATACACCGAATATGACGTTGAAGCTTCGATCACCAAAGCTAGGAAAGGGAAACCTGTAATACACCAAGCGTCAGATACGCCTACCGCTACAGCCTGTATCCCGTTTACCGGTAATCTATCCGGCAGAGTCTGCAGAATTCTCGCCAAATACAACATCAGGACCATCCACAAGCCACCTCCGAAGACTAAGCATCTGTTGAGACCAGTGAAAGACAAACTGCACTTCCAAGTTTCGGGAGTGTACCGCATTCCCTGTTAATGTGTGACACCGTATATAGGACAAACCGGAAGGAACATCGCTACCAGAATAATCGAACATGAACGGAGCATTCGTTTAATACAACCTGAGAAGTCTGGGCTGGCAGAGCATTGTTTTGATAAGGACCATAGAGCCAATTTTCGTGTGACGACCATCTTGGCAAAATGCAACAGTTACTGGGAGCGGAGAGTTAAGGAGGCTTTGGCGATTTCCTCTGAAAGGAGCACGCTTAATCGTGATGCTGGATTTCAGTTCAGCTCCTCTTGGAAACCGACCTTAAAATGAAAATCCGTCGAATTAAGAAGCAAAAATCAATACAGTTTGATAATCAAGTTAAGTAGTTACGTTTCTTTGACGCAATTTTCTATACTCACGCCATCTCCTGACCTGGCATTTAATTTACTGAAAACAGTCTTTTGTTCAGTAATGCGAATTTTGATAGTGTTTTGTCTTTGTTAATATTTGCGTTATGCCCAGTATTTCATTTGTGGTGAAGATGGGAGAGATGTACGCTCCCGAAACGTCGATTTCTAATCGTCTTTTCACCTGGCTTGCTTCCCGAGAACAACTTGAGCATATTGGTACGTTGTTGGCAACTAAGCGGAGAGAAGAGAGTTACCAGTCTCATGCACTACTGAATTAGTAAACAGCCGACGTGCTTTCGAAGTGGGAGGTTGCAGTAAAAACCATTGTACACCTAAATTTGTTTTAAATACCATATCTTTGAAATGTCCTGCAGTTAAATATCAAGCTCTCTTTCTCACAGATATATACATAAAACCAAATAGACACATACAGACACCGTAGTTCTTATAAAATACCTTTTGTGTTCATAATGGCTTAAAAATACGCATTTCATAAAATGTTGGCCTCCACTTTTGAGGGGAACATTGTATTCCTTTTTTTGCTGTAAGTAAATTGTGAGGAAAGAAAATGTAATTCAATAGTATACAAGCCAGTATACAAGCCCGCCTCGGTAGCGTAGATGGTAGTGTGTCTGCTTTACTTTCAAGAGGTCCCGAGTTGGTATCTCGGTTAGGGTGAGCTACCTGAATAACATTTTTCCGCGGTTTTCCATTATCCTAAAAGACGAATGTTGGATAACTCTAAGCTTTTTGGACCCCGCACTCATTTGAGCATCATTTCACCCATTTCATTCATCGTCCGATATGACTCAACGTTGAAGCACATAAATTACAAAATAAAAACATACATCTAGCAGAACCATATAACAAATAATCTTTAATTACTAAATAATATTTATTTTATTTACAAATATTTTATTAACAAACGTTTTATTGAGGCATACTCTACACAAATGATAAATGTTATGAAACTATAATGTTATTTTAAACTACTCAGCTCTCATTAACTTTATTTTTGATAACTTCCTTTGGTTTACTTTCTCATGTTCATAAGAAGATTTATGCAAAAGCTTCATACCGATAAATTAAGTGGCTGTATGTTTCTGGTGCCCCAGAATAAAAAGTAAATTACAGAAAACATAATCGGGTTCTCAGGCTGATGCAGGTGCACCACCTTTTTCTGCGCTTTGATGTCTCGTTTCGTCTTCTTGCCTCAGGTGAATTGTTTAAGGATATTTGGTGATTCTGATACTCAAAGGATTTTTAGCTTGACAATTAAAAATGAAAGGCAGCATAATTTAATAGCTTCATACCTTCTGAATGAACAGGTATCAGATTATGTAATCCGTTCGGGAGCAATATAAGATATGCAATATCCGTAGGTACTAAAATCGTAATAAAATGCGCTCAACAGACTGTTACTCTTTTGTTTTGCCTTCATGAAGTTTAATGTGTATTTTATTATGGTACTTAATGTCGATGTTGTGTATTGTTCTAGTTTATTGCATGTTGTAGATTGAAAATGTTTCAAGGATATTACTCCGTAGCTCAGTCAGTAGAGCACCTGCCTGCTGTGCGAGGGGACCCGGGTTCTGGGCTGGAAGTGGGCATTTTTCTCCAACCAAGATGATTAGCCATTTTCCCCAGAGTCTGGAGATATGAATGAGAGTGCGTGATCTAACGTTTAAAAAAATAAAATATCCAAAGTACCAGTAATCCAACTTCTACAAGATAGCACCATCGCCAATAAACGATATATTTCGAAGGAGAACAGCTGCCGAGAGGACCATTGTACTTAAAAGGTGCGGTATAAGTATAACAAAGGAAAAAGGATGTTACTATTTTGCTTTTAGGTGTTAGTGCTGTTTTCAGAGGTTATTCGCTCAGTTTTAACAGTAATGTGGATTTGTAACTCCTATGGCTTTGACTGATAAATCTGTGTAGATATCTAGTACAGAAATAATTATATGCAGTGTGAAACGGAAATGTAGAGTAATTTCAGAAGAGCAACGGGTAGGCCATTCTGTGTCATAGGTATCAATCTCCTACTTGCCCACCTCGGTAGCGTAGATGGTAGCATGTCTGCCTCACGTTCAAGAGGTCCCGAGTTCGAATCTCGGTCAGGGTGAGTTACTTGGATAAGGTTTTTTCCGGGGTTTTCCCTTAACCTGGAAGGCGAATGTCGGATAGCTCTAAGCTCCATGGACCCTGTGCTCATATGAGCACCATTTCACCCATTCCATTCATCGTCCGATATGACAACGTTGGAGGACGTAAATTACAAAAAAAAAAAAAAAAAAAAAAAAAAAAAAAAAAAAAAAAAGGTCTCCTACTTTCTCCCTCCAAATTCACGTGTTGGAGATGGACTTCACGGTGACCGGAAGCTAATAGAATAGAAACTGCTTATACTGAAGGCAGATTGAACAGCAAAGCGAATATTTTCTGTGAATTCCAGTTATTAGAAAGGATTTTATTTTATTTTAGATAACTGATGAACACACTACACACAAAATAAAAGTTTCTTTAAAGCGTAACTCACTTTGTGTCATCACCAGTTTCCAACATATCTCTTATATTTATTTTCATTGGTCAGTACATCTTAAGTTAAAATTCTTGTCACTATTTACTTGCACCTCAAAATGTTATGGAAAGGTTCCGTCATCATAAAGTCATGTCGAGCAGCTTTTAAGCACCTCACTACTGCTTCGGTTTTATCTGTCATTCTTCTACCTGAAACAAAAACGCAATGAAATGTTTGTCTCGAACAAGATAAAGCTGATAGAAAATATTTACAATATATTAGTTTTAAAGAATCAGCAAATTAATGTGTAAGTAAACGTAACAGGTTTTTAGACCTTTAATCCAACCATCTATGTTGTGTAACAGACAAAAATGGAGCTACCGCTAACCCCTGGGTGTTCGGATCTAGTATTGATTTTGTCCCTGGTTCCTCTCCAGCATAGATTACTGCAAAATCCACCTCTAAGCTTAAATATTAGCTTTTGTCAATGAAGGTGCTTAATGATTTTCCACGTGTTGTGAGCTCTCTGCGCACCATTTTTGCTTTTCGTGTCCTGCCAGTTGGCTTCGCTCTCCTCCATTTCTTTATATGCCTTCCTTAAGCAGAGGAAACTGTAATGAATGAATGAATCCTGCGTTCGTAAATTTTGATTTACCGACATCTCCCATTGATATATTGGAAAGTTACTTTCCTGGATTTATCTGTTAGTGTTCTCATTTCAAAGACTCTGAAAACAATACAACTGGGTCACAGCTGCATTTACAAATGTGCTAAAATTAATATTTATCTTTTATTGAATTATTTATGTCCCATTTTTAAATTTATACCACACATTATTATAAGTTTTATGTTATTAGTTCTCCTCTACGATTTCTAAAATGACTTCTTCCGAAAATTTTGGCTCAGCATACTGAAATCCTGCTGGCTATCGAAGACTGCCATTTTAAAGACGTGATGTTTAGCCCATTCTGTTTTGTTCTTCAATTTTCCTGACGTCCTGGATACACCGTAAAGTCAGACTACCCCGAAAATGCAAAGTTGGAGGGATAAAAGAAGAAGAATGAAACTTTTGTTACAAAACTGCATGAATATATAAATGGTTGAACCAATACTCTTTTGCCCGCTTCGGAGCGTAGATGGTAGCCTGTCTACCTCACGTACAAGAGGTCCCGAATTCGAATCTCGGTTAGGGTGAGTTACCTGGATAAGGCTTTTTCCGAGGTTTCCCTAATCCTGAAAGACGAATGTCGGGGAACTCTAAGCTCCATGGACCCCCAACTCTTTGGAGCATCATTTCACTCATTTCATTCATCGTCCGGTATGCTAAATGTTGGAGGCCGTTAATTACCAAAAAAGTAGTACTCTTTATAATTGAAATATTATAATATGCATTGCTGATCCTCTGGAATTACTTTGTATCTCCCTTACAGACTGCATATAATTATCCTTCTAGAACTACAAGTAACCTCAAAATGTATGAGCAAAAACCATACAGAACCACAAACACTGCGTCTGAACTGTACTGAGTAAGAATTAAAGGGTAGAGCCAGACTGAAAAATTCAATGCCATAGCCGAGATTTGAACCACGGATCTTCTGGTCTCCATCCAGCCGCTCTAAACCATATGGCCAACGTGCCAACATGACATTAAATTCTCCAACTGACTCGTATTTTCCCGGTAAACCACATAGAAGTTCTCATAAACACATGAGACCTTAATGGCGACATACATATTGTAAGTACTTTAAGGCCCGGGCTTTACTGAGTACTGAGTAAATAACCATTACAGATACCACTTTTCAATACATGCCAGGCAATATAATAAACGTTTACAAACTATAACATTAAATAAACTCAAACAATACACATTAGCATTAAGCACCATAGCAAATTACACATTAAACTTCAGGAAGAAAATATAAAAGAGTAAAATATATAAGTAGAATAGTAGAAATAGTAAAATAAAATAGTAAAATATAAAAATGTAATTTCATTTCTCAGTCTGGCTCTATACCCTTTCATAGTGCGTCCTACACACGACTGGTGTGAAAGAACAATTAATTTCCATTAATTGTAACTAATAATGGTCCGAACTATAAAGCCCGGGCCTTAAAGTACTTACAGCATAGTAAGTCGCCATTAAGGTAGTTGTCTCATGCGTTTATGAGAGCTCCTAGTGGTTTACCGGGAAAAAACACGAGTCAGTTGGAGAATTTAATGTAATGTTGGCACGTTGGACATAGTAGCTCAATGTTTAGAGCGGCTGGACGAATACCAGAAGATCCGTGGTTCAAATCCCGGCTATGGCATTCAGTTTTTTCAGTCTGGCTCTACCCTTTCAAAAGAGTAACTGTCAGCTGCTTTAGTACATTTTCTACAGTTGTACTACCCACCACACTGCACATATATTGCTACAGCACGAATTATTACATAATCTGACATCCATTCCTCCAAATGGTGTAAAAATACTAAATCGTCCTCCCTAGTGTATTAATAATTAAATAAAATCTCTTTGCACATCATATGCAATTAATATTTTAAGAACCAAGTTACATAAGGCAAGAGACTAACGAGACATAAAAGGACAGAAGAAGGTGGTGCAGCTCAAATAGGTGCAGAAACCGATAGTAGCTCTCATTCCTGGTAAACAGCCCTTATTCCCACTAAACCAGAATATACGGCCAGAACAGGAACAAAAAAGGTCTCCCTGCTTACAAGAGGACATGCTCGTCAATGCAACACCACGTAAGATATATTGACAAGTTAACGTACTTCTCTTGCATGTACCAAATTGTAATGCTTGACATAAGATAGGAGGTAAGAAAATAAGACAAATAACGCTAAAATAAAATGGAAGCCTAAGAGATATAAGCTTAATTTGTTATATTTTGTCTCTTTAAACACTACTGTTTATTTTCATAGCTTATACAACAAACAGCTAGCACAATAATGGCCGTAGATCAAGTGGTCCGTTCAATAATGGCAAAATTGGCTCTGTACGGATTCTCCCCGTAATTCTGGAAGCTTCCTTACGTAGAAGAGAATCCGCACCGTTTTGAGAATATTCCTTTAATGCTTTTATCATAGGGATATATAACTGGGCTCTCAGCACCCAGCTAAAGATATGTTTAATCTGAGAGGTAGCCGAATACAGTTGACGGCTAAAGAGTTGAATTCAGCTGTTTGAATATTCATTTTGTTACGCTGGTGTCAGAAATTGGACTAAATTGAGAAGATGGAAATAGTAGTGAAGTCCAAAATGGAGAAGATGGGAAGAAAATTAACAACGGCAATAATTGCAGGGGAAATGTGCATGTAACAGATTCAGATGTTACATTTTGAAAATTTTAAACTTTTCAAATATTCCTATTAATTCTCAAATAGAATTCTTTACGAACAAAACGATTAAATGTTTGTAACTTTAAAGCAGTTTTCCATCGGTAATGAAGCTAAGATGTGATTGTGCACCACGTTGAGACGTTATTTGTAGCGGTCGTTTCTCGATATTCTCCGCCAGTGATATGTTGTCGCAGCAAACGTTTCTTCTTATTGTAGCTCCTGTTCGCATGAGATTTTATCTTGGTCGTGGTATCGGATACTTGGATTATGGAACTTATTGTTAGAGAAATCAAAAATGTTGGAAAAATTCTCTAAGTTAAATTCGAAACCCAATTTCAATATAATTTTTATTTCAAATCAACATTATTATACGATACAATTTAAAACAATACTTATCTCTCGTTGATGAATAATTAAAACAGTTCAACTTTTCTGGTTTACAACCAGACTTCTGCAAACATACAGCATTTCTACACACGCATCTACTCGCGTTGAGATCACGATGCAAAAGAGGCTTTCCATTTATTTATTTTACTTTATCATCATGGTAACTAAGTATTCTAGTCTACATCACTTTTCCCGGTGACCAATATATTAATTAGTTGTTTGTTGTTTTCAAATGCTAGGCTTTGGCAATGATGCCATTAGCTCTCTTGCTCTCCAATATTTCTGTGTAGTGGGTCCGGCAGGTAGGGCTTCACAGGTTAAAAGATGTTCTTCAGTCATTTCCTCTTCTTTGTAGCACAGAGGACAATTTGGACTTGTATAAATTCCTATTCTGTGTAAGTGTTTGGCCAAATAATCATGTTCCGTAAGAAATCTAAAATTTGTTACTGCAGCTTTAGTTGGGATTTCTGGAATAATTTCTGGATTTTTAATTAAAATGTTCCATTTTTTATCCTTGGCTTTGTTAGCCATTGATTGGTTTTGTTTATTTTTATATTTTTATTAATCTTTTTATGGATGTAAAGGGTACGTTTTTACTTTTGTTCTGAATTAAATTTGCACCCTTTTTGGCAAGAAAATCAACTGATTCATTTCCAGCAATTCCACAATGTGCAGGTATCCACTGTAATATAATTCTTTTCTGTAGTTTCTGAAGTTGTTGGATCATTTTGTGGCATTCTTTAATTTGGAATGACCTCATTTTATATGAACTTATTGTACATAATGCTGCTCTAAAATCAGAAAGTATGACAGCATTTCCGAATTCATCTATTCTGTATAGAAGGCGTTGGAGTGAAATATGAATAGCCGTTACTTCTGCATCAAAATTTGTTGTGTGTTATCCTGCTGGTTGATAGAATGAGAACAGTGCACACTTAATTCCTGCTCCTGAGTTGTTGTCCAAGTTAGATCCATAGGTGTAGATATGTAACCATTCTTCAGGTGGGTATCTATTGTTCACAGTTTCTAATGCTAGTGCTTTAGTACAGGTTTGGAAGTTTCAGATTTTGTATTTGTTCTAAATCTAATTGAATATTGGTTGGTTCAAAATTCAAAATTCAGTGGATTTTATTTGATTATTTTTTTTATAGAATTAGGAAGATTCAGATCTGTTTTTAATTCTGTAACTTTGTGTAGGAAACTTGGTTGTGTTTTCATCTTGATTGGTTGTGGTAATCTTTTCTCCCATTTTGTTGTTTTTAACCGCAACATTTTTTCATGTTGTATTAGTGCCTGCTCCTCTAAAGTTAGATGTATTGGTTAGTTCCGAGTTAAGGCTTGCATTGCCGTGATTGGAGTTGATTTTGCTGCACCGGTTATTAGTCGCAGGGCCTGATTTTGGCATACTTCTAGGTGATTTATTTTAGAACTGTTTGCTGGAATTATTACCTCTGCATTATAAAGAAGTATTGGCTTGATGAATGTTTATAATACATTAATTTTGAATTACATAATTTTTTGATTTTCTAGACATAGAGCCCTAAAACAATTTTATTTTATAATTTTATCTTTTTATTGAAGTTATCATATTTACCATTTATTTAGACGGAACATTAACATTCGTCTTCAACTGCCTATGACTTACACTTCAGTTATCGTCACCTATAACTTATACCAATTGAAAAAAAACTCTCATAATTTTAAAGACTTCAACATGAATCATAAACGAATAATGCCCGCTTCCGTAGCGTAGATGGTAGCGTGTCTGCCTCACGTTCAAGAGGTCCCGAATCTCGGTTAGGGTGAGTTACCTGGATAAAGTTTTTTCCGGTGTTTTCCCTTATCCTGGTAGACGAATGTCAGGTAACTCTAAGCTCCATGGAGCCCGGACTCATTTGAGCATCATTTCACCTATGTCATTCTTAGTCCGATATGATTTAACGTTGGAGGACGTAAATTACAAAACAAAAAAAGGGGGGAAAGAAAAAGCGCTCAGGCACTTGATATATATTAACAACTGTTTCAAACCTTGAAACGCTTTAAATGATTATATAAATCTACTTCATAATTTAAATAAGTAAACAGAATTATTTAGCATATTGAATAATGGTATGAAAAAGTTATTATACAAAATTTATGAAGAAATATAAAAAATTTGAATGATGCTGAATTGTCGTTATGGCAACGGCAAAAAGACTATATAAGCACCTGTACTGGAGATGATTCCTTCTCACTTCTCTTCGAGACTTCGAGGAGTAAACATCGTCCAGCGAGCACCGCAGCAAGGCCAAACCAGCCCTTCGCAGGGCTTGGCCCTTGCCTACCAGCGCTCATCGCCGTGAATTTGCGGATCCAGTTTGATTGCTGCTCTGCAGAGACAACATCCAGCCTGCGAGTCTACAAGAGTTCCTGCTAGACTACCAGGAAGAGCACAAACAGCACTGTAATTGGGTAGATTAGCAAGGCCGCAGCCAACAGTCCTCTGGACTGGTTTTTAGGCGCCTTTCGGGGTAGGCCCTCTGCTCTTCGAGCTTCTTAGCGCCCTAGACGTGCTTCTTTTTTCTTGTTTCTATCATTCTTATTTCCTCTACTCTATCTTTCACCTCCCCCAACACACAGACGAACGATTGACGTACTGACACCTGATTGGCCTTTGCATTAACAAATGTCATTGGCCAATATGGACCCAGCCAGCAACACCACCACCACTGCCTCCTACACGGAGGTAGACTACTATCTCCTAGGTGGAGATATACGCTCTTTCATGGGTAAAGAGCTCATCACCAACCCATCGATGCCAATGAGCCAAGCATGCCATGACTTGCTTCAGCTGGAGCTTCGTGCTAGGCAGAAATACTTGAACAAGGCTGATGAAAGCCTTATAAACAGCGCTAAAGTCAGCAATACCATTGCCATCTCAGACTTCAGAGTCTATGTGGCTCACCGCTCCAGGATTGAGGCCATCCTGAATCTCCTCACAAAGCACGACCACAGCAGTGCTTCCACATCATGGCAGACAGTCAAGACGAGGACCGCAAAAACGTCCCAAGCTGCTCCTTCCACCACCACCATCAAAACCACGACCAGCAACATGTTTGCGCCTCTTGAAGCGGGTCTCCCTGATGAACCCACTTCATCACAAAAGAAGCGTAATGCTCCACAACAGACTCCCATCAACCACAACCAGAGCAGATGGAAGAAGATCATCATGCTCCTACTACTTCCCCAGCTGCAAACACAACGCAGCAGACAGTTCCCACTGCACGGGCTAGTCGTCCAACGCCCATTTTCCTGCGCAATCCCGCAGATGCCAGGAAAGTACTACCATCTGGTGTATCAGCAGAATACACCATAAAGAACCTCCGTGGCACTGTGGCTCTCTTACCTGCCACTTCCAATGACCATCGCCGACTTAGGCGTCATTTAGAGGAGCAGAATATCGAAGCTGTCACCACTCTCCTCTCTGAGGACCGTCACCTGCATGTGACAATTAAAGACGTGCCTTCCTTTGTTACGGAAGAAGAAGTACGAGACCACCTTGTAGCAAAAGGCTACACTGTAGGGAGGGTCGCACAACTGACCACCAGAGGTCCCAAACCTCAACCACTTCCACACTTCCACGTGGCACTCCAAAAGACAACAACAGTGCGTGAGATCTATAAAGAAACGCACATGTTCCACGCCACAGTGAGAGTGGAATCATACAAGCCACCACCAAGACCACAACAGTGCACAAACTGCCAGCAGTTTACGCACAATTCAGCTGGATGTCTACTTCAACCAGTCTGTGCTTTCTGCGGCGAGGTTGGACATAAGCGTGCCAACTGTCAAAGACTCGGCATCCAGGGAGCTACCCCTCGATGCTACAACTGCGGGGACTCCCACTCCTGCAGATACGCAAAGTGCCCAGTTTGGCAAGAGGCACGAATTGAATTGCTGGCAACAAAGGACGGGCAAATGTCCAAATATAATGCCAAACCCAGGGTTCGTCACAACACAGAGCTGCCCAGGGAAGCCTTTAGTGGAGCACGATATCCAGGACTGCCACCACGTACTCCAATACAGTACCCCAACTACGCAGCTGCAGTGACTAACACTGTCAGTCCAGCTCCAGTAGCAGACAAGGTGCCGGAAGAGCAACACTTGAAGCCACCGCAATCCTCTTCCTACACAGCTCCAACTGCAACATCCCCACCGCCTTCCATGCCCCCACGGCCAGCCTCAACCAAGACAAGACAGCCTCCGGCGCCCAGACCACCTAGGGCAGAAAACCCGGAACCGCTGCGGCCTGTTCCTACCACCAATAAGTCAACGTCTCATCCTACCATTCCAGATGAGGCGTTCCTCAACACCATGGGACAGATACCCATTAACCTACAACCTCTGTTTGCCGCATATCTGGCTGAGGCCCTGAGAACTCACCCCTCCAAAGTTCATCCCTACACCATCTTCGTACATGCCGTCCTCACCTTCATGATCAATAATGGCTGTTAGAGGGGGCAATACTACAGATCTTCTATCCCTCAAAGTTTGCTACTGGAACGCTAATGGACTTAGACGGAAGTTGCATGAAACCTCCAACTTTATAGCAGAGAAAGGGGTGCATATTCTACTTGTGCAGGAAACCCATCTGTCTGCCAAAATCAAAGCCCGAATACCTGGCATGACGTGTTATCGCACAGACAGAGCAGATGGTTATGGTGGCACTGCCATCTATGTGCGCCGCAACATTGCTCATCACCCATTGGTCACCCCACAGACGCCCAACTTGGAAGCTACAGGTGTACAGGTGGACACAGAGGGCCCCTTCATCTTTACTCCGTCTACATCCCTCCCGGCAAACCCATTGTTGCTGGCGAACTGGACCAACTGTTCACTGCCACTGCTGCCACCCTGGCCATGGGTGACTATAACGCCAAAAGTCCAGCCTGGAATTCCAACATCAGAAACGCGCGAGGAGTAACTTTGGAACACTGTGTCAACAACAGAAGCCTCGTGGTACTCTCACCCTCATCTCCTACAATACACCATGGTGATCGCAGCCCGCCGGACTGGTTAGATATAGCCTTAGCTAAAAATGTCCGATACCATCCACGGCTTTTCACCCTTCCCGAACTATCTTTTGACCACTATCCTGTCCTCTTATTGTTTCAATCTCATCCAAATTTCAAGGCAAAACACCTCTTACCAAACCCCCGGCGCACCAACTGGGAGGAGTTCAGCGAGATAATGGCAGCAAATCCACCGGCCTTCAATAGATGTGAGACCACCAATGACGCTGACGCTGTGCTCATGAAAATTTCATCCAGCATCACGAATGCAATTACCAGGGCTACACCACCTACCCGCAACACCCATGGCACAGTCCGGAAGCTCCCTCGCCACCTGCGCGATCTAATCGCAGCAAAAAATAAGGCTCGGCGTAAAGCACAGAACTCAGGTTGTCCCCTGGATCACAGGGAGTATAATAGATTGAGGCGTAATCTCAAACTAGAGCTTCAAGAGCATGCCAATGCAGATTGGGAACGCCGGCTCTCTACCCTGGACACAGAAGACCAGTCTTTCTGGAGAATGTCCAAAGCTCTCTTACGCCTCCCGGCTCAGGACAAACCTCTTCACCATGGTCACATCATAGCACAGTCTGTCAGAGAAAAAGTGGGACTGATGGCCACCTATCTGGAAACCACTTTCCATCCAGCTAACACCTGCAATCAGGACCACATCCAGCAAACTAACGAGGCAGTTAGGGCATACCTCTCCCGACCACATGATCACGAACAACCCCCACCTACAAACCTGACTGAACTGCAACAATGCCTATCCTCTGTCCAACCATTCAAAGCAGCAAGCTACGACAACATTCCATACAAGGCGCTACAACAACTACCAAACTGCTGGAAGAAAGCCTTAGTAAACCTCTTCAATGATCTGCTACGACTGGCATACTTCCCGACCATCTGGAAACATGCCAAGGTGATCACCCTCCCGAAACCAGGAAAGGATTCCTCCACTCCGGAGGGTTATCGACCTATAAGCTTGCTCCCCAGCTTGAGCAAGATCTTCGAGAAAGTCATCCAATCTCGACTTAACGAATCATTGGAGACCCTTGAGATTCTAAGACCAGAGCAGTTTGGTTTTAGGAGGCAACATTCCTCAGTCCACCAACTTCTCCGCCTAGTGGATCACATCATCACTGGCTTCAACAACTGCCACTTCGTCGTAGCCCTGCTTCTTGATCTAACACACGCCTTCGACTCTGTCTGGCATGCAGGCCTGCTCTATCGCCTTATAGAATATAACATTCCTTCTTACCTTATTCACCTTATCAATACCTATCTCCATAACAGAACCTTCAGTGTCACTATTGAGGAAGTCACTTCTGACACCTTTCCTATTCACGCCGGTGTACCTCAAGGCAGTGTCCTTGGTCCCGTTCTCTTTCTCATCTACATAAACACCCTGCCATCCTACCTCAGCTGCACGCTTTACCAGTTTGCGGACGACACTGCGATCGCCACCAGCTCTGTACGCCATGAACTTGCAGTGCGTAGACTACAAAAATATGCGGACCAACTAACAACCTGGTTCAACACCTGGCGGCTTAGTGTAAACCCCACAAAATCACAAGCCATCACCTTCACCAGGAGAAGGGAAGACAACGTCCCGGATCTACGCATTGCTGGCAGTTCTGTTCACTGGGCAACACAAGTAAAATATCTCGGTGTCATTCTTGACAACAGGCTTACATGGCAACCGCACATAGAACATGTGCACAACAAGATCTCCCGTAGGATGGCCCTACTCTATCCCCTCTATCATCGCAATTCCTGCATGTCCCTTCACAATAAACTCTTGCTCTATAAGCAAGTCCTTCGTCCCGCCATTACCTATGCTTGTCAAGTATGGGGCATTGCTGCAAAAAGACACTTTAAAAGACTACAAGTCCTCCAAAACCGTTTCCTCAGGATATCGGTTAATGCTGGCTGGTATATTCCAAACGTGAATATTCACCGTGACACATCCATGCCCACCCTACGTGACTATATTCTCTCTCTATCACAAAAATTCTTCGACTCTCTCCCGCAAAGCTTCAATACTCTCATACGAGGTCTCAGAGAGTATGACATAGACCCTGGCGAAAGCTACAAACGACCCAGACTTCTCCTCACAAACTGAAAGCACCCAATCTTCAAAATTTACCAAACCATCCCCTTTCTCAATATCACACTCTATCTTCTAATAAATAAAAAATTCACAAACACTATCCCACCATTTTACCACCATCTACTATTTACTCACCACCTTTCTACCAGCAAAGGACCTAGTCCTGGCACGGAAACAGTCAGGAAAGCACCGCCTGCAAGGCTGTCAACTTTCCAGCGACGCGTACCCGTGGAATGATTCCTTCTTCTTCATTTGACTTCCATGGTGAAAGGACGTGTGAGTAAGTCCGCAAATAGACGCTCATGTGCAAAGGCAGTTTTTGTGTGTAAGAATATATGTATCAGTATATTTTACTTGGTGCAACAGAAAAGTGATTATTGGTGAACAGTTAAAAGGATTGCACCAGATTGCACCAGAGAATGTTGATATCCATTGATTTATGTTAAACAAAGTTTCATTCTTAATTAATCTCCAAGTTTGGTAATTCGTTGGGGAAATTATAAACAATATTTTATTTAAAACAACATTATCCTCCCATATCCGCGACCACCCCTGAAAAGAAGAATCCATGCAGATACCAGAGCAGCCGAGGAACGACTATATCGAACTCCGAGAACGTCGAAGAAGTCCATCATCACACAACTTCTTTCTACACACCACATCTGAGCATTTTTTTCAACCTAAACATAAAAAAGTAATTACATATATGTTTAAATGTTTTGTGTCATAGAAACCATCGTGTTTTAAATTATTCAACTCCTGAAAACAAATACCGTGCTAATTTGCAGTTGTCATGTATAGAAAACTGTACCGTGGCTTTATAATTTCAGGTTTCTTCCAGCGCCTTCTTTTTATATTTAATTTGCATTTTATTCCCGAGGGACCTCATTAAAATTGACCTTCTTTCCTCTGCTTTGTTTATTTTGTTATTTCATCTTTCTTGTTTACTACAGTTGTATACATTTGTTTCTTAAGTGTTCTTTAGTTTCCTCGTAAGCCTGTAGTTAGACAGCTGAGATAGCGAATGGAATTGGGAAAAAAAGAGATTTTTGTCACAGCTTGACATATCCGCTATCATTTGTAAACGTCGCCAATGCTCTGAATGGAACGTTTCCACTTCGATGACATGCAGAAGATAACATCCAAAACTAGGAAATCACTCACTGCCACCCATCTATTTGTCCTTAGAAATATAACAAGAAACGTTTATTTTTAGTGGCAATATGTCACTTTCATAATCTAAACTATGCTTATGGAAACGTACTTTACATTTTGCATTGTGCACAACAGTTTCATTCATATAATAACAAATGTGCTATTCGGGTGGTTTTATTTTGAGTAATTTAAAAATTCCAGGCCAACTTTTGCCACGTGTAAATAACAGTTGAGAGAATTCCTCAAAAACATACTGCCTGCGGTGCCGTATGTAGTAAAAGCCGGCGTTAAACACTATACACATTTCATTTCCTCAAAAACATCCTGTGCAAAATTAAATGCCACCTTTGTTTAATGGGATTTTATTTTTGCGAATTGTACTTTTAATGGGATATCCTAATTGCTTTTCCAACTAAGCAAAGACAAAGTAACCAGTAGCTTCTATTTTATTTTCGTATCAGCGATTTAAGATCCTTAAGTCTTTAAGGTTTGTGATTTATCGTATTTCACTTGATATTTTATTACTGAATAAGAAAGTATTCCAGGCTATCATTTTTAACTAAAGCTGCTAACGAACCCCAAACCTCTAAATATTACTGAGGTTTCTGGATTTAAAATATCGATTTATGATATGTTGGGGTATTTTTTTAATATTTAATAAAAATCGTTCAAATTTTGGCTACTTCTGTTTATAATTTTTCTTTGATTTGCTTTTGTTATTTCTTAGACCTCTGTGTTGGTGCATAAAAAGGACACCCAGCAAATTCTTGCCCTGACACAGTTGAAGCAGGATTTCTACGTTGGAAGCACAATTCTCTCTCTTCTCGTGTGAGATTCTGCGGTTATCAGTTTCCTCTGGTCACCAACTGTATCTTTTTACTTTAAATAAGAGTCATGAGATCTCTCGTTTTCAGGTGTGGTTCAGAGTGAAATAAATACAATTTTGGAGAAGTCAAATTTTGTAACAAATAATTTAATTGTATTATCTGGATTACATTTTACTTGAGCTTTGTTTCCTAGTCAATCATTGCAGGTTACCTCCAGAATATCGATAAATTCTTACTTATTTAATAAAAATATTCCATTAATTACATAAAACTCTTTACACTCATCACTAACAAGATTACAGAACACATATCTCCTTATGACGATTATTGATTTTCCATTACTATGCAAAACTTTTCCTCTTTTCACATCAAGCAGGATTATTGATTTTCCTTTCCTCAGACACCGTTCATCATTTGTTTTTATATTGTCCTTACATGGCCCACTAATACTCAGATCAGAAAACAAAACTCATTTCAAACAAAAACTCCCGTTACAAAGTGCAGTTCGTAAAATGTATACTCTCAGTGGTATCTCTCGAATGGCTCACATTTGTACGAGGATTTATCCATTGCCTACCAGATTTGGGCTGCTGGCACTGCTTCTTGTAGTATTTCTTCATTTATTTTACGACGGCTTAATATCAAACTGGTTTGTTACATTTTTTACTATCTAGCGCATCCATCGTTCTTCAATAGAGATGGTGGCTTGCCATGTTTAGAGTAACGTCATTTCACTCGGATGTTTGGAGAGATAGCGAATGGCCGCTTGAGGCAATAATTCCGACAGAACAAAAACAAATTGTTTAGTGGACGCCGAGGAGAAACGGCTCATGTGACTAATTTGTATTCTGTAGGTGAAGTCCCCAATCCCCAGCGGAGGCTTGTTTATCAACCGACCACGCAAATTACACTTGGACTGTGTACATTTGAAAGGAAACCAATAACCGAGAAGCAATCTTTAGCAAAAAGAAAAACAGCCAATCAGGGATGGTTCAAACCCTAACTGACGAGAAGATGGTCAGTGAATTATATAAAATAAACGTAAGTGAGGAGAACACCCACGTTTTTACAACTCGTTCGCCAAAACAACATGCTGTCCATCAAAGTATGTGCCATCAATAGAAAACCTATATTTAAATGAACCATGTGTTAAAGTTAATAAGGAAGGATTAAGAGGAGATTGTACTTGAATTTCTACAAAATGTTCGACTTTTCGTTTTAATAATTTTTAAAAGTTTATATCTATAGAGCGTTCCATATAAACCCGAACCATTTCAATAGGTCATAACCTTTGAACCAATAATAGGACACACGTACAACTTTGGGAGAATATAATACACAATTGGGAGATTACATTACAGTATTTACATCTCAGAGAAAATGTTGCAAGTGTCCTCCACCAGCATCTATACATGTTTGCACTTGTCTCACCATATTCTCTGAAGTTTTACGGAGAGTATCCTCGCCAATGTTACTTATTTCGCTTCGGATGGTTTCCCTGAAAACATAAATTGTCTGTAGCCTATTCTTGTGCACTCTATTTTTTTGGATACCACCACAAGAAAAAATCCGGTGAGGTTAGGTCAGGGGATCTGGGGTCCACAGACATTTTGAGACTATTCGATTATCAAAGAAACTGATTACAAGTTCCATGGTATGCATGTTCATTAGATGTTTGGCACGTTGCTCCATCTTGCTGGAAATAGCCTTCTCTCAATTGGATATTATCCAGCTGCTCCACAAATGTCTTGAGGATATCCATATAAACTTCAGTGTCTACAGTCGTATCAAAGAAAATGGGACCAAGGATCATAGATGCGTGTGGAGGAGACTTCCAACATTTTCTCTGAGATGTAAATAGTGTAATATAATCTCCCAATTGTGTATTATATTCTCCCAAAGTTGTACGTGTGTCCTATCATTGGTTCAAAACTTATGGCCTATTGAAATAGATATGATAGACTGAACACAGGGGTACAACATGAATCATCAGGTAGTGGAAAGAGTAGACCGCATGCTAACATGAACCCTTGAAATCAATAAAATAATATTAGACCAACAATGCATACAAGAGAACCAAGGACTGATGCCAACTTAACTGTTAATGAAAACCATCCCATTTGAGTCAAATTCCAAACACTCCTTTGTAAATAAATTTTGTTAATATTCTGTAATATTTAAAATCAAGTTATGTTCAAATTATTAATGAATAATGTATTTTATATATTCAGTACTGAATTATATTTACTTTTAGACTAATTGTTGTCGATCATTGTTGTGATACATTATTGTAGGGGTATTCTTCGAAATATATGGAAACTCATTGTTGTATTAATTAAATCAGACTATCTTCCATATATTTCGAAGAGAGGCATTTGAAACGATTTAAATGATTATTTAAATCTATTTAGTAATTTAAAGTTATGTAATTTTGTGATTGGCCGTAGTAATAATTGTATGACGTAATGTGGTGAAGTAGCATTAAATCGGCCAATCACACAATTAATATAGGAGATACGATAGTAACGGAAAATCAATAATCTTGGTAGATATGTTCTGTAATCTTGTGAGTGATGAATAATCGTGCAGGATGAAGAAGTTTTATGTAATAATTGCAACTGTTTTTATTAAAAAAGTAAGAATTTATCGATATGCTGGAGGTAACCTGCAATTGACCAGGAAGGGAAGTTCAAGTAAAATGTAATCCAGATAATACAATTAAATAAATTGTTACAAAATTTGTCTTCTCCGAAACTTTATTCCGAACCAGACCTAAAAGCCAGAGGTCTCATGGCTCTTATTTAAAATAAGATGATACAATTGGTGACCAGAGGAAACTGATAGCTGCAAAAACTTATACGAGAAGGGAAGGAATTGTGCGTCCAACATAGAAATTCTGTCCCATTATCCTGCAGACTACATCTACGCCTTAACAATACTGTTTCAGGCTTGTATTACAGGAAATTTCATTGACTTATCCATAATAAACACAGCATAAGGCAGGTAAGAGGTAAATCAACGCTGAACGTCCTTTGTTCAGGAAGGACATCGCAGACGAAGACATAGGAGTGCCGCTTTAGCGCTCGGTTTCCCACCGCATTCTTGTTCTATGGACCGGAAACAATCGTCCCATGGGGGCTTCCGGGTCAAGTGACATACATTAGGGTTGCGCTCCACTTTATAGTTGCGTATGGGGTAAATGAGCTTTACACTATAACCTGGTATTGATTTCAGGATTTGCATGCACTAAGGTATCTAAGAGTAGGATTTAATGCATTTTCTTATAATAAAGAATTAATTTTAAAAATGCATTATCTGTTTTATTAAAAGCAGTCATTGCTCTGGATAAGTACACTCTTAACTGTATTGTATTGTACGGTACAAAAATGTAAGAATTCAAGTGGTACAATTTAATAGGGGAAACGTGAATAGAATACTTCACGCAAAGTTTGCAAGTAGTGTTGTAACGGCAACAGGCATAAAATTTTTGGCACAAATAAGAAAACAGTGGCGGATAAAGTTTCATGGAAATAATGAGCCTTGCTAAGCAGTTAATAATAGCGCGGCTATTGTAAACAAGCGCCGGTGAGCAGAGATAACTGAGGTAAAGGACTCGCCGGCATAGATCAAGTTACGCTTCTAGAATGTGATAGAACATTTGGTTTCTTTATTCCCCCGGAAATTTCTGTACTGATAGAGATTGTTCGGGTTCTGGCTCATTGTAGAACAATCTAGAGTTACGCATTAGGTATTTAAGGACGTGACGGCTCGCAAAGTTAGTTGTAAACAGAGTAAGCAGAGAACAGCTGGGAGTGTTGTTGTTGAAAAGACAGTTGTGTAACAAGAGTGTTGTTATAACGACAGCTAATGTAATCAGCTGTCACGGTTTGTTATTGTCATCTACCTTGGAAGATTGTGTTATTATGTGATGTAATGTTGTTACGTGAGAATTGAACAGTGTATCTCTACAGAAATAAAGGAGATTCTTAACTTCTGCAACTTGGCCTTTTAATTCTACGAACTCACAAATTCACAATATTGAGTGAAATGTGGCGCGAAATTTTGGAGGAAGTAGATACAGAGTAATATACAGTAGTGGACAAATTAGTAGCAAATCATGTGTTTTATCATAAATTTCTATTTTAATTGTATTTATATTTAGTTATGTGTGAGGTAGCTCCACTTTATGTCGTATTTATTAATTTTCAGCATTTCCCTTTACTCTCAGACACCTTATCAAGCTTATATGACACATGGGGTAATATGATACAATATGTGCAATGATATGTAGCACTATTGCATTTTATATAAACTTTTCGGTTGGTTAATTCTGCTTTCATTTATTTCCTTATTTGCTTTCCCATTTTTGACCTTTTTGTTGGTTACCTGAATTCCTTAAGGAGTGGCAGGATGGATAAGGAATGCAGTGGGGGTTGGTTTAGCAGGTAGACAGATGGTTCATCCTGCCCACCACATCACAAAGAGAAAATTTTCAGCCTAGTGTGAAGATGGGTAAAACTAGTGATGTTTCTCGAAGGAAAAGGGTCAAGTGGAAGTGCTATTGGAAAACAAAAAACACAACTCATTCTATAACAAAAATAAGTAAATTGGTTGATGCTAGCATTAGATATGTGAGTAGATTTGCCAAAAGGATCAAAGAAAATCAAAGTGCATCACCAAAACGGCATGGGAGGTGTGGCAGGAAACGGGCCACTAGACACTTTTTGATAGACTTTTGTTAAGAAAATAGGCCATTTACTTCAAACCAACTTAAGAGGGTTGCCAGAGAACTTGGAGCTGAAGTTAGTGCAAGAACAATTCTCAGAAGGCTGTTTGATGCTGATCTGAAGGCAAGGCGATCAATTCAAAAGCAGAAACTGACTCTGGCCATGAGAAGAAACGGCTACCCTGGGCTATAAAACACAAATATTGGAGTCCACAATAATGGAAAAACGCAAGAAAAATCCATTAGGTTATAATTAAAGAAATTAAAGGGAAAAAAATGAATTTACATTTTTTAGCAAAATTCAAGCTTTTTTTTAATCAAAATAGTTATTTTATTGAAATTAAAGAAATTACTTAAATTAATTTATTTTTAAAATAACAACAATTATTTCATTCCAATGTGTAAGGAGTGTGACACAATAAAGCACTGTGTGGAGCATTGAGTGCTAGTTCAACTCAAAATTATATTAATAATTTTCATTTTTGCAATTTCGGGTGATATTCAGCGAAGCATACCCAAATTAAGGGATGCAATGAGTAAAGAATAGTAATGGATTTCAAAGAAATAGTGTATCTTTGTTACAACACGTGCAGGCAGGTGGTTGAGTCGTTTAACAAAAGACACGGGAGAAAGAGGGTTTTCTTAGCAGAAATTCTGAGTGGGTAAGACTTGACTCCTTTGAAGAGGTATTGTTCGGACCCTTAATAATGGCATGACTGAGACATTGGAGAAAATAGTCACAAAGGGAATTCTGGTGTGAATGAAGACAGGGCCTCCAGAGATGAAAGTGACACACACGCAGCTGCAGTTCCCCAGAGACAAGCAGACCGTGGCTGGCAGCCCATCAAGGCGGCCATCTGCTTCTGTCTTCCGCGAAGGCAGACCAGAACCGGAGAGAAAAGATATCTGTTGGTTCCTACGTAAATAACGAATTAAGTGTTATCGAGTAATAAGCATTCTACATACGGTAACTCTAAACAGTGATATTGGTAGGATACCCTGAGGATAAAGTGCTCTATCCTGCTCTACCCACCAAACTTATTTGCTACAAACTGTCGCGCCAACGTGGAACACTTTGCTCAACTCGGCTCTACCCATCACGCTGTTATATGATGAATCCTATGTTTCTGTGGAGGAAGACAACCCTATTTATGTGAGAAGTCCTGGAGAGCAACTGAAGCAGGACTGTTTGCTTAAGCGAGTGAAATATCCTACTAAATTAACGGTTTTGGGAGGTATCTCAACTTATGAACCGGGACCTTTGCACGTCGTAGAAGGCAATATGAATGCTACTAAGTACAAGGAAGTGATAAACAACTTTGTAGTACCAATGTACAGTGAATGGTTTCCATCAGAAGATGGTATTTTCTTGCAAGGTGGAGCGCCATGCCATCGAGCAAAAGGAGTCATTGAAAAACTCAAAACACAAGGAAGTTCTCAACTGGATTAGTCAGGAAATAGTCCAGACATGAATCCAATAGAAAATTTGTCGTGTATTCTCCAAAACAAAGTGAAATCAAAAGGTCCTACTAACAAATTTCAGTTGATTGAGTCCAACGTTTCTCTATGGAGAGAAGATGAGGAAACTTGTGATTTATGCAAAATCGTAATCCAAGGGATGTCGAGACGAATTTTAGCCTTGATTAAAGCTAAGGGAGGTCACACTAAATATTAAAATGTTTTTCCTGAACATTCAGTGTCATAGTGCCATTCGGTGTAATGTATATTTTTCTTAAAGTACAAACAATATACGATTTTTCACTTTTGCTAATAACACTTGGCAACAATGAAAATGTTTCGGGCTTAAAAATAGTGAATATACATGTATTTCCATCTGCTGAATTCAAAAATCAGCTTACAAACGATAAATTAACTCTTGTTTTGAAGATAAAGTGACATTTCACATTTTAGAGTGAAGATTTTAAATTTGGGGGATGTTTTTGGGGGAGTTGGCACACCTGTCAAATAACAAAACACAATCAGAGAGAACACCTGTCAAATAACAAAACACAATCAGAGAGAAATTTTGGAAATTAAGTGATGCAAAAATTAAGGAAGGTATTTTTGTCGGACCACGAATAAGAGAACTTGTAAAGGATCCTGCATTTGACCAAATTTTGGAGGAGAAAGAAAAGGAAGCTTGGGAAGCATTCAAGGGTTTTGTTTTTGGATTTTTAGGCAACAAAAGAGGTGACAACTACAACCATTAGCTGAAAGTGCTCCTGCAAAAATACCGTAATCTTGGATACAACATGTCCCTTAAGATCTATTTTCTCCACTCCCACCTAGACTTTTTCCCTCCAGTTCTGGAGCTGTTAGTGATGAACATGGGGTTAGATTCCATCAGGACATTTCTGTTATGGATCAAGGATATCAGTGCCGTTGGAATGAAGTAATGCTTGCGGATTACTGTTGGTCGTTGTATGGGGATTCTGCGGAATTCTTATCATAAGAGTCAAGCTAAAAGACGACAAAGTAAATAGGCCACCACATGAGTCTATACAGACACGACTATCTGCGAATTATTTTTCCAGCAATTTAGAGCTCTTAGCATGTAATTACCAGTTAAAAAAATCAAATGTAATTCCATTGTTGTTAGCATGTATGCAATTAAAATGTATCCTTTTCTCTCAATCCGTACATATGTAATATTCCACCTTGTATATATCATAGAAACTAAAGCTTATAAAATTTTTTCATTGTCATTTGTTTTTCTCAAACGAAAATTAGTAGAAATTACCTCAAGAAGTACTCGAAACATTCAAAAATTATTTTTTGTTGCCCAGTGTAGTTTGTCCACTACTGTATAATATCAAAAACTCATTGCGGCTTGTCTTAGCATGAAATAATTCCTAAGCTTTCCCAACTCACTGATCTTTTTACAATCAGTTTAATAATCTTTAAATTCATTTCTATCAACTAAAAGTGAACAATAATTATTAAAAAGGCAAAAAAAATAAATGTATTGTAAACATTAAAAGTCAATCAAAAAAAATGGCAGTATTTCAAAGTGCAGTAAAATCAAAATTAAGGATTTCAAATCATGCTCATAAATTTGTATTTATTTAGTCCTTTTTGAAAACAATTTGTATTTCTCTGGGCAAAGAAAAATATTGTAGGGCTGGTAATGGTGTGTCTGTTTTGTATAAAACCATATATATATATATATAAAATTTGGATATATACCATAGAGAGTACCTAAGTTTCAGTGTCAGCTATGAAGGTCTCGTAGGAAAATTACCAAATATAAAGAAAATGAAGCTATAGTAACATATTTACTGACTACAACTGCATATTTTAGAGATACGAAACATAAGATGACCACAAAGCAAAGTTAAACAATAAGTCACATTACGAGGGTGGGTAAAAAAGTAATGCCTCCTATTTTTTCTTAAATCAGTAAGTTATGTGAAAACTTTGAATTTGGTACAATTCCTCAAACCTTCTTCTCCAATCCCGTGCAGTAGTAACTTCCTAAGTCAACAGGTGGCAGCAATGCATCCTGTTGCAAAATGGCTGACATCGACATTCGTATTAGACAGCGTTCTGTGATTGAACTTTTGACTGCCGAAGATAAAACGCCAATTCTCATTCACGAAAGGCTAAAAAATTAGTATGGTGATGCAACGGTGGATGTCAGCACTGTTAGAGGAAGGGTTCGTCGCTGTAACGAAGCTGAAGGGCAAACACCATTGGCAGTTGAAAAGCGAAGCGGCAGGCTGGTGACTGCAGTGACTCCATGTAAGATTCAGCGAGTCGATGACATCATCCATGGTGATCGCCGGGTAACAACAGGTGAATTGTGTTGCATTACCTCCCTCAGTAAAGGCAGTGTGATGACGATTATTCAACAACTGGGTTACTCAAAAGTTTGTTCACGTTGGGTACCAAGAATGTTAACCGCCCAAAACAAAGAAACAACGAAAACAATAGCCTCCGAACACTTGCAGCGCTTCAGTTTGGAAAGAGAGGAGTACCTGGAAAAAAAATTGTTACTAGAGACGAAACGTGGCTTCATTTTTTTTTTAACCTGAATCAAAGAGTGAGTTAATGTAATGGCATCACACAACATCATCGAAAAAAAAAATCAAAACTCAGCGGTCGGCAAGGATAGTTATAGCGACAGTGTTTTGGGATGCAAAGGGTGTGCTTATGATTGATTGATAATTGAGTTTTGGAGCAGGGGTGCACAATAAATTCTGTCCAATACGTCAGAGCTCTGAAAAAGCTGAAAGCATGTCTTCGCCGAGTTTCCCCCCACAAAAACTATGGCGAAAGTTGTTCTTTTGCATAACAGTGCATGACCACACAACAGCCGTTACACCACTGCAGAAATTGAGAAATTGATGAGGAGGCTGTGAAAACGTCCGTGCGTCACTGGCTTAGGAAGCAAGACCGTGTGTTTTACCACACTGAAATACATGCTCTAGTTAAAAGGTGGACCAAAACTGTGGAAAAGGACGGAGATTATATTGAATAGTGACAAATTAATCATCAATGTTGTAGTTTCCAAGCTATGTAAATTGGATTCAATTTTCTTGGAAATTCAAAGAGAAAAAAATATAAGAGGCATTACTTTTGACCCATCCTCGTAAGTATATGGTAACTGCGAATTTAAAATGCATATGAAATGTTACGGCTTAATATGAAAAAATACATATTTTGATATCTATTCTTATAATCATTCATCCGTATAATTAGAGTGCTAATGAAGATTTTGGTGTGCCATAATGCATTTCCTTTTTCTGCATTGAGAACGAGTGACATGTTACGAATATAAAGGAAGGTAACACCTCGGCCCTGCGACCCGGTAAAGATCTATTGTGGGCTACCACTCCCCGGGGAAAGAAATAAGATACAGAAAGCGGGGACTGAGCAGTCACACATACACGCGCAGAGATTTGAAGCGACCGTAGCAACCGGCACACCGACTTGCAACTGTTACAAATGGGATGATTAACACAGAGCAAGCATTCGCAAAATCTACCCGCATCGAGATAAATATTCGTGGAAATTATCTGAATTGAGTGAATTATAGATTAAAGATGCTCTTTAACTTCTGTGATTTTCAGCTCCCGTTCTACAATGGGCGTGAAAGACCGGCTATTTTGCTCGAGGGCCTCCTTTACAGACTGCAGTGACCAACGGCTTCACCTCTCTCCCGAAACAAGTCATGCTAAATATTTTTATGGCTTGGGAACCAGAGACTAGCATTTACCCCAGATCACGGGGAACGACTATTATCTTACTTCTAATCTTCTTGTAGTCTCAAACGTAATTTGTAAGTACTGTAACAGCAGTATCAGGCAGCGATTAGGAGACGGCGAATTAATCGAAATCAAATAATTAAAAATAGAAGATAAGTTAACAAAACTGCTTTGATAAACTAATATAAAAATCTTGTTATAATAATATGAAATTAGAATGGCTAGAGTGATGATTAAAATTGCGGTTGACTTAAAGAATAAGAAGGGAAGAATATAATTCAATATAACATTTATACTAGCATCCAGCCAAGAAAGATAAAATATTCTTGTAAAAATCTGTACACGCCGGAGGGACAGGACGGAGGGACCGTTACCTTCTTTGTGCTAGGAAAAGTTCAATGTCTGAGAACTATAGTATACTTTCAGCCAGGAATGTGTTGGGACATAGGGCATTCAAAATGCAGTTGAGCATGAACGCTGAAGAGATTTACTTCGCTGATTTGATAACGATGTATACCGTTACAAACAACTCAGGGTAGGCATTCCCCAACACAGGGTGGGCTGAACGTCAATGAGTTAGATAAGCTTTGCAAACCAATGCGAAAATTCGAAATAAATGAGAAACCAATAATAATGTAGCATTTGAAAAGGGTGAGCTACTTTGGTCATGTGATAAAGTTAGAGAGGGCGTCAGAATAAGGTTCGAACTGAATCATGAAGTAAGAAAATTTTACTTAAAAGGTGATACTACGACAGGAAGAACGTGTTCATGCGCGTTAAGAAGCGAAGCGAAGATTTATAAGTCTGAAATGTAGGAAAGTTAAGAATAGCGCAACCAGCGTAAGTGGAAGCAGCATTAGACGTTTATTAAAGTAGTCGCCGTATAAAGAAGAAATAGAAACCGAGCGGAAGTAACTTTAAACAAGTAATCCAGGGTTTCAAGTAAAATTGAATTTATGTTAGGAATTTTACTAACAGGTGGTCAACGATCCAAGTCGATAAGAAAACTTAGTAGGAATTAAACCAAATAATTCTGCAACAAAGTGTTATTAATACGATTGAGTAGCCAACAACCATCAAAATCCATTTCCTACAACCATTCACCTGAGGATAAGAGAACTCATAGCTCCAATTAGAACCCAATAAATTTAACACTGGTATGTAGATTTGCCACAGTACAATAGATTTTAAGCAATAAACAAATCATTTCAAACTGGTCGCCGCATGATGGCTTTAAAATTCCATTTTCTCACTCACCCAGCCTTGAGGTCGTTGAAGGAGAGTCCTCCTCCGCAAAGGAGGGTCCTTCTATTCTTGTCATACCGGGACTAGGTCCCTTACTGGCATATTGAGGGTTTCATTTATATAATGAGGGTGAATTAATGGTGGTGATTAATTCAAAGATTTTAGTGTTTGATTAAGGTAAAGATTGAAAGCAATATAGGAATATTTAGGAGTTCTGAATTTTATGAGGGTCCTAGCACAAGTCTGGGTTTCTTATATGTTTCTCCAGGGTTGAGATCATATTCTCCAAGTCCTCGGATCAGGCTGTTGAAGCTTTTTGGAAGGTTAGAATAGAAACTATGGGACAGGTGTAGGATATATCAGATACTTTAGGGAAGGATAGGTCTGAATGGATATTGGCATTTGGGATATACCAGTGGCTGCGACTGCAGACCGAAGCTAACGGTTTTGGAGGACTTGGAGTTTTGAGAGATGTGTTTTAGGTGCAGCACCCCAGATTTGACAGGCGTAAGTAGAAACAGGCCTTAGTACTTGATTGTAGAGTAGGAGCTGGATACGAAGAGGCATAGATGATTTGGGGTTGTATAGTGGATGCAGCATAGCCATCCTTCTACTGACTTTGTTAGCCACAGCTGTTTCCATGTAAGGCGAATGAACAGAAGAACAACAAGGTATGTTAACTGCGTAGACCAGGGTACATCTGCATCTCCTAGACGTACGTTGGGCACATCCTGTAGTGCTCGCCGTGTAAAGGTGGTGGCTTGGGACTTAGTGGTATTGAGTTTTAACCGCCAGGTCGCAAACCATTTTTTTTTTTTTTTTTTTTTTTTTTTTTTTTTTGAGAACGGCATAGGTGAGTGTTCGAAATTTTCGTCAAATAACAAAAGATATCTTGGAAATGGTTTACTCCATAAAAATATACTTCTCATAAGCTGTGTGTTTTAATAAGTCTTTATTTGCTTATGTAGTAGGATTTGGTTTCTTACCGTTTAGTTACGCAAAAGTCACACAAAATAAAGACATCTTCTCAAAACATTTCCAAAAAATCCAAGATATTTATTACTTTTGGCATGAAAATGTCTTAGACATTATTATATCAGTCAAAATGTTGGAGTCATTTTTAAGAAACATATAATTTTCCAAAAAATATTCCAAGGAAAGGACAGACGAAGATGGGGAATGTTGTTTTGTAAATCTTCACGCTGCATGCTTAGAAAATGCTGAACTTAGATGCCAAGTTTCATATTGCAACGACTTTTACTTTTTGAGTTACACTTTTCAAAGACACATAGGCAGACATTAACCAGAAGTAATGGATGTGGAAGAAACTCGAAAAGCAACCAGATCTGAATGACAACGTGTGCAAGCACCGTCGGGGTGCTTAAAGTTTCCAGTTCAGAAGCGCTCACGAACCCCATAACCACCGAGGGCCTGCCTAAGGTGCGCCCACCAAAGATCACCCGGAGAGACCTTGGCCCAAATGTCTCGCCTGAATTGAAAGGACACTTCTTCCACCGCCCAGGTCAACAACCGAAAAGCGTCGCCTGGTCGTACAACTCTAGAATAGAGGAACAATGAATAAAATAGTGGATATATGAAATGCAAAAGAAGCGCTTTTGCAACTAACATTTGCTGTCAGTCCCGGGGAAAAAAAAGGAAAACCCCATAGGCCAGACCGAGTGCTCGCCGGGAATCGAAACTCACATATTACCGCGGGGCAACGCATTCGGGCTAAGGTCATATATTAATTTCTTGAGCAGCAATTTTGTAACTTAGCTGATTTACGTACAGTTTAAGAACTTCGTTTACCCGGATCAAATGGGACCAAGGCCTATCCAAGTTAACGAAAATCCGAGTTATTCGGAGAGTGGCGGAAAAACGGTAAAAAATATGCACATCACCGTAATATTTTAATAGACTTTAGGAATTACTATTGGCACACTTTCACATAAAAACTAGAACGTATGTATTTTAACAGCCAATGTATTTGCACTGCACAGTATAGCTATAAACTAGTCAGCAGTAAAACGGCAGTAAGCTTCTGCTGTCCCAGTCTAGTGTATCGCTTACGATCAGTGCGATCACGCATCCGCTTTAACATTAGAGGTTCATTTGGGAATGTTTGGGTTTGACTCTCGACATAAAGCATCAATTTCTCTATGTATGCAATTGTTTTTGCCTGGGTAATAACCATAGCTGGTTTATCAACACTGTCTGAATTTGAATACTCTGCAATAGTACCTTCCTCTGTAATCGGATTATAACCTCAGTCATTGTCAATTTATTAATTTATTCTTCATCAACATAGGAATAGACATCGATAAATAAATAAATAAATAAATAAATAAATAAATAAATAAATAAATAAATAAATAAATAAATAAATAAATAAATAAATAAATAAATAAATAAATAAATAAATAAATAAATAAATAAATAAATAAATAAATAAATAAATAAATAAATAAATAAATAAATAAATAAATAAATAAATAAATAAATAAATAAATAAATAAATAAATAAATAAATAAATAAATAAATAAATAAATAAATAAATAAATAAATAAATAAATAAATAAATAAATAAATAAATAAATAAATAAATAAATAAATAAATAAATAAATAAATAAATAAATAAATAAATAAATAAATAAATAAATAAATAAATAAATAAATAAATAAATAAATAAATAAATAAATAAATAAATAAATAAATAAATAAAATCTGAATATTCTACCCCGGCACCTAGACAACTATACCGGGGCATATATCCAAATTTTCTCTTTATTTTTCCATAAAATCCTTACAAATGTTATAATTATACAAATCTCTCAGAAAACTACTCTACAAAAATAAAATGAAATAAAATAACAGAAATAAACACAAAAAAGCAAAAAACAAAAGAAAACAACTATAAAAATTACAAAATCCTTATTTCCTAAATCTATATCTAAATCTACTAATTCTGTAGTCCACCATGGCCTCTGCCATCACTCTCTCCCTCCGCCACCCATGCAGTCAACTCCATTGTTAGATTATTCAATAATTCTTCCCGTCTTATCCTATTTTGTATTCTAGAACTCCTTCTTGGATCTTGTACTATTCTTCGCCTATTATCAACTCTTTCTCCTTTGAATATTTTTACCTCCCATGCTTTCTTACTTACAAAGTTAGTCAAAACTTGTAATTTATTTACCAATTGTTGATCTCGAATTATGTCATATACGATATATCCTGCTAGCGCATGCCTCTCTTCTTGTTGGTGAATTGCATATCTTCCACATTCAAATACTACATGTTCAGGATTATCTTGTTTGTTACATAATTCACATATATCATTTTCAGTTTTATTGATTTTCTTCCAATAGGTCTTATAAGGTCCGTGTCCAGTTATATAATGTATAAATCCCTTTGTTGGTTGAATAAAATTCAATTTTAGTCTCTCTTTGACGTTCTGAAAAATTTCAAACACTCTTCTACCTTCTAGACTGTCTGTCCATTCTTTTTGCCATTTATCTTTTAAACTATTTTTAATCACCCAAGATTTGTTTGTTCTGACTCCAGTTATATTATAAACTTTTTCTAAGTTTCCTGTGGGCCTAGCAGTATTTAGGCCCACGAAGTCTCCGGACGTGTTAAGTTTGAGCTCCGCGTCGAAGCATAAAAACAGTGGTTAAAACAAGTTTGTTTTAATAGTGTTGTATATTGGAAGAAAGAAGAAGAAACCAGCTGTCTGTGAGTACTTGTTTCATAATGATACAGAAATAGTTTAGAAGTTATAGAGTGATAAAGGTAACAAATTTTTGTGCATTGCCTAACATATGTGTATAGGCGGCTAGCTAGTCGCCTGTCAGTCGCTGCTGCTGCATCAGTGACCTCTACAGCACGGGTCAAATAGGGGGAGTGAGTGTGTACAATCTGTGCGCGCAGTATTGCCCGTCCTTTCTTGGTTTGCTTTAACGTATTAAAGCGCTTTTATTAATGGATGGAAGAAGCCAAACCCAAAACTAATATACAAAGGGGATCTTTGAAATCGCCAAGAAGCGATGATAGAGGGAAAGAAGAAATAGGGAAGGTAGGTGAAGGCAAAGATGTGAATAAGAAGAAAGAAGATAAAAAGAGCAAAGATGATGATGTTTTAGAGAGGAAGAAAGAAGAAAAGGATTTAAAAGAGAAGAAGAAAGAGGAAACAAATGCAGTAAATATGGATTCAACAAATAAAACGGAAAATATTGTTGGAGAAAGTCCGGAGCAGGTGATGTTGAATTTTGAAGATTTAAGTAACGAAGCAAATTCTATTTTAACAAATGATCAAAGGATGGGGACAAGATCAAAGGAGAGATTGTTATTTTTAATAGAAGGCATGAGGAAGGAATTTTTTAGGGTTAATCTAGAAAAAGAAAGAGCTTTTGCAGAAGTCAAAGTATGGAAAGAGGTTAAAGCAACAATGATGGAGACACCGAAAACTTTTGCTCAGGTTACTGCCACTCCGGCGCAAACTGGCAAGCAACAACAAGTAAGGAAAGCGTTACATAATAAAAAACATGTTGTTTTCATCTCAGCCAAAAATGACATGAATATTAAAGATCTACAAGAAACAGTTACTAAGAATTTGAATCCTGTTAAGAATAAAATAAGAATTTGTAGTTTGAGACCAGCGGGCAAAAATGTACTAATTGAAACAGAAACAAAAGAAGATATTGAGAAAGTTATAAACTGTAAAGAGTTATTGGAAAAAGAATTGAAGATTGAAGAGCCGAAGAAAAGAAATCCACAAGTTATCTTGTATAATGTTTTGAAAGGTGTATCAGATGAGGAGTTACAAGAAAATATTTATGAACAAAACTTCATAGACGAGATGACGAAAGAAGAGTTCAGTGAACAGTTTGTTTTAAGATTTAAGACTGGTCCGAGAAATAGAGCTACAGTTCATCATAGACATCGATAATTATTAAAATGTCTATAAAATCTTCTTCCACAGTTATTTTTTCTTCTTCTTGAGTCCTGTTTTCTGGCAAGTCTCACATTCCAAGCCACAACCTTTTCCATTACTTTATCGAAGTTTCTCTTCCAACCTGTTCCCAAGCAGGTGGTATGAGTGCAATGAATTCGCCCGCTGTCAAGAGAATTTGAGTAGGTTATCTACTGAGTATACCTATTTATCGTCTGTAAAACACGTCTTCATTACTACGCTTTTTTTAACTGGTAAACTTTAGTGAGGTTTCACTACACTTAAGATCCAACGGGAAAAATTGTTAATTTTTACACATCATAAACTACACTGGGCAACAAAGTGATGTTTGAATGTTTCGGGCACTTCATGAGGCAATTCCTACTAATTTAGGGTTGACAAAAACAAATATGACAATGAAAGCTTTTATTAGCTTTAGTTTCTTTTATATACACAAGACGGTAGTATTACATATTAACAGATTGACAGAAAAGGATATATTTTAATTAGATACATGCTAACAACAATGAAAGTGCATTTGATTATTTCAACTGTTAATTGCGTGCTAAGAGTTCAAAATTTCTGGAAAAATACATCGCAGATAATCGTGTCTGAAGAGAATCATATGGTGGCCTATTGACTTCGTCGTCTTTTAGCTTGCCTCTTGTGATAAGAGTTCCGCAGAATCCCTATACAAAGACCAACAGTAATCCGCAAGCATTACTTCATACCAACGGCCCTGATATCTTTGTTCCATAACAGAAATGTCCTGATGGAATGTCTCCCCATGTTCATCACTAACAACTGCACACTAGGAGGGAGAAAGTCTAGGTGTGACTGGAGAAAATGGTTCTTCAGGGACATGTGGCATCCATGGTTACAGTATTTTTGCAGGAGTACCGTCACCAAATGCTTGTAGTTTTCATCTCTTTTGTTGCCTAAAAATCCCTGAACAACACCCTTGAACGTTTCCCAAGCTTTCTTTCCTTTCTCCTCCATAACTTGGACAAATGCAGGATTCTTTACAAGTTCTCTTATTTGTGGTCCGACAAAAATATCTTCCTTAGGTTTTGCATCACTTAATTTCCAAAATTTCTCTCTGATCGTGTTTTGTTATTGGACAGGTGTGGCAACTCCCACAAAAGTCCCCAAATTTAAAATCTTCACTCTGAAAAATGAAAGGTCACTTTATCTTCAAAACAAGAGCTAATCTACCATTTTATGGTGATTTTTGAATTCAGCAGATGGAAGACAAGTAAATTCACTATTTTTAAGCCCGAAAAAATATCATTGTTGCCCAGTGATATTAATTTAAACGCGTCAAAGTTACACATCTTCTTTTGTTCAAGGCTTGTGCTGTGCGACACATCTTTTCGGTCTACAGAACCCTGACATCAACGCTTTCCAAGGTGAGAGGTAAAAGAAATGTAATTTCCGAATGCAACGTTCGAGGTCTCGAGGAAGCACTTTTAAAGCTTTTCAATGGAACAGTACACCTGTATATGTGTGTACGAGTCGCAATAGGGAAATGCAAATACGACTTCCAGAAAGGTTGTGCGACTCAACGTCATCTCTGACATCTTTCCAATACATATAATGACACGATAAGATAATCTTTATTTTTATGTTTATATGCATCTTAAGTTCAACAACTCATCAAAAGCACAACTGCATCAAATATCCCTTCAAGGAGATATAGGAAAAGTTACCCCGTTATCCCGTTATTGAAAACAGTAGCATACAGTTTAAAAAACTAAGCGGATTACTTAATTGGAATTAGTTACCTATAGCCTGATGCAAGATTTTGTGGTGACTATTATTTATAAAATTCGCATTAATAATTTATTTGGTGGTGCTTTATGGTGAATATTTTACCATAAATCCGCATTAATTTCGTGCAAATTTTTGGGGAGAATTAATTTGTAATAACATTGCTGAAATAAAAAGTAACAGGTAAACAGAGTAACCTGAGGCGGTCCTTCCCGTAGCGAACCACGTCGAGCTCTCTCTCCCTTGTGCTAATTTCCTTAGGTGTATGAGAACATGAGAGTACAAAAGGCTAAGCAAACAGCGGCATAGCACAGCTTTGCTGGACAGATTCAAGTCCCCTCCATAGGATGACGCGGTTATATTAGGAACAATATTAAATAAGTCCTGTTTCGTGAACGAAGGCTCCTCGAAAAAATTATTACTAGTGCCCAAAATACCGCGAATTTGGCTGTGCACGAGATAGAAATCGCCAACTGAGTTAGTCATCAACTCGTGCTTTAGGTAAACAGAGAAAGAGAGAGGAAAATTTGCCTTCGGCGATTAGTGCCTTCAGACAGTCACAGTAGTTTTTATCTGATCTGTGCAACATTATCTTTTGTTGTAATTTACGTCCTCCAACGTTAAGTCATATCGGACGATAAATGGAATGGGTGAAATGATGCTCAAATGAGCCCAGGGTTCATAGAGCTTAGAGTTACCTGACATTCGTCTTTCAGAATAAGGGAAAACCCTGGAAAACACCTTATCCAGGTAACTCACCCTGACCGAGATTCGATCTCGGGACCTCTTGAACGTGAGGCAGACACTACTACCACGCTACCGAGGCGGACGTGCAACATTATGGTGGGAGCAAACTTTCCCTTCTGGAAAGTAGAAAATAGTTATTTCAAGCAGTTTTTAGAAAAATATTGCCAATCGAGTCCGCAATACTCAAGGAATATCTAAAGCTGTGCCACTAAGACTTATTTCAGGATATTAGAAACTCCGTGTCCGACGTCAGAACATGGGTTCCCATAGACGAAACGACGGATTGTACATTAAGGACTGTAGCGCATGTAATTTTGGTACACTGAGGCATATCCACAGACATAATATAGTATTGTCAAAACAAATTAGATTTTCATTTACTGTGAATATTGTAAATATTAATGATTCTTTTGTTTATATTCATATAGCTTGAAAAACTTTTTTTTGCATAGTTTATGAATAAATGTGCAATATGCTGTATGGTGCTGCATCCGTCGTGTGACTATTTTTAATAGATTTCCGTTGCCCGTGACCTCTGTGTATGAGTACGTGCGCGACTGCATGGCATTTAGCCCCCTCCTCTATGTTTACGAGACGTAGTAACGTATAAGTCCGTCATTACTAACTTGTTTTATTTTATTTTATTTTCTAAACTTCTGCGCTCTAATTATTATACACCTTTTTCTTCTTGATCTTCCTCCTTGTCAAGGACTGGGGCTTTCTTATTCCGCACCAAAAAAAAAAAAGTTTTGAAATTGATTCAACCTTCTAGTTCACGGCTTCCCAGTTTCCCTCTGGGGTATATAAAAACGCTTCCTTCCTTAATCTGTCAAACGGCATCCTACAGACATGTTGATACCAGCTCTCTTGGTGTTTACCTCTTCCACCATACTTCCTTGCTGGCGCATTTCGTTTCTAAACCCTTACTTGTTTCTCTCTTTGAGGAATACTCAATTTAACACTCTCATAAATATTTCTGAGCTCTTCACTTTATTTTTATCTTTCTCCGCATTATCCAGGTTTCGCAGTTATACTGGCTTCGATGCTATGTCGTGTATATTGAATTTGACCCTTCTGATCAAGTTTCCTAAATACCTATTAATGCACCCATTTATTACATTGTTTTATTATAGCTTTATTTAAATTTTGATTTAAATTCTTAAGTGATAGGCCGCATCTCAGGCACTTAAAATATTTATTGTTCTATTATTTTATTGCTTATCAGAATTTTAGCTCTTCTGTTTTGCTTTTCTTACATATCTATTAGTTTGGCCCTACTACTTGAGGTTTATCCTATTATGCATTTTAGTGAACACTTTTTCTGAACCAATCATTTATGCATGTCTTATGGATTATTAGTTATGAAAAGTTATACAAAAATCATTCAGGATGCAAACCTGTCATGCAAGTGTATTAATTTTGAAACTTCTCACTTTTATAAAAGAATCAAAAGTGATTAAAATGCTGTAATGTGCGGGTTAGTTTTGGATAAGGAGGATTTTATTGATATTTGGTGTGATGTCCTTATATAAGTTTCCGTGTTTGATTTTCGTATTCACAGACCTCGACACTTACGGATATTTCATTAAAATGTTACTTTTGAGGGGAAGAATGAGCTTCCAATGTGTATTTTTCTGATATATCGTAATTTTAGGTGTAGTTGAAACTGTACTTTGCATATTAAATAATTATAAGTACTAATGCAATATATTTAATAAATAGTTACAACAGAAGAAAGTGATCGCTAGGATAAATGACTTTTTAGATATACAACAGCAACTCTTTCTTTAAGCCTCCTGATAATAGAAGCTCGGATTATAGGCGAAAAGAAAAGGTTATGTCACAACGGGCTTCGTCTTGATGTATCAGTTCCCATGGGAACATTGCATGTTAGAGTTACTTACTATCGGTAAGAAAATGTAATTAATTTAAAGAAAAAATTATCAAGGAGTAGAAGTGAAGACAGATATGCATAACGAGTGAGAAGGAAAGCGAGAATTATGCAGAGGCGGGGATTTCAAAGTATGCGAAGAAGGATATGTAATTCATAAAATGGGTGTATGCCATGTTTTAGTGGAATGTTTGAGAAATGGTATGGAAATGTACTGTCGAAACCCTGGGAAATAAAAACACAGACCCAAGTGTATAAATGTTTGTGTGGTTAGGGTGGAATCGTGGGAGTAGGGCTGACGAAAAAAATATCAAGCGTACGCATAAAGTTATTCAGTCATAAACGGCCTGTTCACTACACCCACGCACCTCCTATATCTGCCCCTCTCCTTCCCGCAGTGAGGAGAACCTGCACCAAAATGTAATATTTACTCTACATTCTATAACCGAGTGGTAGAGAACATGGAATAAAAATATTTGTGATGAGAAGAACATCTAAAACTACATAATCTGAGATCAGAATATTGGCTAAGTTAAAGCACGTGCTGTACAGGAGAAAAGGGCTATGGAGGAAGAGTATTATGGACAACAAATTGATGACATTAAATTACTTTTATCTTAAGAAAAGCATTGTGTGGCGAAATAACATTAATCCACTACACATTAAATAATAATGTTTAATAAGCGGCCCTAAACACGTGTCTTCAAAGAAATATTCATGTGTAAATTTCAAGTTAGCTGCAGAGAAAGTAATAACCTCAATATCAATTTAGAGGCCTTTAAGTCTTTTCATCAGCGATGTTTTAATGTGTACTTCAAAGTGACAGGATCATGTAAGTAGATTCACTGGCATGTAAATCAACTCGTTCGGGACGAAATTCCGGTTCTTGGGTGGCTATGATAAGTTTCTGTCTCTAGAAAATATCATTATCATACCAAAGGCATTTTTCTTTCTTTGGTGATTCCAAAGGAACTTCGGAACAATGAGACATAACGTTTCCTGAGTTTTGACCTGAAATGAATCTGAAACTTACGCTTTAACACAATTGACGCGAAACTAGCCAAAAGCAGACTTAAGCGTCAATAAAACCCACGAAAACCTTAGAAGGCACATGAGGTGGAGAGGTGGAGCTAGGGACGGCTTGCCTAGAGCGCCTGCCTCTAGATCAAAGAACATCCCAAAGATTTGAGAGTTCCTAAGGATATTTCTCCTTTTCATGTGTCCAAAATTTCTATTAGAATTTCCATATTCTGATATGATTTGGTGTATGTAGCAAGAACTTTTGAGGCAGCCTGTACAAAGGCCATTTTTAGGACGGATGGTTCTCGAGTTATCGCTTCGAGAAGAAACACCTGATTCCGGTGTTTATGCTTATGGTGTGTTTCAACTTCCAATCTTGCCCGTGTTATTCCCTTTCATTATGCGCTACTGAGTAAGACATTACGAATTGTCGTTAGGAGCTGCATATATCTAGTTCATAAATTAACCAACCACTGATCACTGCAATCCAGGTACACGCGCGCGTATCCTTTGAGGTTCGGTTCAAGAACAGTCCGTAACGCAAAATGGAGTGGAAGGTGTTTCGTGTAAATGTGAAAATAAGCACAAAATTCACATATTTACATTCTGTCTTGGGAACTGTTAACAATGTAACGTTCAAAGCCTGGTATCAGTGGCGCAGGTACTACGGGCAACTGCCTGGCCATGTACAGTGTACAGTTTGTGGAATTGTCATCTGAGAAAGTACGTGACCAGATACATTTTTTCAAAGTCAAGAACGACCAAAGTATGCAATGTGAGTGTGCCTTCTCTGTCGCTTATTGTTAAACACGCAAAACTTCTAGCACAGAAATTGGTGAGCATTTATTTTAGTTAAGCTAGTAACTCCTATACAATAATTCGATTTTAGAAATAGATGTCTAGAAAAATTAATTCGAGAGAGGAAAATGATCCCATTTTCAAGGTTGGTGCACCTGTTCCGCAGGATGACGTTCAGGTTAGTCCACTCAGATAACAGCAATACACATACAATACAGTCCGGGAGTCAACGTCAGTTCCCGAGAGGGATGGCTCAGCCTAGGTCTTAGTTACTTTGTGGTCAACTTATTTACGTCAGTTCACAAGCATTTGTTCAACATTTAGTGACTTGTAGGTACAATGGATATCAGAGCTACGCGGTGTCAGTTTGTAAGGAAATGTCCACAAGTTTGTTGAGGGTTACGTAAAGACATGCCGCTTTGTGTACAATAGGCAACGTTGTTGCAGTAGTGACTGGATCTTGAGCTGAAATTTATAAGTGATGTTAAGTGGGTTAACTGTAATTAATAATCGTGTGATTACAGAGGTGGAGGAACTTAATTTTCAGTTTAGAGAAAAATATTGTGACAAAGTATTGTGAAATGGGGCAGTTATGTGCTTAAGCTGTAAGACACAATATGCAGAACTTAAAAAAGCTTCGGAAATCTAGCGGTATTAAGGCCTGTATGACAGAAGGTCCAACTTTTGGAGTTGCGGTGTAATCGATTTCACGAACTGTGGAAGTTAAACTTTTAAAGTCAGAGGACCAATAAGTACCCAGCGTGAAGAAGGTCAGCCTTATCAGATCATGGACTCCTATAGAAACGGTAAGCAGAAGGTCCTCAAAAGTGTAGTGTACTTCTATGCTCAATAAAAGTTAAGGAAAGGTCACGTTGGAAAGCAATGTGTAAGGTAGGTTCAGGATTTATTTATATTGTACCACTGTAGGCATTGTAACTCTGAATACATATCAGGAACTAACAGGTTTCACTGAATAAACTTTATTGCAGTGTTGATATATTAAGAAGGATTACAGTTAACATGCTTTTACATATCTCCATGTTCTGAAAAGAGAAAAACAGAAAGTAAGACAATCATTTTGAAATTAATGTTTGAGGTTATGTATAGATTAATATTGCAATAACGGTGTAAATAAATATACGAAGGCTGTTCAATAAAGAATGATCATAATATTTTTACGGTCATAACTTTTAGCATTAAAATTCAATCTTATTATATTCTGTTGGCTTAATTTGAAACAAACATGCCGTAGTAGTTCCATTTTTGGTACTTCTGGTTCCCACCTGTGAGAACCAGTCAAATTCACACATGTTCAGTATCGCCTACCGCTGCAATAGAGGTAACATGCATTTAAAGTTGATGTCAGAACAAGATCCGGAGATTCTTTCAAACGTAATCACTGCTGATGAAACTTGGCTACATCATTTTGATCCTGAGAGCAAACAGCAAAGCTCAGTTTGGAAATTTCCTGCATCACCAACCCCCAAAAAAGCAAAAGTGGTTGCTTCTGCTGGGAAAGTTATGGTCATCTCTTGTTTGATATTCATGGAATGGTTTATCAGCATGTTGTACCTGCACACATCAGTAACTGGACAATACTACAGGGATGTCCTGAAAACATTGCAAGTCCATGTCAGGTGCAAAAGACCACATTTCCGTGTAGAAGGCTATATGCTGCACTGCGATAATGCGCAGCCGCATATTGCCAATGTTGTTGCTGAATATCTTGCAAAAATCAACGTGAAGTGCATTCCTTACCCTCCCTATATTCCAGATTTAGCCCCATTTGACTTTGTTCTATTCCTTAACTTGAAGAAACGCCTTCGTGTGAGGCATTATCCATCATCAGTAGCAGTTGTATAGGCTGCGGAGGCGATTTTGAAGGATCACTCAAAACTTGGTTTCCAGCATGTCTTTGAAGACTGACAGAAACGCTGGGACGAGTGCATCACATTCAGGGTAAATTGTTTTGAGAAGGACCATCAAATTTATGAAGATGAGTAAAGGTACGTTGTCAAATAAAAATTGTGATCATTATTTATTGAACAGCCCTCGTAGGATAGAGCCTTCGACGCGGCTATCGGTAATCAGTATCTTGACCACGTGTAATGTATAAAGTAAAGCAAGGAGTCAGAAAAAGTGTTCTTTGAGGCGAGTCCTTTCCAGTTATACAGATTTAAGGGTAGATTTCATCTGAACAACTCACATCCTTCATAAGTGAAACTGTATTTTTGTGGCTTAGAGAAATTACTAATTAATAAATACTTAAAAGAACCATGGTACCGTAAATATATGTAAATCTAGAGTACAGCATACGTGTGCTTGTGAATAGAAGCCAAATTGCAACCGATAGCGAATTATTGGATTGAGTTATTAATGTTTATGTTAAAGCGCTTTGTATGATGATCAGAGCTGGAAATCTGTTTAATTGATTCCTTTGTATAGAATCCTATAATAGATGTATAAGTAGCCTTCATGCTTACTGGAGTAAAATGTATGCGTGCTATAGTGTCTAAAGTAATACATTTTCAAGGTGATGATGATAATAGGTACTACAGGCCATGTAGACCCTTGGCCTCCAAACCTACCTCTTCCATTCTATTCGATCCTCTGCTTTTCTTCTCCAGCCTTTAAACCCCAACTTTCTTAAGTCGTCTTCCACATCATCGACCCATCTTTTCCTGGGTCTTCCTCTTCTCCTTCTGTCATCCAGCTTTCATGTGAATATCTTCTTAACTATACTGGTTTCCACCATTCTCTGCAAATGGCCAATCCACCTTATTCTTCCTTGTTTAATTTTCATTACTCTATGTGGTTGTCCAAATGGGCACTGTAACTCCAAGTTAGTCCACATTCTCCATCTGTCCAAGCCTATTATCTCTCCAAATATATTTCTCAAAATCTTCCTTTCCCACCGTAATAACCACTGTTCTTCTCTGATTGTCAACACCTAGCTTTCTGAACCACACATTATTATTGGTCTCAGTACTGTTGTATATATTTTAATTTTAGTATTCTTACTGACGTTCCTTGATTTAAACACATTCTGTTACCACTTGTTACTCTTTCTTGAATTTACACTGATGTTTTATTATCTACTGTTGCTATAGATCCCAGGTATTTAAACTTTTTCACTCTTTTATATTATTTCTCGTATAATTTAAGTGTAGGTTCTCTTCTTCTTGCATTCCCATCAACTCCCATCTCCATATACTTGGTTTTACTAAAGTTCACTACCAATCCTAGATCTTGTGCTTTCTTTTCCAACACTACATAACTTTCCTCAAGAGCTCTTTTATTCACATTTTCAAGGTGTATATTTTTATTACTTAATGAGTAGTGTTTTGTATATAGTACAAAATTTATTAAGCTTTTTCCCTTGCTGCAATTTTGCTATTTATCGTAGAGAGAAAAACTATGATAAAGGTGAAATAAAATACAAGACGGTACAAAAATGGCAATGTTTGAAATGCATAGTGGCAACCACGAAGAGCTGGCAGAAAGTTACTTAAAAATGATATATTCCATCACTGTTTCTTAAATGCAGAGCTGAAAGGTTTCCATTACGTACGAATAAAATGTTTTCTTACATCACTGTTAGTTTTATTGGCCTGTTAAAATATTCCCATTTTTTATTTCACACTGTATTTGGTTGCCTTAGGAGTGTTGTATGAAAATGGTGTCTCTTCTACAGCCTAACGCCCAGTACCATTTAATTTGGGCATTTTGTTTTGATTCCAAAACACTCGCGCAAGACTAACATCCTCCTGCTCTTGAGCACGCGCAGCATTGAGCAGTGGAGAATCGTGAAATGGAACCCTTGAAATTCCCCAAAGAACTTCAGGAGAAAAAGAATAAAAACAATAAAATTTGTGCATAACAATATTTATTTGCTCTAGCCACATTTTCAAAATCCATTCGCGAACATCCGCGGTGCTGCGGACATATTGACAGCCGCATAATCTCCAATGGCCGGTTCCGCTAGCTCATTCAATGCTGAATATTTTTGTATTCACACATTCGTAACCATGAATAGTATTCTTTGCAGGTTTTCGGAGCAATCGCAACTCTTCAGTAGTTAAGAACGTCTTGACAGGTTTTGTCACGTGATACCTCTGTATGTATATATATATGTGTGTGTGTGTGTGTGTGTGTGTGTGTGTGTGTGTGTGTGTGTGTGTGTGTGTGTGTGTGTGGAGAACAGTTCTTTGTGTGCTATTTATAAATAAAACTTAAAGTATATTTTAATAGCATTAGCAACAATAATTTACGTAAATTTATACGGGGGTGAGTCAAAAAGTAATGCCTCCAATTTTTCTCCGTTTTAATTGCCAAGAAAATTGAATCCAATTTACATAGCTTGTAAACTACAACATTGACGATTAATTTGTCACTATTCAATATAATCTCCGTCCTTTTCCACAGTTTTGGTCCACCTTTCAACTAGGGCATGTATTCCAGTGTGGTAAAACACACAGTCTGGCTTCCTAAGCCATTGAGACACGGACGTTTTCACAGCCTCCTCATCTTCAAAATGAATCCCACGATGAGCTTCCTCTAGTGGACCGAACAGATGGAAGTGCGATGGTGCCAGGTCAGGGCTGTATGGAGCGTGAGGTAAGACTTACCATCCCAATTTCTCAATTTTTTCAGTGGTGTAACGGCTGGTGTGTGGTCTTACATTGTCATGCAAAAGAAGAACATCGCCATAGCTTTTGTTGGGCAAACTCGGCGAAGACGTGCTTTCAGCTTTTTGAGAGTTCTGACGTATTGAACAGAATTTATTGAGCAGCCCTGCTCCAAAAAATTAATCATAAGCACACCCTCTGCATCCCAAAACACTGTCGCCATAACTTTCCCTGCCGACCGCTGAGTTTTGATCTTTTTTTTTTTCGGTGACGTTGTGTGATACCATTCCATTGACTTTCTATTTGATTCAGGTTCAAACAAATTAACCCACGTTTCGGCTCCAGTAAGAAATTTTTCCAGAAACTCCTCTCCCTCCAAATTGAAGCGCTGCAAGTGTTCGGAGGCTATTGATTTCCTTGTTTCTTTGTTTTGGGTGGTTAACATTTTTGGTACCCAACGTGAACAAACTTTTGAGTAATCCAGTTGTTGAATAATCGTCGTCACACTGCCTTTATTGAGGGAGGTAATGCGACACAATTCACCTGTTGTTACCCGGCGATCACTAATGATATCGTCGACTCGCTGAATGTTGCATGGAGTCACTGCAGTCACCGGCCTGCCGCTTCGCTTTTCATCTGCCAATGGTGTTTGCCCTTCAGCTTGGTTACAACGACGAACCCATCGTCTAACAGTGCTGACATCCACCGTTGCATCACCATTCACATTTTTAGCCTTTCGTGAATGCAAATTGGCGTTTCACCTTCCGCAGTCAAAAATTCAATCACAGAATGCTGTCTAATACGAATGTCAATGTCAGCCATTTTGCAAGAGGATGCAATGCTGCCACCTGTTGACTTAGGAAGTTACTACTGCAGGGGATTGGAGAAGAACGTTTGAGGAACTGCGCCAAATTCAAGGTTTCCACATAACTTAATTATTTAAGGAGAAAGAACAGAAGGCATTAATTTTTGTTCCACCCTTGTATATAGTGAGGAAAGCAGGAAGGTATTGTGTTTTAAGTTATTAGCAGAAGTGCGTCAATTGCATACTTTCTCCCCTTCAGATTAACAATTCACGGGGTGTGGGCCAGTTTTAGGAAAAATTGGAACGTCTGAGTGGAGAGGGAAAGCAGGAATGCCTGCTTGTAGTTTGACACATGTATTAATGCAAGAAGGGCATGTGTGTTACTGTACAACAGTAATGCCCGATTTCACCAACAGATGTTAAGACTTAACACGAGTTTAGCAATAGTTATAACAAAAATTGTAGTTCACCAGCAAGTGTTAGCTTAACACTCATGTTAAATCTCTTGTAAAAACTAACAAACCAAATTTCTGTTGTTAAGTCCTTAACAACATGTAAACGCAGCTGTCTATTTGCTATATTTCAGACCGTCTAAATGGCATTTGTAATAGAGTACGACCTATGAGGAGAAATGATTTTGAGGAGCTAATCAGAAGAAAATTTTCTACAGAGGTATAAACTGTCAAAACAAGTTTCTATAAAGGCTACTGCAGAAATACAAGAGATGTTAGAACATGTATGGAGTGGAATATGCATATCTCGATTTTACTTCCAGTATTAATAGCTTTTCAATTTTATAATTCACTGAATTATGTGGATAATACACTATCCACCTCCTGTCTTTTTTTTTAATAAATCGTCAATGTTGTAGGTTTTTTTTTTTTTTTTTTTTTTTTTTTTTTTTTTTTTGCAAAACCAAATAAATGTCTTTTGTAAACTTAAGCTATTTGCTTTTATTTTTGAAGAGAAAGAGGGAGGAAGGGAGGGACAAGGAGAGGGAGGAAGGGAGGGGACCAATTTATATCTATATTTTATTTTATTGTACCTCACTGTTTTACATGTCGGGGAATGATGTCGGAAATTGATATTATATTGCCTATATCTCTTAAACGTGCAGTATCCACGGTTTGAAGGGTGCTATTTTCTTGAGCTGGATCATTGTCCATCTCTCTTCGCGTAAAAATCGTCTGAGCCGTGATATCGAACAATCACCCGGCGTGTCCAGTGTGTTTATCCAGGTAAATGTACCCGTTATCAGCCAGAGCAGTGCACGTTGTAATGAAGGGTTCACCTTAGGAAGATTCAAATGTAATATGTCTTCATGTGAAGCATCCCATCCGGCAGGTATCCAACTATTACATTTGTCTAGCACCCAGTTCCATATACCAGCTTTTCCGGAACATACCTGTCTTGAAACGCTCAAGTCACTCGTCACTTGTCCTTCTTCGCACCTCGTTTTAAATTTACGTAATAGTTATAACATGCATCAAAAGAATATGCCGATCTGACCTTTGCTTCAAATATTAACAACTTTGCTATTTTATAATTCACTGAATTATGTAGATAATACACTGCCCACCTCCCATCTTGAAACGTTCAAGTCACTCGTCACTTGTCCTTCGTTCTTCATATTAAATTTACATAATACTAACAAAGTTGTTTTCGTGCTTCTAGTAGTGACACATGCATTTGAATTTGTTTCCAATTTTTTCCCACGTGACATATTTCTGTTTTACATTCACCGCATCCATCCTCTTATTTTTCATGATATCCTTACACTTCGTCACCAATTCAATTAACAATTCCTTCTCCATCGATGAGAAACTTGTCTCACGCCTTCTGTTTATGATTTTGCTTACCCACAATATTTTTCAGCTGTGCGCAGACGTCAGCTGTGTGCAGACGAAAATGAAAACAAGCGCGTCCCAATACGTTCAGAAAATAATACGATTAATCCACTGCCTTCTATAGCTGTAATATTTAAGTCTCTTGGATTTAACTCGTGTTTGTTAACATTTTCAGAAAACAGGTTGGTAAAATGCAAGAAATTTAACAACTTTGTTAGCCCAGTGACATTTGTTACGTTACATTTGTTAACGTCGATTTTAACATCTGTTGGTGAAATCGGGCAGTGTGTACTAAAGAGCAGCTTTAGTTCTTTGAGTCATTGTTTTCTCTTATTTTAATGAAAATTATTAATTGGACCTTCCCTCGCTTTGAAAGTCACGCCTCGGCACTGGGTGACCAACAAACTAAATGAGAAGCAAAATTCGCTGGATCATTTTCAAAATATATCATTGGGGTTTATCTACACAAATCTTAAACAGTTGTCAGCTTAGGTACTTAAACCCCGACTATGCCTCACATGTTGACAGCTGTGCATAGATTTGAAATTTGTAGAGAAACTTGGAAATGGCTAAAGTTCTCGTTGCCACTATTAGTAAAAGTGTCAGTAATATATTCTTTTTGTTAGTAGCGATTATTTATTAACTTCAGTTATCGGAGTTGTGCTAACCTAAGTGTTGCAGTCAACGAGTTATTTTTGACTTCATGCTAGGAACTCTGTAATCACTTCATTTCTTTCTTACATGAGCAGCTACGCTGTCTCATGTAGCACTGAAATAGCGGCCTCATAGCACAATAAGGGTTATGGTCAATGGCCAACTACATAAAGCTATTGGTTTACTCTGCGAAATCGATGTTTACCATTATTTCATTGGTTTGTTCATTAATGCGATGTATTTATTGTTTTCTGCTTTCCACGAAGGGAGAAAAAGTCTAGTGCTGACCTAAAAATATCGGACTTGCCTCATTGAAAACCCAACAATAGCCTGCTTAACAACGCTACATAGTAGACTCGATAGAAATTACAAAACAATGCGGCGGTGTAAAACGTATTTCAAAGAGAAATTAATTTATAATAAGGTTTGCATATAAGTACATACTAACTAAAGGGCACAATAAAATGGTGGAATTTATTAAGTATAAGATATGGGATATAGCCATATGATATTTTTATAAGTTGTGTCATATCAAAGGGTTTTACAGAAGAATTGCCAAGTTGTTATAAGTGAGCTATGTTTTAAATAAATATGAGTAGTTGGCATGCTTATTTTGTAAGATCACTCACTCAGACTGGTCGATGTTCAACATTTCATCCAAAAGCGCTTTTCGGTCTTTGCTTCAGACCATCTTCAGTGGGTTCTGCTCCATCAACTGTCGGAGGACGTCCATGTGACTCTTCAAGAGTCACAACAAACATCCAACAGTTTAACTTCTTCACATCCAGAGACGAAGCAACTCCAACCTGTTAATAGCCCAGATAACAACCAATCGTCTGTGTCCAGCCCTAATGTTCCAGTTCCAAAAGTTGGCATTAAAAAACAGGAGATCTTCTATGGGAGGAGCCTTAACTTTCTTGGAGAGTCACATGGACGTTCTCCGACAGTAGATGGAGCAGAAACATCGACCAGTCTGAGTTTGTGATCTTACAAATTAAGCATGCCAGCTACTCACATATATATATATATATATATCAAAAGGTGCTTTAAGTGGTGTATGATAACTAATGTTGGCTATATCAATACTTATTAATAATAATAGTTCCTACATTACAGCCTGTTATTTACACTACCAGCAGATAAAATTATATACATGCACATTTTGAGATCTTTGCAAAAACAAACAAAAGATCGTTTTTATAAAGAGGTCAAAGTCTGTAAAGAGCATAACTAAAATGAAAAGTCGGAGAAATTCCGCGTTTTTTGTTCTGCTCTAGTGAAGCTTCGGGAGCATTCGATTCTGAAACTGTCCACTTTCAGACGCTTCTAGAACAACTCTGCCTAGACTCGTGAGCACCATCGCAACTTGGAGGAATGAGTGATTTAGTAAAGCAATCAGAACGACTCGTGCTGCGAGTGTCAAAATGTTCTGAAATAGTGTAAGTTGTTGCAAATAAAATAGGGTACATTTGTGTCGTCATTTTCGTCACACGGGTGTAATGAGCGGTACAAGAAGCCGCAATGGAGGGAAATTTTAATATATTTTTGGCAGCAATGTAGGAAATTATTGAACTTAGGAAAGGAAACAGAAGTACAAGATGAAATTCAAAAGGTAATTCGCCATAGATAATATGTAAAGTGAAATGACAGTGAACTCCCCGATGCAAAACCTCTTGTAGATTTGACAGGTGCGCGGGTCTAAATACTTCATCATCGTCTGACCCTCAATGAGGTCTTGTGCTACACACATTGTATGTATTTTAAGTGGATGTTGGAAACCAACAGTAAGCGCAAATTCGTTATTACGTTATAGTTTTCATTTTGAAAACAATTAATTTTGGTAATGTGTGAAAAAAATAAGTTGTTGACGATTAAATTTTCAACCACGCCCTTGCTCCCACAATTATTTCGGGATAAATCAAGCACTCATTCTGTGCAAAAGTAGTCTAAAACTTAGTTTGTTCTCTTTGTTTCACTTTCTATATTAAAATGAAGAATATATTCACGTTTCTGTTTCAGATATTGAAAATGCATCTACTATGTGTTTCAAATTGGAAGAGTTCTTACTTGTAGCGAATCAGAGGCGTTAGAACTTTCGGCGTTGCCATCTCGTTACCCCCACTCTTTTTATATTTCCCTCTCTCTTGCACACTTGCGAGTCCTCTTGTCGCTAGACGTAAGAGAACGCAAACTGAATTTTCCAAACCTTTATAATAATGCAGTTGTTAAATCACAAATGTAACATGGATATTCGTATATTACGCACATGTTTTAAATATATAGTTTAAAAATATTTATAGTTTGTGATTTACTTATTTTTTAATCCAACAAAACTGCCAGTGGTGCATCCATATAGCTATGAATGTCACTTCCCTTAAGAGAATTCGTCATTGTCACTGTCTTCTTCATCTGAGTGTTGTAAGTTTATGATGATACGCTCCAAAATCTCGTCACGTGCTATTCATTTCCAAAAGCAGTGTTCTTGTAGTTTATCTGCATGTCTCATGCAGTTTTCCCAATCTTGTGCAACCTTGTCAATTTCCTGGTGAATAAGTCGTTCAGCGTCAGACAGTTTAAAAGTATTATTTCTGTTTGCAACATAATTTGAGCCCACATTAACTGAATTGGATTGTTCTGGCAGTGGTAAGGGGGAAGGTGGTTTATAATACCTCGTGTCTCATTTCAATTGCAAGCTGATCCAGTTGATACTTTCCCTAGTGTTTAGACAGAAGAACAACTAAATAGTACTGCTTTGAATTCTCTAGAGTAAATAGAGATTACGAAACCATTCATAAACAAACATAGTGTGACAAGACACGTTCTGCCGATGCACCATTCTACAAGCCAGCGGGATGTTTCTCTCCAAACACCTTGACTTATGCAAAGTAGTTATTTTATTACGTCATGTCAAACGTTTACGTTTCAGCTCTGAGAAATTACAAACCTACGTACACACATATATGCCAATCAAAATCTATTAAAAGGCTTAAGTCTCTATGCATTGTTATAATATAATAGTGTTTTATTCATTTGTATTAGGAAAACTATTTGAGCTAAAAATATAGGGTTATACGGTTATGTTACCTTCCTCATGGATCAGTTTTTGCAAAATCTAATTTTTGTCTTAGCGCGAATAGCTTTATTAGATTGATTAGTATGGCGCTTGTCATACACCACTTAGGGGGAATACCATCCGACAACACCGCAGAACTCCGATTGGTTGGTTGCTCGTCTAGTAGCGCTCAAGGACAAACATCATCCAATTTGAAACACATAATAAGTAACATTCAAGCAAAGCCGGCAGGAATTATCAGCTCATTACACCTAGTTGTTATTTACAGAAGGAATATTGCACAATGTAACAGTATGGGTATGTTTACATAGTAAGTATAATGATTCGGCTAATCTCTTATTTACGTTAGCCTCCAATTATTTGTGTTCGTGTTATGAAAACAAAGTCAAATAAACTGACATTTAGGTGATTCAAATTCTGATATTAACAGCTTTTTTTTTTTCCGAGTGGAGGAAAAATCCATTTATGGATTTCCACTGTGTTGGAGGGCACAGTAGGGTATGTGAGCTTCACCTCAACGGTACAACTCCACTAGAAAAACCTCTACGGGATTGGAAAGGAGAAATGTGCTGCGGTACAGCCTACAGCACCCGCGCATTGCAGGAGGTGATCTTAGCTGTCTCACAGTGCGATTCAGCTGAGTGGGTTTCTGATGCAGGGATACAGGCTTGACACGAAGCCCAGCCTGATCCACTGCCTATTTTGGATGGTATTTGATAGGATTTCATGTGTTATTTGTTGGGAAGTTTAGGGTAATTTATCACGCCATAGCGCTCTGTCTTAAGTTTAGGTGTTTTATTGTCACTGCAAGTAATACTTGCATGCATGTCAGTAATAATCTATTATACCTTACTGCTATCATGCTAAACCTAAATATAAATCTAGTTTGCATTATCATCATTTGCCTTTAATGGTCAGCTGTAATTATCTGCCGTCAGCATCGTTAAAGTGTGTGAAAACATTCTCATAGTCCATGTATCTGCGCACTCGGCGGGCGGCCTACCTATTCAATTGTAGGTGCGATCCTGTGCCACTCTTTCCCCGGGGCCGCCTTGGCAAATGATTGGCCATGGACTTGAGGGCTGTATGAGGTGTGTGTGTGTGTGTGTGTGTGTGTGTGTGTGTGTGTGTGTGTGTCTATGTATGTTGGTGTATGGGTGTGTGTTTATTTGCGATCAGCGATGTAAAGCATCTGGAAGGTTAACTAGGTTTTCCAGATATTGTTGTAGGTCTACCTCTGGCTCCCCGAGATTAATTGTTCTTTCAAAAAGAGGCAGTGGCGTTGCTTGTTTATCGTGTGTTGTGTCATATTCTCCTAGTGCTTGTATTAGTTGATTGTGGTTTATGTTCTTCTCGAGTAGATTGAAGCTGAGCCTTTTAATGAATTGCTCGATGGAATGAATTTTTAACGCCTCGTGGAGTTGGTATGCCGGTGCGAGTGGTGGTAGTCTGGTAATAATACGAAGAATTCTATTCTGCATTGTTTGCAATCTCTTAATGTGCGTTTTGGCTGCATGTCCCCATACTGGAGCAGCGTAAGTTAGGATGGGTCTAATAAGCTCTTTATATAGGGTTTTTCCCATCTCTAGTTTTAGTGAGCTGTTTGTATTAATAATTGGGTACAGTTTATTTAATTGGGCATTTGCTTTTGATCTTACTGTGTTAATGTGTTGTTTCCACGTAAGACCCTGATCCACTGTTACACCTAAGGAGGTAATTATGTCCTTCCCTTCGATTTCCTCGTTTCGGAATGTAAGTGGCATTAGCCCATGTTTGTTGTGGCGGTGCTTGATTCGTTTAGTAAATATTATTGCTTGACTTCTTCGCGCGTTAACTTTTATGCGCCAGTTAGAGAGCCATGGCTCTAGGTTGGTCAATGCATTTCGTAGCCTTTTGGCTATTATTCTGGGTGTGGTCGATTGTATGGCTAGTGATGTGTCGTCGGGGTATCTACTAACACTGTTTCCGGCATGTCATTGATGTATAAATTAAATAGGACTGGTCTGAGTAGACTACCTTGGGGGTCTCCTGCTCTAATGGGTCTTACGCTTGTTTTTGCATATGTAGGTAGTATTTATATGATTCACCATAGCCGAGGAAATAGTACGTATTACAGTTGCATTAATTGCATTCCTTTGTATTACCAGTATTTTTCTCGTTCTCCTATAATGCACATAACACAAATGTACCGCAGTATACCATAATAGAAAAAAGCTCACACCTTTTCCTAACATTCACAATGTGTAATTAGTGTACATGCATGAATATGATAAAACTAATGTTTTGAGATCCACTGAGCCAAAAAAGTAAAATTTTATAAAATTCGGTCGTGTATGTGAACGGCATGACTATCATCTTAATTAAAATACTGCATGTTTAAGATATTTTCCTCAAAAATGAAATGTACGAGGCGTATCCACAAAATAAGGTTTCCAAGGCGTTGGAGCCATGAGGAACGCTATTAAGATCCGGCAACACTGGGTGTAGCTTTGTTTCACCTCTTCAAATCCATATCACAAAGAACCCGTTGTAACTATTACTCTTGACTGGGCAGCCGTTTGCGATGGAGCCTCCTGTCACTTCCGCCGCCAAGAGCGAGTTGCGTGCAGTGATCCGTATTTTTGAGTGTCAAGGGCACTACCCCCACTGAAACTCGTCAGTTATGCGAAGTCTATGGGCCACAGTGTATGGACGTGCTGAAGTGGGTCACAAACTTCAAAGACGGACTACAGACGTCCATGTCGAACAGCATTCTGGTCATCCTTTGGTTTCAGCCGAAACAATTGCAAAAGTGGAGCAAGAAATACTTAAAGATAGACGTGTGACAGTGCGCGAGCTGTGCGAAATTATCCCTGAACTCAGTAGGACTACGATTGACAAGATTTTGACCGAATATTTGCATTATCGCAACGTGTCTGCGAGGCTGATCTCCTGGCCCAGTTCGGATGGGACATCCTCACCCATCCCCACCATCCAGTCTTAGCACCTAGTGATTATCATCTGTTTCCTGAGTTGAAGTCACACCTGGGTGGAACACATTTCCAGACCGCCGATGATTTGAAAAACGAGGTTGAGCGTTACCTGCGCATTTGGCGGGAGAGTGCTATGACAAGGTTATACAAAAACTGCCACAGCGCATGCAAAAAGGCATCGATCACAATGCTGATTACGTTGAAAAATAGCTGTAAGATCGGCGTTTCCATCAGTGTAACATTAATTGACATTAAACATGTTTTCTATATTAAATAAAATCGGAGACCTTATTTTACGTACACGCCTCGTATATCTTGAATTTTCTAGGAGTTTGCTGTGAAATTTTCTTCATTCGGAAGAAATTTTATACAATAATCTTGTATAAGCGGTAAACATTAAGCAATAAAAATATGGGGTGTCCTCTGAAAGTAGGTACTTTTAAAAAAGAAATTAAAGCAATTTTTTTCAAGCCACTTTTAGTTTTACATGATAACGCACATCTCCACATCATTCCCGCCTGTATTCAAACACTTGTAGCAGGCGATCAGTTTTTCTATACTTTTTGCATAGGAAATTCCTCCCAGTGATTATAGCTACGACTCCACAGCATTTATCAGTTCATCTCAGATCCAAAATGTTTGCCGCACAAGTCCCCCTATGTGCATGAACAAGTGGTAGTCAGACTGCGTGAAATCCAGGCTGCACGGTGAGTGATTCAATTGCTCCCAATGGTACTATTGAATCGCTGAGTGTCACCAGCAGTATGAACGAATCAGTCATGGAGTAACATAATTCCTTAATGAGCGTTCCTCTCGGTTTGTGAGTAGCACGTCGTAGTTATCTTAGACTCACAATATCGTGTCGCATTAATTCAGTAAGCAAAGCCACTTTACCTATTCAGAACACAGTACATATGATTTTGTTTGTGCTCATATTGTCTTGTTGAACTTTTTTTTAAATAATATGTAACCCCACTTTATTGGTCGTTGTTTGGATTCTGATGTGACATGACAAATCCAGTTTCATTACCTGTCAGACTTTGGTTAAAAAATTCTTTCCCTCTGTACTCTACTCTATTCCACTTATAAGTCATTACTGAGCATTTTCGTACCACAACCTGAACACACGCTGTGTTAATCTAAGCGGTATGTAACAGTCTCGCTCAAAAAGGTTCGTTAAATTTGCAGAAATTGGTCTGAAAGCGTTGTCATTGTGATACATCTGTTCTGGATATTTTCATCAACCCTCCTTACCAAATCATTGTTGACAACGGAAAGCGAGTCTCGTCGTGGACATTTGTGTGACCTACACTAAACGTTTAACTCACTTCCTCACCAGTCCATCGTTCATCGCGTCTTTGCCGTAAACATGTTTAACTTGCTTATAAATTTCGGCTGGTTTTACATTCCTTGCATTCAAAAAGCAAATTGCAGCACGAATCTCATTGCAGGTGGAATCATAAATTGTTTTAAACATTTCATATATACACAACAAACAGAAAACGCACAAGCTTGCTGGAAAGAAAAATATATTGCACTAAAAACTAAAACATGCGACAAATGAGGTATATAAGGTGTTTAAAAACGACACCAAACATAAAGAAATAGTTGGTAAGCTTCTATGTGACACATAGAGTGAGTGTGGATTAGGCAGTGACAGGAAAAACGGCGCGTGCCTCACGCTGTAGGAATTCGCAGGTGTAGGTCACACGCCGTGCCGCGTGCTGTAACTGTAAACATACCGGCATACTCCGCGTAGCTTGCTACTATTAAGTATTTCTTTGACTTATGAAACCGTAATAAAGAAGCTATAGCTTAATTATTGTTTATGAGTGTTTAACGTGTTCCAAAATTCGGTTATAGCAGTTCATGATGGCAAACAACCTGGTTGACATAAGCAACTTATACCTTTTAGAGGGAAGTTAATTTTAGTGAAATTGAGGATGGAAGAATTAAATGATAAAAATAACAGAACAATAAAAAATATTTGCAGATAAAGTTAACCAAAGCTAAATGTCTTATGCAATGGCACAGGCATTTTATTTCACTACATTTAATAACACTAAATAAAGTGAAAATAAAGCTGTTAATTTTACAGTAACCGTTTGAAAGTTTTGTACAACTCAGATCATAGAAAAATGAACAACCTTGGAACTGCCAGTCATTATCGACTTTTTCACAAATAACTGTCCTTTGCCCCATTACCTGAAAGCGAGGCTACAAGTCACGGATAAAGAGACCAAGCGGGATGGCTTAGGCGGTTTTGTCTGTGGCCCTCATTCGGGAGGCCCGGGTTTGATTCTCGTGGCCGACCTACCTGACCCATGGGCTTTTTTGGGATTTTACCAGATCGCTAGGTGAATGCTGGGTAGGTTAATTACATACCCCGAATTTTCTGTGCCTCCATTTCATCTCCATTACCATTTCATATCATCTCTCATCTGATGGTCTCTTTCAGGGTAGCAGTGTTGGCGGGTGCCTTGGCGGTGCATGGCAGGATGATATGCTCTGAGGAAAACTACTTCCTCCTCCGGTGGGTAGGTTGCCGGTCTCCGCTCCTCTCCTGGGACCATTTTCGGACCGCCAGCCAGCTCCTTTGGAGCTCGGATCGCTTGCGTGGGAGCATTAGGGCTCGGCTGCTGGGCTCGTACCGTTCCGCTGAAGGGGAGCGAGTTCGTTGTCTTGGCCTGTTGGCCTCCATCCAAGTAAACTGTAGGGACCCTGCCCTCTGTCGTAGCTCCTTGGGTTGGGCGCCCTCTGCCTCCTTCGCCTCATCCTTCCTCCCAGGGGTGCCCGCACTTGGGGGCATAGGAACAATGGGCCCAGCATGGTGGCCTGCGTACCAAATCCCCTCCGCAATGAAATCCCAATCACCACGGATAAAGAGCAATACTTTTGTTTTCATGGTCGGTACGTCCCAATAACACCTTTTGAGGTTCGCACACCAGTGGTTCCTGCGCTACACTATTACAAAATAGTGTAATATTTAATGCTGCATAAAATTATACCAAACAGAATTTCAAAGCTGCGACACCGAAATTAGGACTAGTTAAGTTATAAACTACTTAACGGCTATAATCGTGTTGTGACCCATAAGGCCGCGATTCATTTCTCATATGTCTTAACCGCAGGCATTTATTTATGTGGGGAGCATACTTAGGCATTTCCTTACCATGCTGGTCAAGATGCGCGTACGTTGGTTATAGATGTGATGTTGGTTGGGTGAACGAAGGTCAGAAAGTGCGTGAGAAGGGTGTGCGAAACGAAGTATTAAGGGTTACAGTATAATTTTACTTAATGGTGACTTTCTAGCAATCCCTGTGTTCGACTGTATTAAAGCGCCAACTCATTTACAGATACTCCAAAATTTATTCGTCTAATCATAGCACATAGAATATAACAATCATCAAAATATAGGTAAGAAACGAACAATAACTATTACCTTGCATTGGCTGATATCTATATTTAAAAATAAATCACAATTTGGTTTCATATATTACTTATTTAGTGAACAGCTCTACGTTATTTAAAATCATGTCCCATTTGATGTAAAACAGGTATTCGTCTAGTAAACAAGATCTCAGGTACGGTGCCTCGCTGACACACACCCCTTCCCTTTTCCTATGCAGTTGTGTTTCATCCACTGTCGTTGACAGTTCCATCTCTGTTTTCAAAGCCGTTGACTGCTATTTAACTAATATGGGTCCAAAACGTCGTGAAACTACAAAAGAAGAAAGAGATATTTGAATTAGAATATTTAAGAAAGGAAAATCTTTTCAAGAAATTGGAGAAACCATTGGAAGACCTGCCAGTACAGTAAAGACTATTATATACAGGTTTGATCAGAGCAAAACTTACGAAAATCAATCAGGAAGAGGCCATGCTGCAGTTCTGTCCGAGATGGAAAAACGACAGTTCCTTAGAAAAGTAAAAGAAGTCCTAAACTAAGTGCTCCAAAACTTGCTATTGCAGTTCATACACAAACAGGAAAGTATGTTTCGGTACAAACTGTAAGAAACATGCTTTATGAAGCTGAGTATGGCGGCCGAACAGCCCGTAGAAAACCATACATCAGTAAAATCAACAGGAAGAAGCAAGTTGCTTTTGCAAAAGAATGTAAATACGATGTGTTTGATTTCTGGAAGAAGGCTGTATTTACTGACGAGAGCCAATTTGAGCTCTTTGAGTTAAAAGGGCGAGTAATAATGTGGAGCAAAAAGAATTGTGAGCTTGAGGAGAAAAATGTAATAGGTTCAGTTAAAAGTGGAGGCGGTTCAGTATTTGTCTGGAGCTGCAGGAGTGCAAATGGTGTGGGAAATTTGTATTTTATTGATGGAATTATGAACCATAAGGTTTATATAAACATCCCAAAAACACGTCTGTCCAGAACTGTGTTTAATATGGGTCTTTCTGAGGATTATAATTTCACACAAGATAATGATCCAAATCACACAGCACCAGATGCAAGGCTATGGCTGTATAATACTCTACGATGGATGTCGACAACGTCGCAATCCCCATACATGAATCCGATAGAGATTTTGTGGAGTATACTGGACAAAAATATTAGGAATAGTCATATATCTAATATAAAGAATCTAAAGAACGCTCTACTAGAGTAATGACGTAAAATTACAGTGGAAACAGCATAATCTTTGGTGAAATCCATGCCAATGAGAATGCAAGAGATTATAAAGAGGAACACAGGACCTCCTAAGTACTAACCGTAACATTCTACACCATTTTAGGTATGCAGACTAAATCTTATTTTGCATCCTATATTGCATATCTTTACTTCTAAATGTAATTATGTTTATGTGAATAGATACTATATGTCGTTTTTAATTGCATTCTCTTTACACTGGTCACTGAATAAGACAGTGCCCCTGCTGTACTTCATTCTGATAATCTTCTACTATCCATACAACCGTAAACATAAAGTCATGCATTAGACAAATACTTTTTGCAGTAACTTTATATACAAAGAGCGATAGAACTATTGGAATAATATAACATGTAACATTGCACGTACTATAAATACTGTAATACTTATTTGGCAGCGTTGAATTGTTAAACATGTAAACATTAACCTTTTGTGCCTCGGAAACAATATTTTTAACATCACTTTGCATGTATTTATTACGATCTGTATTGTATTTATTTTACTGGCCCACTTTTGGAGGACATAAGTATTCGAACGTACCCAATCGAACAGAGAGAAAGGTGGTTGGACGTACCCTACACGCACCTACCACATAGCAGTTGTGTTTATGCTATACCTCGAGACAGTGTACTCAAAGTTATTCAGCCGATGGTGAACTCACAGGTAATATGGGACGTAAAGGTAAGGAGACAACGGTAGCAAAGAAGATTATCGTGATAAATATGTACAAACATACAAATCTCGCTCTGAAATTGCCAAAACCACTAACAGAAACAAAACTATAGTGTTCTGCATAATTCAACGCTTCAAACAAACAAATACGGTTGTAAATAAACCTAGAAATGGCGCTCCCTCTAAACTCACCACCAGAGACCGGAGACAAAAAATAAAAATGTAGAAGCAGAATCCGAGAATCACTGCATCTGACATTAGAGGATGCCTTGAGCAATATTCCGGCACTGTCATTCACATTAGAACAATTCAACGGGTTTTAAATAGTACTAGGTACAATAGACGCGTTCCTAGAAAGAAACCATATGTTAATAAGGTCAATAAGAAAAAGCGTATCGAATTTGTTAAAGAGTATGTGGTGAAACCTACAGAATTCTGGGATAAGGTTTTGTGGTCGGACGAGAGCAAATTCTGCTTATACAAGAGTGATGGACGTTTTAAAGTGTGAAGACCGTCTAATACAGAATGGGAACCTAAGAATATGGTAGCTTCAGTGAAACATGATGGCAGTAGTGTGATGGTATGGGACTGTATAGCTTCATGTGGCTTTGGGGAACTGCTGTTCATAGATGGGATCGTGGACAAATTTGAATACAAGAGGATTCTTAAAACAATCTTAAAAAGAGTGCAGAGAAGCTGGAATTAGTGCATGATTATTACTCCCAGAAGGACAATGATCCGAAGCATTCTGCTGAAATTGTAAGGCTTTGGATCGTGTACAACACTCCTCACACTTTGAAGACACTGCCCCAATCTTCAGATTTAAATTCTATAGAGAACATCTGGATGGAACCCGAAGAGCGTGTGAGAAAGCACCACAAAAGAAGCAAGAACCATCTGAAAGAACTTCTTCAAACAGAGGGGCAAATATGGACTCTGCAGTCACTAAACAACACATACAAACAATGTCCAAATGATTATCAGCAGTAATTCAAAAACAGGGACCTGTAACTAAATAATAGCTGTACTCTGTTGGAATACTTATGTCCAGAAGTGAAGTAACCGTTTTATTACTCCTTGTAGTGCAAATTAGTTTCAGTTGCTATTTATGAGTTTATGTATTTAATGGAAGACTCAAGTTTATTTTGTACCAGTTGTATTTACGTATACTTACTATGCGCAGCCTTAAAATAATATAAGTAATAAATATGTTTACGTTCGAACACTTATGTCGGCCTCTGTATGTTTACTCCTTAATTCCACTTTGCTATTTGAAGCCCGCCCCCCCTCTAGCTCCTTGAGTAAGCACGACTCGAGGGCAGATAGCCTGCTACTCTGTGGCGGTGTTGATATGGAACGGAAATAGCCAAGCCTAATGCTGACTTAAGTGAGCGACTTCGGTGAATGCCTCGAGGGTTAAACTGATGCATGTTACCAGACGTCAATATTGGAGGACTGCATTGTCAAAAAGTTCCACCATATGGGGCGTGATATCGACCGACGAAACCAATATTTATGCAAGTAACTGATATCGACCGCATATATCAAAATACATACCACCCAGTATGACGTGTATATTCAGGAGGAATCCGAGAAAATCCGTGAGAAGAAAGCTGCAGTTAACATGTAGTGCCCGACGTGGCTGCAGCCATAGAATCAGGTGTGTGTTTGTGTGTGTGAATGTGGATGTGTGTGAGTGTGAGTGTGTGTGAGTGTGATTGTGAGTGTGTGTGTGTGAGTGTGGGTGTGTGAGTGAGGGTGTGTGGGTGGGTGTGTGTGTGTGTGTGTGTGTGTGTGTGTGTGTGTGTGTGTGTGTGTGTGTGTGTGTGTGTGTGTGTGTGTGTGTGTTAACAAGACATGCTCTAGGGAAATTCAATCTTTATGCGTGTATCTAGCTGTAACAACTGAGTTCAAATGCACACTTCAAAAGAGTGTCAGATTTGTCCGAACTTCACGCAAGTAATGTCAATGAGTATCACATATATAAATATAGACTTAGAACAGAAATATCCTATCGCAGGTACCAGCCCATTGTGGATTAGGATTTGAACATGAGGATAAACGTTGATGGTTAACCTAAAAGCACCATCTAGTAGTTTAAAATAAGACCTGAAGCTACCAAAATAAACAAACATGAACGGAGCATTTGCTTAATGCAACCTGAGAAGTCTAGGCTGGCAGAGCATTGTGTTGATAGCGACCATACAGCCAACTTTCGGAAGACGACCATCTTGGCAAAATGCAACAGTTACTGGGAGCGGAGAATTAAGGAGGCTTTGGTCATTTCCTCCGAGAGAAGCACGCTTAATCGTGATGCTGGGTTTCGGTTGAGCTCCTTTTTAAAACCGGCCTTAAAAGTCGACTTAAGAAGCACAAATCAGTACAGCCTCTTAATCATGTTAAGTAGTCACGTTTCTTTGACCCAGTTAACTTTCTATACTCACGCCAACTTCTAACCTGGCATTTAATTTACTGAAAACAGTATTTTGTTCAGTAATGCGAACTTTTAGTGTTTTGTTCTTGTTTATATTTGCGTTATATCCATTGATTCATTTGGGGTTATAACATTTAATAAATATCCTGATGATGGGAGAGATGTGCACTCTCGAAACGTCGATTTCTAATCGTCTTTTCACCTGGCTTTCTTCCTGAAAAAAAGTTGAGCATCTATTATATACCAATATAACAATTTGTAACTTGAAACTTCACTTATAAGAGATGATAATTTTCTTATAAATTGTCCGAGATCGCAATTTCATGTAAAACTTTTACACATCCTCAGCCGGAAACAACAAAGCTGTCGCCATTGTTACGAACATTAGATGTTAATATGTTCTTGTTAGTACTACCAAAATCTGGAAATAAAACAAATTTAAAAATTGAATTGACTGCCGGTATTTCAAAATTCATTATGCGATGTTTGTTGTTTTTGGTTCACTGTAAATAGCTTCGTATTTTACGTATTTATTGAGCGTCTATTAGTTTAATAATAAATTTTGTTTCCCTTCTGCTATGTATCACGACTGACACGGTGATGCAGTTAATTATATGTAAATGGTGTTGTTTGACAAAATAGTGAATTCAGTTGAATCTTTTAAATACTACACTTTGAACAAAATGGTGAAATTGAATGTCTCGGTAGATCCACACCAAATTTAATAATCATTATGCACATATTAATAAGTTAAAATAAGATGTTTTAACAGTCACTTAATAGAGCCATGAGTGATACGATGTGCAGTTGAGATACTCAGAACGCCCTGCTTTGTTTTTCTTGCACTCTTTTAGTGAAAAGTACTGTTAGAAATATTTAGGAATAACCTGTTACCGTGGTTACATTGAAGTAAGCCTTATTCTCAATATACAACGTAAAGATAAAATTATGACCTGTTCAAGGATCATGGATTGAGTGGTATATCAGCATCTGCAGAACCACACCAAATAACAAATGCGCTTATAATAGCAAAGATACAGGACATGAAATTCATAATGAACATGCTGATAACATTTGGATGTAAGTTAATTATTAATACTTTGAAAAGCTCCCTTGGTGACCACAGTATATCCAAACATCGAGTTGCAGTTTAGCAGGTCACAATTACTAGTTGATTATTTTATTAGTGACAGTGCCAATTGCCAGGAATATTCACCGCCGTCGCCAATGTGCGGGAATTTTGTCCCGCAGGAGCTTTTTATGCCTGTAAATATACTGACATGAGATAGTGATCTTTAAACAACTGTTCCGGATTTAAACCCGAGTCTTAGAATTAATAAGTCAGGACCAATTGCTAATAAAATAACAGTTAAATGTTAAAATACGAGGGTTGCTCAGTAATGAATAATCACAATATTTTTTTTTTCTTTTTGACAAAGTATCTTTACTCATCCTCATAATTTTAATGGTCCTTCTCAAAATAGTCTCTCCCAAATGCGATGCACTTGTCCCAGCGTTTCTACCAGCCTTCAAACACATGCTGGAAACCATTTTTTGAGAGATTCATCAAAATCGCCTCCGCAGCCTTCACCACTGCTTCTGATGATGGATATGCCTCCCACGAAGGTGTTTCTTCAAGTTAGGGAATAGAAAAAAGTCACATGGGGCTAAACCCGGACTATAGGAAAGGTGAGGGATGCACTTCACGTTGATTTTTGCAAGATATTCAGCAACAACTTTGGCAATATGCGGCCGCGCATTATCGTGGTGGAACATCCAGCCTGCTTCACGGAAATGTGACACCCAATTGAATGTTTAGTATTTGAGAAAGTGATCCTAAGGTAATTTGTCGATCCTCTCTCACAATGGCAGCAGCAGTGTTGATGTTTTCCTCCCGAAAAGCAGTAACTGGAGCACCGGGTCCACCTTCCTTTGAAATTGATTGTCTCCCCTCTTTAAACATTTTAAATGACTATGACAGGGTAGAGCCAGAACCGGGCTTTATTTCCGTGGTTCTAATCCTGGCTATGGAATTGATTTTTCAGTCTGGCTCTACCCTTTCATAGTGCGTCCTACACACGGCTAGTGTGAAAGAACAACTAATTTCCATTTTAAACCCCCTTCACGTTTTGCTTTAGGGAAGAAAAGACTCTCCACAGGCCTCCTGTAACATTTTATGGACCTCAACTGAAGTATTGTTGAGACGAAAGCAAAATTTCAAAGCTACATATTGTTCCTCGCGTGTTACCTCCATTGCAGCGATAGGCGATGCTGGACATGTCTGAACTTGCCTAGTTTTCACAGGTGGGAACCAGGAGTACCAACAATGGAAATACTATGACGTGTTGTTTCACATTAAGCTAACAGAATATAACATTGAATTTTAGTGCGAAAAATTATGGCCGTAAAAATTATGATCATTCTTTATTGAACAGCCCTCGTAGCTATTAAAATTACTGTTAAACTACTAAAATAGTCTATAGTCCAGCATCATTATGACCTTTAGGTTTCATTACTCTTTTCACGGTTGTAGGATTAACTGGTGTAATCCTGCTTAATATTCAGTTACTGCACTTTATTAACTTTTAGGTCTAAGGGTATAAACATACTTGGCTTTCAACAAGTGTCATAGTTATGTAGCCGAGTTCTGAAACTCTATTGCTGAGTTTTTTGTGATTCCTAGGGTACATGTAGTAGGAGATAATTCCCTTGCTAGTTCTCCTGCTTTCCAAGATTAATTATGTCTTCAGGCATCGTGTTCCGAGTTAAGGTGTAATTTTATAACCGGTATTTATAGTTACTTAATACTGCAAGCTTTTGTTGCATTATTCTACCCTCGTTAATTAATTAATGTAGTCAGAAACTTGTGTTCATTTATGACACCAGATATACTTTGAATTACGCAGGATCTCTGGGACATACACTGTTAATGCGCTTGTATGTAGTATACCTAAAGAATCTCATAAAGTTTAATCACATTAGAAGTAAAATCAAACAGCGTAATGATTTCGGAGTTTTACATGAACAAAGGCCATACTGCATAATTTGAGATCATGTGTAGTCAAATAATTGGTATGTGTTGCGTAAAGTGGATAGACTAATCAATCACTTTTATGTAAATGCTGTATTATATACAGGGTACTTACTAGGCGTGTACGTAAAATAAGGTCTCCAATTTTATTTAATATAGAAAACCTGTTTATCGTCAATGAATGCTACATTCATGGAGAGGCGGAACTTACAGCTATTTTTCAACCTAATCACCATTGCGATCGATGCACTTTTGCATGCGCTGTGACAGTTTTTGTATACCCTTTTCATAGCACTCTCCCGCAAGTTGTGCAGATAGCGCTCAACCTCGTTTTTCAAATCATCGTTGGTCTGGAAATGTGTTCCACCCATGCGTGACTTCAACTCAGGAAACAGATGATAATCCCTAAGTACTAAGTCTGGACTGTAGGGGGATGGGTGAGAATGTCCCATCCGAACTGGGCCAGGAGATCATTGCATGTGCAGTATGGGCACGAGCGTTTCGTGATGAAAACTCACCCCCTTCGTCAGCATTCCCCTCCATCGATTTTGAATTGCCCGTCGCAATTCTCACAGTATCTAGTGGCGTTTATTGTTGTGCCGGTAGGCATAAACTCGCACAACAATACACCTTTTCTGTCCCAGGACACACTGGCCATCACTGCTGGCAGACAATGTTCGTTTGAACTTTCGCGGCTTCGGCGAATTCGAATGCCGCCACTGACCAAAAGGTTCTTTACCAGTGACAATTGAATCCAATAATTCCTCGCACTGTTCTGCATAGCGCTCCAGGAATCGGTGGGTCACTTCAGCACATTCACATTTATGGTCTTCGATGAGCATTTGGGGACACACCTCGTATACACCTTGCGATAATGCAAATGTTTTGTCAAAATCTTGTCAATCGTAGTCTTACTGACTTCAGGGATAAGTTCGCACAGCTCGCGAACTGTCACACGCCGATCTTTAAGCATTTCTTGCTCCAGTTTTGCAATTGTTTCGGCTGAAACCGAAAGCCGAACAGAACGCTGTTCGACATGGACGTCTGTACGTCCGTCTTTGAACTCTCTGACCAACTTTCGCACGTTTCTGACGTCCATACACTGTGGCCCATAGACTTCGCATAGCTGACGATGAATTTCAATGGGGGGTAGTGCCCCTGGCACTCAAAGAAGGGATCACTGTACTAAACTCGCACTTGGCGGCGGAAGCGATAAGCTCTATCGCAAACGGCTGCCCAGCCAACACTAATGGTTGCAGCGGGTTCGTTGGGCTGGGGATTTGAAGGAGTGAAACCAAGCTGCACGCCAGTGTTGCCGAATCTCATGTAATAGCGATCGTCATGGCTCCAGCGACTTGGAGACTTTATTTTACGGACACGCCTCGTACAAATGTAACATTGCAACAGCAGGTGGGTTTGGCCGTCGCTAAAATATCTTATTTTATGATTCTTTGATAGTATATCTGGAAACAAATTGCACTGAAGATACGGACAACTTTATTGGTGTTGTGTATTTACACTTCAGACAGCGGACTTCATGCAACGAACTTATTCTTGTGAACACTTTTCTGTCAAAGATGTTCAAAAGTACAGTGGTTCAGTAAATATTCATAATCACCGTTCTGTCCTCAGATAATATCCTCATTATGACTACACCTAATACTGTGGATGATTAGTCTATTCTTACAGTTCTCAAAGAATTCCGAACGGTTTCATACACATCTGGCTACTCGCGAATTTGGGCACACGTATTGGTCTCATGCTCTGTAAAGTATGCTGATTGTTATGGTTTCGGAATACACGAGTGTCTTTAAAATCCTCCGTAGTTAGTAATCCAATTGATTGAAGTTTGATAAATGCGTAGTCCGTACTGCTTGAACTCGTCTACCAATCCACTAAAGCGTTTGCTTTAAAAATTGTACGATGCGCAGAAAATTAGATGTCCCGTCATGCATAAAACTGCGCTGTTTTTCTGAAAGCATAACGTACTGCAGAAGTACGGGTAATTCGTCGTGCAGGAATCGATTATACACAGCACGTGTCAATCCGTTACATAAAGTCCAGCCTTTGCCTATGTTTGTGCTGTCACAAGATAAAATTCAGGTCAAGCCACTTGGGAGAAAAAGTTCCAACTGATCTTGCAGTTGTGGATGAAATTTGCTGTGATAACCAGTGTTTTTGGTTTCTCTGTCTACCGGTTTGTGTTTTAAACTTCGTTTGTATTGAATTCAAATTATTGGCAAATGATCGGTGAACAGTATTAATACTTTTTTACATAATATAAATTCGTTATTTTTGTATTTTTACATTTATCCTTGTCACTCATTTACAAAAATGGTATTACTTTAATATCATATCATATTTAGGATCAAACTTTTCATTTTAAATTCTGTAACTATTAAATTTATAATACATTTTGCATAAGTGTATTCTCGCTCCTTTACGATGTTTGAAATATCAACAATGTATAATTACGACTGGAGTACCTACGTTTCAAGGAGTAGCGCATCTACAACATAAATGATTGTTTCAAATAGGTGAACCCTAAAGAAGCCTTGAAGAATAAAACAAGAAAATATTCAACAATGAAATTGTATGAAGCAATGGCTGTCCTAATTGTAACGTATGGTTCAGAAACTTGGACAATGACGGCACAACATAAAAGGTTTGCAAAAAGCAGAAATGAAGTTCCGTAGAAACATAGCTGGATATACAAGACTAGATAAATAAGAAAATGATGAAATGCGATAACAATTAAGAATAGCAGAATTAAATGAAACAATAATATAATACAGAACCAAATGTAATTCTCATATAACTAGAATGGAAGAAAAGAAAATTTCTAAGACACCGTGCGTTCCCTGAGCGACCGGACCGTCTCGCAGCCGTACCGCAATGGGTGAGGGTCGGTGCACTCTCCGCCAGAATTACGCCTAAGGGACCGGCAGGTAACGTGTACGGAACTACTACTAGTTAGTACTACTGTACTAACTTACATTGTGCTTACTTTAAATATTAATAGATCTCCAAAATGAGGACGCTTAAGGCGAATGACTCCCCTAAATCTCCAAGCAAGTTCTGGTTCACTCGAAGAAGCTCGTCTTGCCTGATTGCCTATATTTATCTCGTGATTTGTAATGTGTGCGGGTTGGATGTGCACACTTTATTGTTTGACGTTAACTAGGTCACGGCGACGAGATGATCACAATCCTCAACTAATTCTGGCACCATACACACTTCGCAGTTTATGCATAGAATTCGCAGCATTGTGCACTGTAACTGAGTTGTGCTGAAACCACCCACACTTTCGTTCCTTTCTTGTTAGTTGCGGAAAAGAATTATTTAAAATACAATTTATATAAACGTGTGAATCAACGGTTGTGCCGAAAAATATGGAACCGATAATTCTACGTGCACTTACTACACACCAAACCCCAACTTTTGCAGCGTGGCGAACACGCACACAGAACTCTTTCCCTTACCACAGACCCAACTCAACTGACACTGCATTATTTATTTTAACAAAAACATATTTTATTTGTAGTAACTCAGGAAAGGGGTAAGAGATGGCAGCTATCCCTGCCAGTTGCGGAGTCCCGCATTAGCCCCTCCGATATTAGCGTATATTTAAATGCTGCCGCACAATGTGCGGGAGCACGTGGGAGTTAAGTTCCTTGGCCATGACCATGACCGAAGTCCTGAGCATGGCACGAAGGGGATTATGCGTACCTTATTTTGAGGATTAGTGGACTTTATTGTTGGGGATTGCAAGCATAGTGTTTCCTTGCGCGTTCACGAAGGGAGACAGAAGGAAGTTCTGTGTTGACTTGCAGGTGGTGCTCAACCAGGTGGTGGGGCAGTTGCAGAAGCTGGTCTAGTTTGGTGTCGGTGCTGGTGTGACTCTCCTCCAGCCGTGAGAGCTTTCGCTTCACAGATGATGAATTGTCACTGTTGTAGAGTTGCTGTAGATGTTGTTGTGCCAGATCTAGCCGGGTTTGAAGTTCGGATGTGTTGTCTACAGAGCGTTGGGCGATTGCTGTTATCTTCCTAAGTTAGTGGGTCTGCTCTGAGTGGCGCCCTGTGATGTTTTCTGTGACTGTCTCTTCAAGTTGCCCAAGGCGTGGTGCAATGTTGAGCACCTCCGAGTGGAGGTCATGGATTTCTTCTCTGGAGGACTGCGTAGCTGTGATGGAGTTCTCTAGAGAGGTGAGCCGGGCTCCGATGTTCTCCACCTCCATTCGAAGTTCCTGAAGGGCTTCACTCAGGCCTTCTTGAGAAAGGGTGGTAGGTGCTGCCGCAGATGTAGGAGGTGAGCGAAGTATATCTTCTCCGGTCGACACTGCAGTAGTAGATTGCTATTCTCTGGCGCTAGGCGCGCCTACAAGAAGCAGTCCGGTCGCTCAGGGAATGCACGGTAGTACACAGCTACCAACCGCAAAGACAAAGAAATCCAGGAAGACCGAAGAAATGATGGAAGGAGCAAGTAGTCGGATTTGGAACAGGCTAAATGGCCTAAATGGTGTTGACGAAGAAAAAAAGGAAGAAGAAAATAGATGAACTTCGTCATAGGATACTTATGCAAGTTGTAAGCTCTTGCTGTTTTACTCTGTAGCGCTTACTTTTATCATTACACGAATGCTTCTTCTTCTTCTTCTTCTTCTTCTTCTTCTTCTTCTTCTTCTTCTTCTTCTTCTTCTTCTTCTTCTTCTTCTTCTTCTTCTTCTTCTTCTTCTTCTTCTTCTTCTTCTTCTTCTTCTTCTTCTTCTTCTTCTTCTTCTTCTTCTTCTTCTTCTTCTTCTTCTTCTTCTTCTTCTTCTTCTCCTTCTTCTTCTTCTTCTTCTTCTTCTTCTTCTTCTTCTTCTTCTTCTTCTTCACTCCAAGGGCTAGGCAATGCTGCCTGTTCCGGCTTAAAACATGTCTGACCATTGTTTTCGTGGTCCTCCCGGATGCCTCTTTCCTCTAGGTTTATAGTTTATAACTCTTCTTGGGATCCTATCTCTCGGTATTCTCTCAATATGCTCTTTCCATTTACTTCTATAATTTATTATTTTTTCTTCTAAAGAACTTATTTCTAAATCTTCTCATATTTTTTTCATATGGAATTTTATCTAAAAGGGTACATCCCTTTACTGCTCTGAAAAATCTCATTTCGGCAGCCTGTATCTTCTTTTTGTCTGCTTTTGTTAATGTCCATGTTTCAGAACCAAGAAGAAAAGCAGCCACAGCCATTACTTTATAAAATTTCATCCGTGTTTCTTTTCTGATTTTAGTTTTTAGGCTTTTATTTATTTGCCGCATATTTGTTGAAATATTTGTAGTTTATTTTTAAAATCATTTTCATATTTATAACTGACATATGTTCCCAAATATTTAAAACCCTTAACTTGCTCTATGATAATATCATGAATTACTATTTTGGTTCTAATAGTGTCTTTACTCGAAACGACATTGTTTTTGTTTTATTTGTGGAAATTTTGAAATTATAATTCTTACATAACTTCTGTAAAATATATACTGCTCTTTGCAGCTTGTCTTCAATTTTAATTATAATTATTTGGTCATCCGCAAATAGCATCGTCTTAAGAATAAAATTTGGTGCAAGATGAATGCCTCCGTTAATCTTAAACATCTACTCTCTAATCAGATCATCTATATAAATTATGAATAAGATAGGAGACAAACTGCAACCCTGTCTTACACCTTGATTTGTATGTATCCATTTACTATACATTCCATTTCCAATATGTATGCTGATTGTTGTATCCTTATATATATATAGATTTTAGAACTTTAATGAGATGATTTGGGTACCCTCTTCGAGTCATGGTTTCCCACAATTTTTTACCATTTACATGATCAAATGCTTTTTCATAATCAATAAAATCTATATGTGTTTCCAGATTAAATTCTCTTCTTTTCTCTATTATCTGCTTAACTGTAAAGGTAGCATCTTTACAGGATTGTCCTTTTCTAAAACCATTTTGTTCTTCTAAGAGTAATACATCTGTAATTGTTTGTAACCGTTTACTTAAGTACACGAATGCTGTGGGAGTATATTGATTAACGCATGTCAAAGATATATTTTGATTCCAGAAAATCTGTTTTACAGCCTATTACAGGTAACATGTTACCACTTTAGATAAGAGTTTTATTACGCCGGAGATCATAAAATACTTCATTCTCGTAGTAATAGGTTGTTTTCAAGTCGTAAAAATACACACAATGTTTCGTGACAAAAGTTATTTATCCAACAAACACAATGGCACTCTATGTAATTAAGATAAACCTTTATGGATACTTTCGCAGAATTTCTCCACCAATGACATCAAATATCCATTACGTTATTATAGTATCATATAAAGTGATTGTGTTATCCAGGTTACTTTATTCATAAAATATTATTTTACCTACCACGTACAGAAAGTATTGCTTGCTTTGTACGAAGGAAATTGGTTACAGGGAATTTAAGTAACTTTAAGACCCAATGTGTGTGTTTGGATCACCATACTCTAAACCGAAAACACGGATTCACACCACAAAGTCTCACGAGAACAAACTAACTTTACATGGGCATTTTATTGCTTTTTTTCAATGTTCTATTATTTCGATATGATTAATATGCTTAAATAGGTAAAACCATTTGCTATATGTTCAATATTTAAGAATTCCCTATGATATGATTTTATTTGGAATTAATTGTGTAGAATTTATATGTTTAATCTTCTAGAGATTTCCTACGAAGTTCACTTCATTTGGAATGAATTTTAGTAATCATAAGAAATATCTTCAAAGTTACTACACAAAAAGTTTGGAGCTTTTTACTAAGCATGACACGTGTCCAAGAGGAATTCATTACTTGTTTGAATAAATCTTCATCTGACGAGTGTTAAATTTGATATTTGTCCAACTCTGTCGTTCACATACACCTGCAATTTTTGAGGGAGAGAGAGGGGGGGGGTTTAAATATGTTAATGCCTTCACTTATTTCCGGAGAATCGATAGACTCTTTTCTGTCCAACGCGGGGCTCTCTCTGTTACAGGTATGTGGCACATAAATTACAAAGGAAATTGCAAACTGTCAGCATTACCTCCAGATGTTATTCATAAAGTTTAGAAAATAATTAATATATAATGTAACTTTGTGGGTTCATAGAATTAAAAGGCCAAGTTGCAGAAATTAAAAATCTCCTTTATTTCCGTAGCAATACACTCTCTAATTCTCACGTAACATCACATATACACAGCCTTCCAAGGTCGATGACAATAACAACAGTGACAGCAGATTAGCTCTCGTTACAATAACACTTCCAGCTGTCTCTCCGCTTACTCTGTTTCACAACTGACTCATCACTAGACATGGCTTCTTTTTATACACCTAATCTGTCACTCTAGATTGTTCTCGACTTTACTCTAAAATGTCACCAGATAAAACACGAATATTCTAGAATGTAACTATATCGGTGCCGGCAAGTCTTTCACCTCTGTGATAAACTATCCATCTCTTGTTTATCGGCGCTATCGTTAATTGTTTATGCAAGCTCCTTATTACCACACTGCTCGACTATCAGTTCCTTTTGTGTGTGCAAGCCGCCTTATCACGATCGGGTTCGCGATAATAATTATATAATAACAATTAATGCCATGTTTTAATAATAGCAGAAGTTCCTCTTTCGGTTAGTCTTTCTAGTTACATAAAATATAGTTAAGCATGAGTCAAACTTAGTTCTACATTCAATCTTGTCTCAAAATGTTAAATACATTATTTAGTGCGATCCATATAAACCTGAACAATTTCAATAGGCCATAACTATAGAATACGTGTGCAACTTTGTGGAATATAATACACAATTGGGAGATTACATCACACTATTTACATCTCAGAGAAAATTTTGGAAGTGTCCTCCACCAGCATCTATACATGTTTGCACTCGTCTCACCATATTCTCATAATCTTCACGAAAAGACTCCTGCATAGGAGAAACAAGCGTGTCCTTCAGCCGCTAATTTATCAAGGCGAAGGAATCGACTGGAAGGACCAAGTGACCTATTTAGGTCGTGTAATGGACCAGGGCCTCAGCTGGGGCAAACACATTACCACAATCAGAGCCAAGGCCAATGACCAGCTAAATAAATTGTTTCTAATATTTAATATAAACAGCCAACTTAAAGTACATATGGGCCTTACCCTATATAAGACACTGTTAAGTTCTATTAACACGTATGCAGCCCCCGTATGGGGATGTGCTGCAAAAACTCACTTACCCAAATTACAGACGCTACAAAACCGAATAATCAGAATAATTGCAAAGCAACCGCCGGTAGCACCAGCCAATCTGTTGCACAACGAATTAAAACTACACACAATTGAGGAATTTATCAAAAGACTCAGCTTCAACGTATATAAGCGCAAAGATAAAATCAATAACGCACTAATACAGGAACTAGGCACTTACGAAACCGAATGCAATAGACATAAAAGACCGCTGTCCATATATGATAGGACCATAGGAATGGGAGACCCAGAAATAGACATCCAAGAGTATCTAATTCCATAGAAGTAGTAAGATTACCCATGACTATATACCACAACCTGACAGCTGGCAGTCCACAAAGTTTTGGTCAAGGCGGCTCTGGCGGGGAGGCAAACCCCTCCCCCCACTTACACCACATATCGCTATAAATAATGGTTATGATCAATATAATGCGAACAATTTCAACTAAGAATTAACCTCATGCTAGACGCAGCTTACGCGCATTACAATCATAAGAATATACACACTAATTTTACTTGTAAGGATAATGCATGACTAACGCTACCCTAGTGCCCACCACTAGCATTAATGACACGTTCTACCCGCTTAAGGGTGGACAGACCACTAACTAAGAACTAAAAGTACTATAACTTACTCATGACTACCTCTCCTCTATCATTGAGGATGCAACCACTACTTTAGGACGGCGTTTCCTATTGGAAACGACACTACACCCCACTACATCCCTCACCATGAATCCGCGAGAGCATATTCAGGGCTGCGGCCATGCTTATGTCCTAGCACCCAACCTCACCTCGGTTAGGCCATACGGCCAACCTGAACACGCTCTCCATGAATCCGCAAGTACTGCTGGAATTCCTCTCCTGACTACTCTCCGGTGGAGGTTTCTTAGTGAGTAGTAACTCTGGGTGAATCTCACACTCCCAGCTGCAGCATCCCAGTACAGTCGGGGTTAGTCCATAAATGGATTTTTCCTCCACTTGTAAAAAAAATTAATTCTCCGCTTATAGCTGTTGCTTATCTAACTTCTTCATTCTGATGCTTTACCTGTGCTCTTAGTTGTGTAGTTTCCTTCCTGACTATCTTAGATAACTAAATTTTGTAACCATTTTGTATGTCATCTGTTTTATTTCTATTTGTGCAATAGACGGGCTACAAATGCTCAATCCCACAAATGAGAACTGCAGATGCTACACTCTGCGCCATTTTTCAACATTTTCAAAGGTGTCTATTAGCTGAAACACACTCGGAAACAGTATGCAGGCTCAGCATAGAATATTTAACAAACGGCAGTCTTCAAATAAATTTGTTTTCAGCGAATTATTTTTGTGAGTTATATATATATATATATATATATATATATATATATATATTGCTTGAAAACTAAACAAAATCAAAATAATCAAACACTTAGTTTTTGAAGAGTCTCCGTGTATTGGCACACATTAAACTGTGAGCTTTATTGTTTGGAGGACTTCAAACAGATATTCTATGAAATTTCGTTACGGAATTTTTATTGAAGTTCAATACTTCTTAAGCACAAAAGCAGCAGAGAAATGAAACATGAACTACTCTGTTAATTGATGCCACGTGTTACTTATGATACAACTTGTATATTAGCTCCAAAGCTCATTTATACTATTTAAATAACCTAGATTTTACTTGCATTACGCCTTCAAAATAAATGAGTAGGTGATATCAGACAGCAATTGTGGTTATGAAATATCTCTTTTCGTTTTATTTTATAAATTCCAAAACATCTTCTTGGTTACACGCAGGTTTGTGACAAAGGCAAAGAAACCTAGATTCGTAATTATATAGTGGATTACGTTTAAGTAATTTTCCTTCCGTGCTTAATGGTGTTTGCAGGTAGATATCCGTGTGTAAACTTCACTGAGACAAATAATTACCGTTTGTGTTGCACTCGGTATTTGTGAGCCATTAAATCCGAGCACGTTTACGACCGTAGGTCTGCCGTCATGTCCTGAAAAGAAATTGCTGAAGGAACACCGTACGTTGACTTTTCTTGGATGAAATACAGAGAAGGAGCAAATCAGTTTTATTTTACTGCCCCAGCTATTATAACTCATCCGTTTCGAGGTAAAAGTGACGAAAATAGAACAAGAAATAAAGTTTAGATAATAATAACGGGAATATTATACGTCCCTAACTAAAATAAAAGTCATTGCCGCATTCGCATGAAGTTTTACATTCCTTGCCATTTCTTCGCGAAATCTCCATGGGTAGCATGTCCGCCTCACGTTCAAGAGCTCCTGAGTTCGAATCTCGGTCAGGGTGAGTTACCTGGGTAAGGTTTTCCAGGGGTTTCCCTTATCCTAAATAACGAGTTTCGGTTAACTCTAAGCTCCATGGACCCCGGACCCATTTGCGCATAATTTCACCCACTTCATTCATCGTCGATATGACTAAAAAGTTAAAAGACGTAAATTGAAAACAAAATCTCAATGCATTGCTATAATTTCACTTTCATGTGTTAATGCAGAGAAGTTATACATACACTGCGCATTTAAGTAATACCGCACATGGCGTCATTTCGCGACTCTCAGCTGTCTTAGAATATTGGAGTACTCGCAAATTTTCACGGCATTAATTTTGTAACATTGCGATGTTTGAAAGATTGATAACTATAAACTAAAATTAACAATTAAGAAATAAAGTGACAATAGCAAACCATATAGATCAGACTCTTTCAGATCATATTCTTCAAATGTGACCAGCGTTAAATATTCCTGCGATCCCAGAACGTAATCAACAGTATCTATTGAAATAAATGCCCATCAGGTTTACGGATTAGAATTATTTTCTCTGTTATGAGAAAGATAAAATTGGTGTAGATTTTTCAGAACTCTCTGCCCTCCCATGAAACAAATGTCAGTATTACCCCATGTGAATAGTGTCACCAATTGCATTATTTCGTTGGAGCCGCGCAAAGCCGGAGCTACACGTGCACAGAGACAGATAGTGCCATAGCTGGTGTGTAGGAGAATGTTGAAAGCTTGCCAAGAGCGAAATAGACAGCTACGCGAACACTTGGCGCTTGCCGAGAGAGAGAGACAGAAGTGGGGAAAGAAAGAGACAGATATTCTGGAATTTGCAGCTGCCATCCTGAAATTTACCGAGCAATCCACTGAGTTCTAGAACAATGGCTGGGAGTTGAAAGCCAGCAAGGAGTCGAGGCTACCCACACAGTTAATCAACATCTTACACACCTTCCCCAGGCACCGCACATTTAAAGTCACAGTATCGGGGACAACATCTATACTAAGACCTGTGAGAGGCGGAGTCCCCGAAGGCTCTGTACTACCCTCCACACTCTTTAGTGTGTTCACGGCAGACTTTCCAACTCAACCGCAACCGCAGTCGAAATGGCACAGTATGCTGATGACATGCTGTTGCTCTGTAAAGACAGACACATACTCAAGAGCTTTCAACCCAACACCGAGACACCTTCGTCTGGTATAAGCGTGGTGCAGGCGTTGGCGGATGTCCTTAAATGCGGACAAAGGCCACGCCATTCTTCTCACAAAGCGCCACTGCCCCAAGTTCCACTTTAGAGGCCGTAGGATAGAGTGGAATAATTCCATCAAATACCTGGGCGTCCAACTTGATAGAGATCTTTCTTTCCGCAAACATATTAGGAACTTTTCGGCACCGCTTAAGGGGGCTATTGCCTCTCTGTACCCAATGCTCCTTTCTGACTCAATGACAGTCCGCTTAAGGTTACACCTTTTTCGAGCGTTGATAATCCCACTGATTATGTACGCTTATGAGATCTGGATTATGGCCGCAGATAGCTGGCTCGCATATCTTCAGCGTGCTCAAAATAGAAGACTTCGATCCATCTATTCTGTAGGTCGTTCCTTCCCCGTGAGGTTCCTTCACGAAGCCTCTCTTCTTCCATATGTGGAGGACGAAATTAGGCGTGGGAATACAAAATTCTGCGCTCAACTACCAACTCATAGAAGCGCCCTGATTCGATCTCTAGGAGATTACGACGCAACAAGACGCCGCTTCAGGCTTTTTCGGGTATCCCATATGGCATGCGGACACCCGAGGTAACACTGGAGTTAATCCGAGCAGCAGCAAAAGCTGATCTCCACAATCATCCAATGAGCTGTTTGGCTACAAAATGTATCCCATTTTTAAACCAATAAACACCAGGGTGTAAAGAGAAAATGGTATTGCATCCTTTACAAAATCAGAAGAGTAATAAAAGCTACCTCGTAATGCTTCCTCAACAAAATAATCCCACCCCATCCTGCATTCACAAAAAAATTTCAACCAGCGGTTAAACCCAACACCTGGGTGTTTACAGAGCAAAAACCTTTTGGTGTGTGAGTGTGTTTTTCTCCTGCTTTATTCATCCACATGTTCCATTATATTTGTAATATTACATGTTATGGTTTGCTTTGCTTCCAGATTAATTGTTCATATTACCTGAAGTAAGAAATCCTGTATATAATTCCTTATATATGGTTTGGATGTTAACGACGTTGTTGCTCTTTCAGTTAAAGGCAAAACCCTCGTAATCCCTTTCCACCTGCCGAAAGGCTGCAGGAGCTATCTTATTTGCGCCAATCAATTTTTTGCTAAACTGTATATCCGATTGGCTACCTTAGCCATTGGTGCATGCCAGGTTATAACGCAATAACAGGGCACGACACTTAATTTGTACATCCACTAAATTCCATCCGTCACCGTTTATGTCCCTCCGCAACTGATTCTTCCAAATGTAAGAGCCTATCGCCCGTTCTAACCGCTGTGAGAACTGATGGGGCATCGGAAGGAACTGCACCACGTACCACAGCTTCGCCAACATAAAGGTATTCACATGCCAGATTTTCTGCACAAAATTCAAATTCCTTGTAAACTGCGAGGTCAGTGTACATAGGCAGTGGTTAACAATTCTCCAGTTTAGTGCAAGCAAGTCCTCCAGCCCGGATGTGAGAAGCAGACCTAGGAGCTTACATTTGGACTGATGTGTAAACCCAGCTTCCTCCATCGTCCAATTGTCTAAGGCCAGGAGATGCTATTTACTGTAATTGATCAAAGTCCCTGATATTGAAATAACGTTGGTCAATTGCTGCGAAGTTACCAGCATCCGTGAGCGCTGGTGTAATATCATCCGCGTACGCAGTCTCTCAAGGCTCAAGGGCTTCTTTTCCTGTATAGTACGGAGAGAATTTAAACTGTTATTTGCATTCATTTTGCACTCTTTAAGATATGAGCTTCATAATGTCATAAGAATGTGATACTTAATCTCTAAGGACATTTTCCAAAATGTTTCATTGTATGTTGTCATTTCATTACACCAGTTTCAGCTTTTAAATTATCTTATCCATATTGATTGATATTAAATATATTTTATAATAAAAGGCAATTTTTTATGATACTGAATATTTTCTGTTCCAAATAAGCCGTTCGCTACGGTTTTGTGCTTCCCCATCTAAGTGCGAAAAATGTTGGCTTGTCATTTATTTTCATGGAGGCAGTGCAAGTACCCCCTAGGTAGTGCTTGCACCATGCGCGTTACTTCCTGGTTTCGTGCTGGTAAACGTGGTAGGTTCCCTGCGTGCAGTTTAAGCCAGGTCACATAGCTTACATGTTTACCAACAGCGAACATGAATATGGTCATTATGAGGACTCGCCAAAATGTGAGTGATGTTTCTGAACGTTTTGCAGCGCAAAGTCTGCCCACTGTGTGAGTTAATCGGCATACATAAATGCAATTAAAATGATGGATCATACCATATATCTGTATCTCTTAATCCAAAAACTATCCCATTGTAATGTGGTAAACCAGCAGCTGGTCTGGCCGTTTATACTACGATTTTGAAGGTTCAAAGATAACAACTATACTTATACCAACAGCTTTTTGAGAGGGGTGTACTTTACCGAAAACACTTAAACAAAGACATGAAAATTCGGCTTTCACCAGGCATGGTTTATTGGGAGATTAATGTTACATCTCTTATTTCAATGCAAACAAATCTGATCTTAATTTCTGGGCTCTTGAGAATCTGCACTTATTATCATTAAGGCATGGGGTGTTAGCGTTTTTTAACAACTGCCTGAGAGCCAAAATCACTGGGTCGTTTATTTGGACCGATGTATTTTCAATTCCTCCAGAATGAACTAGATATTGAGAACTTTATGAAAGATTTCGGACTTTCTTTTAGCTCTAAGCCGCTGATTTCATCACACGATTGCATTCGGTGTCTAGAGAGATCAGACTTAATTTTCACTTCTGTCTTTGTGTGTATTTTCCTCGCATATGCAGATGTCCACGGTTTATGAAACGGAACTGAACAATCAGAAGAATTAAAATAAAAGGTGATCCATTCTTACTCAGTAACAATATTAAGATAATGTCATATTAAGAATGAGAGGCTTTTACTCAAATTATCCACCAAGCCGGACATGTATTTCAACATATTTATAATAAATATAACTGCTAATAGAATATAGTTGCATTCTATTGCACCATTAAAGAAAGTGAATGCATGAAAAGTAACGTTTTGTTTATTCAAGTAGCCATTCATAGTGGCTACTATTCGATATAAGGTATTTGCGTTCCATTTATGTGTCTTTCTCTGACAGTACGGCGTCCGCTTTATTACCCTACATCGGCAGGTATGGAAATTGGTGATCCCGGGGTCCCGAGTCACCCTGACACCCTAAATTTGGGTTCCTCTTAGTGGTGAGGGGTCAGAGAAAACACCCCCTCACGTGTAGGCCGTGCGTGAAGACTCGTGTTGGTGGAAAGGTTTGTCCTAGTGGTTGAGGGATGCGCATCTGAGCTCGTTCCAGTGTTTTTCTGAATCCGGGGAGGTTGCGCATTTCCAATATACTTTGGTTTGTGCTTCGCCTAAACGGGAGGTTAGGGACTGACCCACGTCTAATCAATCGGCCGGGACTAGGTATTGTACCGAACTCCAGGGTGAGTGGGACGGAGAGCCCGCTATATTCCCTGGGTAGCCCTGTCGTCCCAGTGGGATAACCCCTTCTTGGACTCCGTGGTGGGTAGGGAGCACTGGGGGATGAAACCCATTTTATTTTTTATGATACACCTTAAAAAAGTGGAAAGGAAATAACTGAATATTGTGGTCCTCGCTATTTAGTTATTTGTGGAACTGAGGAAGGTCGGAAGTTTAGTACTGTGAACTTGTTCATTATTTAAAAGGGTTTAGATAGTATTGCTGCTCCTGTGAAGTCATGTACTCGATCTCGCAATGGCACGCTCCTGGTCGATGCAGTTTCTCCGACACAGGCTGTAAAAATCTTGAAAACCAATATGCTTGCGAGCTATCCGGTGCACGTTGAATTGCATAGCACTCTGAACTCCTCGCGCGGTGTTGTAAACACCAGCGCATTGGATGCTATGACCAATGAGAAGATTCAGGAAAACTTGGCAGAACAAGGTGGGACTAATATCGAGTTCACCGCAAAGAACAAGTTGAACTAGGGCCCACTCGTTCCCTATTCCTTACCTTTAATGGAGTAGATCTCCCGTAAAGGATTAAGTTAGGGTATGAAGCTATTGAAGTGATGCAGTGTATACCCAATCCACTGAGGTGTTATAAATGCCAGCGCTTTAGCCACACAAGTGATTCTTGTAATGGAGTTGCTACTTGCTTTGACTGCAGGGAAGTCAAACGTGATAATGCTTGTACTTCACCTACAAGACGTGCTAAATGCAGTGCTAATCATTCATATAACTCCAGCTAATGCCGACGTTTCATGGAGGAGAAGGCGATCCAAGAGATCCGGGTAAAATAGAGGGTGTGCTTGGAAGCCGGGAAACTCTTGCGTATTCATCAAATTTCTGTCCCTAGGACCCTTACTTATAGTGCAGTTGCTGCTAAGCCTGGCACCTAGGCGTGAAATCGCAACACAGACCAGTGACATAAACGGGGCAGTAATATCTGAAAGATCACAGCCAAAGCAACAAACACCAGCACGAGCAACAGTGAGCGCGCCGACCAAGTCCAGTCCTAAGAAGAAGAATTCAGCCAAGTCACCGCCGAAAGCATCTACTTCAAGAACATGTGAACCGGTAATATATAATGTATCGCCAAGGAAATTTAAGACCTCGCATGTCAAAACCGACTTCCTTAAGGAAAATAATAAGACCAGTGAAAGGAAAGCTTGCCAGCATAGAAGTCCGCCAACATCTCCGTCAAAATCTGAGGAATCATCTGGAGAGGACGCCGATCGGCGACTTCCATCTTCACCGGTCGCAGTTTCCGATCCTGTCGAGAGACTGGATTTGAAGTTACCAGTGCGGAAGCCGTCCTCTTCCATTGACGATGTGGAGCGGGTGGATCCTGTCCTCACTGCCAAACGACAGTGAGGAAAAGGCAGGAAAAGCCTGCTGAAAGTTCTAGCCCAGCCTCAAAGAAAAGGAACAAATTGATTCGACCACCGCCACTTTTGTCATGGCAAGTTGATATTGAAGGTAGTAATTTTTATGCCTTTTTTTATATTATTGGTAATTATACCTTTATAATATTATTTTAACTATTTGGGCTTATTTATTTTAATGTCATTTGGTTTTGACCTGTTTTTTTTTTAAATTTTGAATAATCTATATCTGGCTATTGCCATGAATTCATCTTTTGTAAGGGCACTGATGACCATGCAGTTGAGCGCCCTTATATACAAATGAATGAAAGTCCCCTTTACTATTCTGTGTAGGCAAACCTTTAGACACCCGCGCTCTGCGGGATAAACTAATTTCAACGAGAGCTCTGTGTTTTATGTGATGTATATTTACTACGTATGCATGTAATGTATGAATGTAATATGTATGCGAACTTTCTAAGACATTTTTAATAAAAAGTCTAATGTACTTCACTTACGTAATATTCTTTAAATGCTTATTTCATTTATCTTATGAGATACATTTTGGAGAAGGTGTTTATTACACATTTTTGCATAGGGAACAGAGGAATAATTTGATAAACCAATCCAAAAGCGAATGTCTTGAAAATGGTTAATGCTACATTAAATTTGATATAAATTTTGTGTAGAAGATTATTGAATAATTAGTTTCGACTTTCTCTTATAATTTACCAGTTATGAAAGGTATACAAAATCAATTCAAAGTTTGTGGAAACGTAGAGTCAGACTGAAAAATTCAATGCCATAGCCGGGATTTGAACCACGGATCTTCTGGTTTCCGTCCAGCTGGAAGGAAACCAGAAGATCCGTGGTTCAAATCCCGGCTATGGCATTGAATTTTTCAGTCTGATTCTACGTTTCCACAATTTAGCCTACACATGACCAGTGTGAAAGAATAATTAATTTCCAGTTCAAAGTTTAATAAATTAATAGATTATTTGCAGGAAATTCAAGACATTCACAATGCAAATACAATAAACACATGTTTGTATAGAAATCGAAGAATATTTTAAGAAATTTACAAAATAACTACATATACTTTCACATGTAGAGTTGTATAATACATCAAAGTCCAATATGTCTCGTGTCTGCTGCAGTTTTACCTGTTTGCTCCAGATTGTTTCAATTTGCCTAGTCATGTTTGTTTCGGTGTATGGTGTTGCAATATTTTTCGGCTTCGGACTTCGAAGTTCTCAAACCTGGCTCCCAGAGTTCTTCAGCAAAACATTGATTACTTTTAACTCAAAGAAACACTGAAAAAAATAGCAATAATAATGATGACGATGATGTTGATAATGATAATCTATTTGGATTTATATTAACCTCAATTAAGGTTTGGGGAAAAAAGGTCTGGATGTTCTGCCAGCAGAACCATATTTCACTTTATATCGTGTTTACTAAGATTATTTGTTACAAAGTTGTGAGCAAAATCGTGTTTGTCAGATTGAACCACACAAATAGGATTCTATCAGCAGGTGCAACTGTAACGTGCAAAGCCACAAGGCTTGTGAGAAGGATCCTTTGTGCGCAGCTGGACAGAGCTTATTTTGAACATCGCATCAGATTTTCCAGTGTATCGAATCAGAAGCCCCTAGAGGGAGCTCATCTCTATCACCACCTCCTTAGCATCTTGCCTTTGCTGTTGGCCATTTAAGTTATTACAGTTTCAAGGACTTTGGTTGCAATATCCATCTAACAACTGTATGCCCTGAAGTGCACTACCTGGAGTGGATGTCTTAATGTCTTTGTCCATAATATCTCCGCATTGTCCACGATATAACAGCTCACATTTCCACTTAAGGCTTCCCTCTTTACCTTCTCTCCTGAGCCTGAAAGCGACCTGAGTTCCTAAGTCAATGTTTGAGCGGCAGGCTTTTGATTTAAAATCAATACGAGACCGAATCTACCAGGGCTAAGAGCACCGACATTGCGAAGCACGTCTTCCAGCCATTCAGATGAAGTGTTTGGTTATTCAACCCTTTTCACTAATCACTTAGGTCTGATTTTATTCATGTACTAATGCGTGCAAAATCAAACTAATGTGAAATTCGGGCACACGGTGCTGGTTTTTGCTAAAATTAAATAAAGAGAAACCCTGTAACCAAAAGCATTAAAATTTTTCTATGTGGATTATTATACTTGGCCTATAGTACTTTGAGAAATTTGCAGTACACTTTACTATTTGAAAACCTTTACCCACTCAATTCTCTTCATCCCAAACGTAGGCATTTGTACGAGTGTTGTTCAGTAAAGAATGATCATAATTTTTAACGGTCATAATTTTTCGCACTAAAATTCAATCTTATTATATTCTCTTAGCTTAATGCGAAATAAACACGCCATAGTAGTTCCATTGTTGGTGCCCCTGGTTCTTGCCTGTGAGAACCAGAAAAATTCAGACATATTCAGTATCGCCTACCACTGAAAAGGATGTAACACACGAGGAACAATATGCCTCTTTGAAATTCTCTTTCGTCTCAACAAATCTTCAGTTGAGGCCTATACAATATTACAGGAGACCTATGGAGAGTCTGTTCTTTCCTGCAGCACAGCTTGAAGGTGGTTTAAAATGTTTAAAGAGGACAGACAATCAATTTCAGTAAAAGTGGACCCGCTGCTCCAGCTACTGCTCTTACGGAAGAAAACATCAACACTGCTGCCATTGTTCTAAAATACTGAACATTTCATTGGGTGCCACCCACACGTTGGTGACACAAACATTACACATAAGACGTGTTTGTGTGCGATGGGTTCCAAGACTCTTGATTCCCGAACAAAACGACATTCGCATGTTGGTGTGCATGCAGTTAAAGTTGATGTTCGAGGAAGATCCGGAGTTTCTTTCAAACGTAATCCCTGCTGATGAAACTTCGCTATTTCATTTTGGTCCTGAGAGCATACAGCAAAGCCCAGTGTGGAAATCTCCATCATAAAACCCCCAAAAAGCAAAAGTTGTAGCTTCTGCTGGGAAAGTTATGGTTCTCTCATTCTTTGATATTCGTGGAATGGTTGATCAGCATGTGGTACCTGCACACACATCAGTACCTAGAAAATACTACAGGGATGCCCTAAAAACATTGCAAGTCCATATCAAGGGCAAAATACCATATTTCCGTGAAGCAGGCTGGATGCTGCACCATGATAATGCCGGGCCACATATTGCCAATGTTGTTGCTGAATATTTTGCAAAACTCAACGTGTAGTGCATCCTTCACCCTCCCTATAGTCCGGATTTAGCCCCATGTGACTTTTTTCTATTCCCTAACTTGAAGAAACACCTTCGTGGGAGGCATTATCCATCATCAGAAGTAGCATGTCTGCCTCAAACTCAAGAGGTCCCAAATTCGAATCTCGGCCAGGGTGAGTTACCTGGATAAGGATTTTCCGGGGTTTTCCCTTATCCTGAAAGACGAATGTCGGGTAACTCTAAGCTCCATGGACCCCGGGCTCATTTGAGCATCATTTCACCCACTCCATTCATCGTCCGATATGACTTTACGTTGGAGGACGTAAGTTACAAAAAAAATCATCAGAAGCAGTGGCGAAGGCTGCGGAGGCGATTCTGAAGGATCTCTCAAAAAATGGTTTCCAGCATGTCTTTGAAGACTGGCAGTAACGCTGGGACAAGTGCATCGCATTCAGGGGAGACTATTTTGAGAAGGACCATCAAAACTATGAGGTTGAGTAAAGGTATGTTGTCAAAGAAATATTGTGATCATTCCTTATTGAACAGCACTCGTATAATTTGACCAAAGGGGACACAATTTTGAACATTTGGACATTTTTTTCTATTTATGACTTTTTCATACACCTCTTTATCCTTACTTTCAACCCTTTCTTACAAAATGAATGGGTGCAAAGCCTGATATGGGCTACCTCAGTATAAACAAATAACCAAAAGGGAAATGGAAAGATACTGATGCAGGCCTCGGTAGCGTGGTGGTAACGTGTCTCTCTCACGTTCAAGAGGTCCCTAGTTCGAATCTCGGTCAGAGTGAGTTACCTGGATAAGGTTTATTCCGAGGTCTCCCTTATCCTGAAAGACGAATGTTCGGTAACTCTACGGTCTATGGACTCTGGGCTCATTTGAGCATTATTTCACCCATTCCATTCATCGCAGTTTTTCGTCTTTTTAATTGAAATGTTTTGATGTTGTTGCATATGATAGGAACACCATAGGTTTAAGTGATAATTGGTCTAATCGCTACGTAATTCTTAGAAAGTCCCTCTTTTAACGTGAACAGGTGTACAAAATAAAGAAAACAGATTTTTTTGGGCTTGAAAATGTGTATTTAAAAAGTCTAACCAATAACAAACATTTCTCAGAAATGGTTAACACCAGAAAAAAATTTCTTGACTCAGAGACTGTGAGATACGCGTTTCTTCTCTGGTAAGATTTCTGCGACTCTTACGATTTACAAATTATACAAAAATAATTAAGAACGAGAGGATTCATAAGCATATGAATATGACTTCATTCATAAAAAATTAAGCATACGTGGTGTTTTATTTTACATGCAAATGTCTCAAAAATACAGTATTTTAATCAAAGTCATCATTTGGACCATGAAAAAGGTGGCCTATGGGATGAAAGTAATTTGTGTCACATCAATAGAGTGAGAGAAAGGAAGAGAGATAGAGAGGGAGGGAAAGATAGTGGGAGAGAGAATTGTCTATAGATACATTTTTAACTATGGCAGGCTCAAAGCCTGTAATTCCTACTGATGAAATATCGGTACCCAATTTTTGGATGGAATGCGATACTTCCTTTGTGTACTATAGGTAAGCAGTAGAAACAAAGCATGATTTCCCATGGGAGGAAACGTACTCATGGACTGCGAAGCATTTGATAGACAAAAATTTGCCTTCTGAAGAAGTTAAGCAGCAAAACTCACTGCGTAGTGTAACAGAGCATTTTATGTGTAGCAATAATCCTTTGTACTATTTTATGTCCCTTTTATGGTGTTTCCGGGACCAGGGTGGCACTTTATGCGACCAGATATTGTTTTACTCCAGATGTTAAAGGGAAATCGATATCATGTGGGCTGTATGTTTGTTCTTTATCGCTGTTTGGCTTTGCGAACTGCCTCTAGTTCATACCAATGAATACAAATGTAAACTTTAAGGTTCATAAATTACATTGCATCAGTTAAAAAGATACTTGCCATGCATTTATATGTGGTAGATAAAAGGGACTTCATTACAACCGAAATTCCGAAACAAGGTTTCACTAGCGTTAGATGTTAGCATTCTCATTTAATACTCGAAAAAGTACAGAAAATGTACGTGTATCTGAAAGCAACATAGATACGCGGTAGCGTGTGAATTTCGAGTATTTGGGAGATTCCATGTTCGATCTTGTGACCTTTTTTTTTTCTTATTTTTCCCTGTCGGTTGGCGAATCTTAGAGTAATTTCCCTGCCATCATATATCAGGTGTTTCAGGTGTGTTTCTAGGCGTGTTAGTGTAAGACGGTGCCGGACAAATGGCGCCAATATGTGCTCAGAGAAAAGAACATTTCCCGTGGACAGTAGAGTCCCCTCTTGGACGACTCCTGCAGTGGGACTAATGTCTGAGCCTGAAACAGTTAGGTATATTTTCTGCGACTCTGTGGCCTGTAGCCTGATAGACTTTACTTCTAGGAAGGACACCCAAATGGATCTATGTAAGTCACTCTCTGTTGTATCACCTATACCCTTATGTGTATGTTTGTATTATTTTTTCAAAGTATTCTAAAAATATGGATTAAAAAGCACTTATGGGATGTTAATTAAGTAAAACGCTTTCCTAAACATTCGGATACCAAGCTGAAAAATAACACGTTGTACAAAGCGGGTAGCAAAGTACTCGAAAGATAATGTATTTTTGGACATGGTTTAAGTAAAGACACAAAATAAATCCCATACAATAATAAGAAATGAAAGAAATTCTTTGCTGTAACAAAGTACTTGTAGTGAAAACATCGTAATGTGTTGATAAGAATTATGTAAACTATTAATTGTTGTACTGTGTGCTTGGTAATTACAAACGTTGCAGTCCTAATCAACGCAATTTTTGTATACCTTTTTTGGTTTTCATAACTACATGTTCACTACACAAAAATAGCACATGCCGCATTTTGCACAGTTTGCAATGCTCAATGTTGCCAAGTCACTTGCATTCAACTTGATTTCTACGTCACTGGGTTTCACTGTTATTCTCGTATTTGCGGTCAGTTCATTCAAATTCTGCATTCTCTGCTTCATTTGAGGCTTCATTAGTTCTATATCTAACAAATATCACTATTTTTGGTCTTCCAAATAACAGGCAGTTATGATTGATGTATCATTTATGTTCAAGAAAAGTATAAATAGCCATCGCACAGTAAGTTCTATTGCACAAATACTCATTTATCACTTTATTGTCTCAAAAAACCTTTGGTTCTTTGTAATGTAGAATAATATCAGTTTTGGAATTCTCCTTTTTCAAGCCACAATTGTTATCATAATGTTCTAACTCGAAAGGATTACTGTATTGTTCTATTTAGGTTTACAATTTCATTTAATGCAAACATAGATGAAATGTGTTGTTTTAGTGACACCGGGCTTTCTTTTTTTCAACCTAGCCCTTTAGTTAATTTATGGAAATTAATCATTTCTTCACACTAGTCATATATAGACTAAGGTTTTTGATAGAGTCAACATGAAAAATTCAATACCATGGCCGGGATATGAACCACGGATCTCCTGGTTTCCGTCCAGTCGCTCTAACCCATTGAGCTACCATGGCCAACGAGCCGTCCTGACGTTAAATTCTCCATTTGACATGGTCTACCGGGGAAATATACGAATCAAATAGAGAATTTAATGTCAGGACGGCACTTTGGCCATGGTAGGTCAATGGGTAAGAGTGACTGGACGGAAACCAGAAGATCCGTGGTTCAAATCCCGGCCATGGCATTGAATTTTTTATGTTGACTCTATCAGAAACCTAGCCTTTGTTCCAAAAGCGCGTGTGCAAGCGAAGCTCTCGTAAAATAGTTATTCCTTGTAATACCTTATCCAGAAAATATAAAGTCCATTACAACTCTATCACCTTAATTCTCCTTCACAAATCCTTCTTTTCCCTATTTATACTTGCAATTGCTTACATATAAATATTCAGTATCTCAGAGCACCAAAGTTTTATGCTCTATCTTCCTATCATGTCCTTCTAGCTACTAACCTCTAAGTGAGAGCTGACCCATTGATTAGAGCAGCAAGGTTAAGGAAGAATCACTGCTTAACAATGTCGCAATCCGAACCATTCAGCATCGGCTTGAAAAAAGACTGCGAAAAAACCTCTTCTAACTTAAGCTATGAAGAAGAAGAAAAGAATAAATTCCTGCAAAACGCATCAGCACTGAACTGGTGCAAATTCAAGTTGGTGAGAGGGAAGCCTAAAAAGGAGAGAAGGCCAGAAAATGTACCTCAGTATAATCCTATGTTTACCATAAATACTGCTGACCATCTAGAAAGTGTAATGGCTACTGCTTTTAATGACAATTATGATAGAGATGGCTTTCACTTTCTCCTTAAGAATGCCATAATGAAAGGAAGCAACTATTTAGGAGTGCTGCAGGAACATTTGGGAACATTTTGGTTCAATTTATCAAGACATTCGTTCATTTATGCATAATGGTGTCCCTGCTCTTAGAAAACGACGATTCAAAAGTTCCTTGAAGGAAATGATATACATTTACTTGGATGGCCTGGTAGCTCTTCTGAACTAAATCCAATGGAAAATATCTGGGGTCAAATGAAGGATAAAATAGAAGAGCTGCAGGAGCTGTTGAAGATGTGGGTAAAAATGGACTAAAACTATTTTGACAATATAGCAGAATCGATGCCTAGGAGGCTCCTGAAGGTGGTAAAAGTTAAGGGAAGCACGCCCAAGTACTACTTTTAACAAGTTAAATATAAAGACATGTAAAGTCAGTGTTTGCTGTTTCTACTACCATTGCTGTGACTGTAGTGTACGTTTACGAAAGTTTTACGCATATATCTTTAAATGCACATTCTCCCATTTATCTCCCTTCACTCTAGTAATCATGTCGTCAAATTTGACATAAAAAGAAGCTAAGAAGTCCTGTGTCTCGGAAATCAAGTGGGAATGTTTCCCTTTGGTACATGTGGTCCGTGAACTGTAATAGAGAAAGTGGTTCTTTTAGTTATTAGTTTTCTTATAGTTACGAGGAGCCCTAAACATTCAGTTGTACTTATTGGGATCCAATTATATGTCTTAGAAGGATGAATAGCATTTCATAAATTATAACGTATTTCTGCCTTTTATTTTTTATATTTCTCAACCTTTTGCAGCATATGGATGATATAAAGGTCTCCGTAATTGAAGACGCAGTCTTGGAAGCCATTGAGAGATTGCTAGAGTTACACAAAACATATACCGTTTCTGATGCCTGCTTGGTTGTTTGTACAGATTGCCATATCGTTCGCTGCTGGTGTATGTAGATCTCTCCAGCATTTTAGCCTTATCCAATACTTTCTCGTCGTTGCTTTCTCCAATAACGTGTTCAGCACGTCCATTTACCACATCGTCCTCTGCACACAAATATCTCGTGTACCTGATTCACTTGTAGTTTTATAATAACTCTCCATCTGGAGCTTTGTTTTAATCATATTACTCCTGTAACATTAGTTTTCAGACCTCTTTTGTTTTACAGCATGGTAGAGCAACAGAACTGAAGGAAACAACTAAACAATAAAAATAGATAATATATATGCATACTACATATATAATGGTATCATTTAGTGCGGATAGAATAATATTTAACAGCCTGGAAAATATAAACTAATTTAAGTGTGTCACGCTGGTGTCCTCCGATGCCTTGCTTGGTGTGCCGAAGCTTCAGTATACTATGTAATCTTCATTTATACTGCATTTCGTAAAATTTTTCTGCCTACTAGATAAAGAAGCTGGCGTTAGATTAACTGTAAAGTTAATAAAATAAAACGTATAAAAATAGCTTCCTTTATAGATTTTGCCTTCTTACGAACTATTTATATTATCTGATAAAGCGTTGAGATATATTGAACATTATTACTATTATGTGTTTTAAATGGGAAGAGTTCTCGCCTGCAGCCAATCAGATGCGTTAGAGCCGTCAGCGTTGCCACTTCGTTATCCTCACTCTTTTTATATTTCTCTCTCTCTCTCTCTCTCTCTCTCTCTCTCTCTCTCTCTCTCTATCTCTCTCTCTCTTGCACACTTGCGAGCCTCTTCTTGGTGCTAGACGTAAGGGAACGCAAACTGAATTTTCCAAAGTTTTATAATAATGCAGTTGTTGAAATCACAATTGCAACATGAATATTCGTATATTACACAAGTGTTTTAGATATTTAGTTTAAACTTAATTATGGTTTATGAATTACCTAGTTTTCTAATCCAACGATAATACCAGCGCTGCATCCGTATAGCTGTGAATGTTACTTTCAGAGATAATTCGTTATTGTCATTGTCCTCAACGTCTGAGTACTGCAAATTTATGATGATAGGTTCTAACATCTCGTTGCGTGCTATTTCTTTCCAAAAGTCGTCTTCTTGTAGTTCATCGAATGTCTCCCACAGTCTTCCCAGTCTTGTTGTGTTCCTTGTCAATATCTTCGTGAACAAGTCGTTCAACGTCAGTCAGTTTAAAAATATTATTTCTATTTGCAACATAATTTAGCCATATTAACTCTAATTGCATTGTTCTAGCAGTAGTAAGGGTGGGGAAGGTGGATCGCTTCTCACTGATCCAGCTGATACACCTTTTCAGGGAACGTAACTGAATAATGCTGCTTTCAACTCTCTATTAGAGTAGAGATTACGAACCATTCATAAACAAAAATATAATGTGACCAGACACGTTCTGCCAAGCCCCCAGGAAGGGTATTGTTTCCTCTCATCGAATTTAACAAACACTTTGGTTTATTCAAAGTACATATTTCTTTTACCACGTCATGTCAAATGTTTACGTTTCAGTTCTGAGTAATTTCAAATATACGTTCACGCATACATGCCAACCAATAATGATATTCATTATAGTGCTTACGTCGCAATGCATTGTTATAACATAATGGTATCTACTTTATTTATTAGTATAGAAAAACTATTTGAGCTAAAAATAATGGCATTTTCCGGTTATGTTAAATATATTACTCTCTCCTTCCTCTTGGATCAGTTTTTGCAAAATCTGACATTTTGTCTTAGCGCGAATAGTATTTATTAGAGACTGATTATTTTGGCGCTGGTCACACACCACTTAGGGGGAATGCAATACGACAAGACCGCAGGACTCCGATTGGTTCCTCACCTAGTAGCGCTCAAGGACAAACACCTTCCCATTTGAAACACATAATAGCACCACTCACTTTTTATCCAGTATACTAGAAGAGCGAAATATTAGCAACTTTCAGTAAGTGACGATACTCAAATAGAGAACCTATGTCAGGTGTGTAATTAATGCGAAATGATAGACTGTTATACTGGACTGTAAATTACAATTGCCGCTCATTTTATGGCTTGATGTAAAGGGATTTTGATTCCCTTTTGTTTCTTCTTGCCACGATATGATTTCTCGCACTTGTTGGTGTATGACACATTGCTGACCAGAAGATATCGCCTCATCTGAACAGTGTACATACACTGCCTCGCCGTGTATGTGCGATAGACTTGCGTAAACAACTCAGTTGTTTCACATTCGTCCAATTTCTTATTTTTACTTCTTTTCTCTTCTGCAAAGGGTTTTAGAGATGTCGAAATAGTTCCTCTATTAAAAAGTGTTTTACTTCAGTGGAAACCTTAATGCTCGTTTGTGTCCTCAAAATGTAACTGTCAAAATCAAAGTGTACTGTTGAATCGCCAGGAATTGTTAAAGAAAACGATTGCCCTTAATACTATAAAGCAAAGTTCAGTGTGACTATTTTTCATGTATAATGTTATAAAGGAGCAGTACATATCACGTCGACATGGTTCCTTAGTGCTGTTCATTCATGAACAATGTTTATGCTTGTACTTTATCTTCATGCGTACGGAAGAAAGGAAATGTTATAACTACATTTAAATATGGAAATTAATTGTCCTTTCACACTAGCAGTGTGTAGGCTAAAGTATGGAAAGATTGAGTCAGACTGAAAAATGCAATGTCATAGACGGGATTTGAACCACAGATCGTCTGGTTGCCGTCCAGCCGCTCTAATCCTTGAGCTACTATGACCAACGTGCCGATATGACATTATATTCTCCAAATGACTCGTGTTTTCCCGGTAAACCACATAGGAGTTCTCATAAACACATGAGACAACTACCTTAATTGCGAATTACATCATGTAAGTACTTTAAGGCCCGGGCTTTTTATAGTTAACCATTATTCGGTACAATTAAAGGAAAATAATTGTTCTTTTACACTGGCCGTGTGTAGGCTTAAGTATGGAAAGATTGATTCAGACTGAAAAATTCCCGGCTATGGCATTGGATTTTTCAGTCGGGCTCAATCTTTTCATATATTTAAATATGTTTGCCCCATTATACATTAATAAGTTCCTGATGATACAATACGACTGCGCATAGCTAAGAAACTGACGTATCACTGAGTTTGCACATTCCTCTCAATAAATTAACAATTACAACCCCCAAATATTAAAAAGTATAAATTCGGAAGGATTAAGATTTGTCAACTCCTAATCGTTATCAAATATAAACACTGCATATCAATGAATATGAATAGAGACATACAAATTAAGTAATAGGAATATACAAAATATGAAAGGACATTATAATATACAATTTAGAAGGACCTTTACACGAGCGCTTACCCTCGATAACACAAACTACGTAGAGACAGGTTTGGCTGGAGAAATCATAGAAATAATTGTGAAAAGACAGTCGAGTACTAGCAAGTACAGTTGTACCAGTAAGATTAAACCTGTATAGTACAGCATGCTAAGCATGAGAACACTTGTAGCACGACAAATGTTGCGACAGGATCACAAATGTGATAATGATGATGCTATGATCTCCGCGTGGATTATCTCGAAGCCCCAGGTTGGGAAGTCATTTACGACAGGATTTCTGGGCTGGGAAGCTGCAACGTCCTTTCCTCGGGGCTGGTTATGATGCTGTGAGTCATCATGTCCTCTCGTAGATACCCAAGGCAGCAGCAGTTGATGCATTACCTCGGGCGCAATATCGAACGGGAAGATATGAAAGCAATTTACTAAATAAATTGAAGTGTTGTTTGACTTCTGTTTAAATATTCCAATTCTAATTCCTTCAGAAGGTAACATAAACACGTCGCAACACAAAATGAAGACATAAAATAAGACCTGAAGCTTTCCTGGCGACGAATGTGCGATCTTTCTTCTCGGAGAGCCAGCCAGGTGAAAAGATGATTAGATAACAACGTTTCGCGAGTGTGCATCTCTCCCATCATCAGGATATTTATAAAATGTTATAATCACAAATGAAATACTGGATATAACACAAATATTAACAAAGACAAAACATTAACAAAATTCACATTACTGAACAAAAGACTGTTTTTCAGTAAATTAAATGCCAGGTCAGGAGATGGCATGAGTATAGAAAATTGTATCAAAGAAACGTAACTACTTAACTTGGTTATCAAGCTGTATTGATCTTTGCTTCTTAAATCGACGGATTTCCATTTTAAAGCCGGATTCCAAAAGGAGCTGAACTGAAATACAGCATCACGATTAACCGTGCTCCTTTCAGAGGAAATCGCCAAAGCCTCCTTAATTCTCCGCTCCCAGTAACTCTTGCATTTTGCCAAGATGATCGTGTCAGAAAATTGACTCTATGGTCGTTATGAAAGCAATGCTCTGCCAGCCCAGTCTTCTCAGTTGCGTTAAACGAATGCTCCGTTCATGTTCGATTATACTGGTAGCTATGGTCCTTCAGGTTTGTCCTATATACGGTGTCCCACATTCACAGGGAATGCGGTACACTCCCGGAACTTGGAAGTCCAGTTTGTCTTTCACTGGTCACTTTGTTCAATAATGCGATTTTTTTTAGTGTTTTATCTTTGTTTATAGTTGTGTTATATCCAGTATTTCATTTGTGGTTATAATATTTTATAAATATGCTGATGATGGGAGCGATGCACACTCCAGAAACGTCGATACCTAATCGTCTTTTTACCTGGCTTGTTGCCCGAGAAGAAAGTGAGCAAAGTTAATACATGATTTCAGAAGCGTCGCAATTATTTTTACACTGATTCTGTATTTCTCCTTGACGATTCTACAAATTGTTTGACTTCCATCCTCTTCGGCGTCCATTTACAAAATAATACTTGTATCTTAGGCCGACTATCTCTATAAGTAGAATGAAACTAATTCTAACTTACCTGAAATTATTGAATGGACCGTAGCTATGGCAATTTAATAATTTCTCATTGGTTTACGTCATGTTTTAGTTGTACACTTTTCATGACTTCATTTGGTAACACTCATAACCGTTTCTTTAAATAATTTAACATTCAAACAAGATTTCTTAAAAGTTTAAGCTAATATTATCACCGTTAAGCACATTAAGAATAACCATTTTCCTTTGTTTCCACCTCTTCAATCACTATTTCACCTTCAACTGTTCTTTTTTATCTTATTACATTTCTACTAAATATTTTAGTAATTCCAATGATTTATTTTCTCGATATATTTAAAATAACAAACATTGACAACCTTTTATGAGATTTGATCTAAAATAACTGCCTGATGTGTAAACCAGGAGCAGCCATGAGATATACACTCCCTTTTCAATCGCAAATCTTCAATTAGCCTTCGCGGCATTGAACCGGATAAGAAACAATAAAGTTCGCCCGTGGCACAGCAAAGCGGCAAAAGTCAAAACCTGCGCATTACATATCAACTTACTGCGCGATAAACACAAAGTAACAGCATACACAAAAGATTGAAGATTCAATAGCATTTATTTTTCTTTGATTAATTCTTTTATTTTCTAAAGAAATGTTGAATGCATTGGGCGGAATAATTTATGTGGAATAAAGTAGTTAAAATGATAAACTAAAAAAATCTTTAGTTCTTAAATGCACGCAATAAGTAAACCGTAATATCATTTCTTCTTTCATATAAACATGAGAATTTTCTGTGCGTTAACCTGACTTCTAGAATTATGTAAACTCGAAACTAGGAAGTACTGAAAAGACAATAACATCAGAATTTTCTCTGTGTTAACCAGACCTCTAGAATAATTTAAACTCGAAACTAAGAAGTACTGAAAAGACAATAACATGGGATATTTCTCTGTGTTAACCTGACCTCTAGAATTATTTAAACTCGAAACTAGAAAGTACTGAAAAGACAATAACATGAGAATTTCCTCTGTGTTAACCTGACCTCTAGAATTATTTAAACTTGAAACTAGGAAGTACTGAAAACACAATAACATGAGAATTTCCTCTGTGTTAACCTGACCTCTAGAATTATTTAAACTCGAAACTAAGAAGTACTGAAAAGACAATAACATGAGAACTTCCCCTGTGTTAACCTAACCTCTAGAATTATTTTAAACTCGAAACTAGAAAGTACTGAAAAGACCATAACATGGGATATTTCTCTGTGCTAACTTGACCTCTAGAATTATTTAAACTCGAAACTAGAAAGTACTGAAAAGACAATAACACGAGAATTTCCTCTGTGTTAACCTGACCTCTAGAATTATTTAAACTTGAAACTAGGAAGTACTGAAAACACAATAACACGAGAATTTCCTCTGTGTTAACCTGACTTCTAGAGTTATTTAAACTCGAAACTAGGAAGTACTGAATAGACAATAACATGAGAACTTTCTCGGTGTTAATCTGACCTCTAGAATTATTTAAACTCGAAACTAAGAAGTACTGAAAAGACAATAACATGGGATACTTCTCTGTGTTAACCTGACCTCTAGAATTATTTAAACTCGAAACTAGAAAGTACTGAAAGGACAATAACATGGGATATTGCGCTCTGTTAACCTGACCTCTAGAATTATTTAAACTCGAAACTAGAAAGTACTGAAAAGAAAATAACATGAGAATTTCCTCTGTGTTAACCTGACCTCTAGAGTTATTTAAACTTGAAACTAGGAAGTACTGAAAAGACAATAACATGAGAACTTTCTCTGTGTTAACCTGACCTCTAGAATTATTTAAACTCGAAGCTAGAAAGTACTGAAAAGACAACAACATGAGAATTTTCTCTGTGTTAACCTGACCTCTGGAAGTATTTAAACTCGAAACTAAGAAGTACTGAAAACACAATAACATGAGAACTTTCTCTGTGTTAACCTGACCTCTAGAATTATTTAAACTCGAAACCAGGAAGTACTGAAAATACAATAACATGAGAACTTTCTGAGTGTTAACCTGACCTCTAGAATTATTTAAACTCGAAACTAAGAAGTACTGAAAAGACAATAACATGGGATTCTTTTTCTCTGTGTTAACCTAACCTCTAGAATTATTTAAACTCGAAGCTAGGAAGTACTGAAAAGACAATAACATGAGAACTTTCTCGGTGTTAACCTGACGTCTAGAATTATTTAAACTCGAAACTAGGAAGTACTGAAAAGACAATAACATGAGAACTTCTCGGTGTTAACCTGACGTCTAGAATTATTTAAACTCGAAACTAGAAGGTACTGAAAGGACAATAACATGTGAACTTTCTCTGTGTTAACCTGACGTCTAGAATTATTTAAACTCGAAACTAGGAAGTACTGAAAAGACAATAACATGAGAACTTTCTCTGTGTTAACCTGACGTCTAGAATTATTTAAACTCGAAGCTAGAAAGTACTGAAAGGACAATAACATGAGAACTTTCTCGGTGTTAACCTGACGTCTAGAATTATTTAAACTCGAAACTAGGAAGTACTGAAAAGACAATAACATGAGAACTTTCTCTGTCTTAACGTGACGTCTAGAATTATTTAAACTCGAAACTAGAACTTTCTCGGCGTTAACCTGACGTCTAGAATTATTTAAACTCGAAACTAGAAAGTACTGAAAGGACAATAACATGAGAACTTTCTCTGTGTTAACCTGACGTCTAGAATTATTTAAACTCGAAACTAGGAAGTACTGAAAAGACAATAACATGAGAACTTTCTCTGAGTTAACCTGACCTCTAGAATTATTTAAACTCGAAGCTAGAAAGTACTGAAAGGACAAAAACATGATAACTTTCTCTGTGTTAACCTTACGTCTAGAATTATTTAAACTCGAAACTAGGAAGTACTGAAAAGACAATAACATGAGAACTTTCTCTGTGTTAACCTGACCTCTAGAATTATTTAAACTCGAAGCTAGAAAGTAAGAAAGGAATATAACATGAGAACTTTCTCTGTGTTAACCTGACGTCTAGAATTATTTAAACTCGAAGCTAGAAAGTACTGAAAGGACAATAACATGAGAACTTTCTCTGTGTTAACCTGACCTCTAGAATTATTTAAACTCGAAACTAAGAAGTACTGAAAACACAATAACATGAGAACTTTCTCTGTGTTAACCTGACCTCTAGAATTATTTAAACTCGAAGCTAGAAAGTACTGAAAGGACAGTAACATGAGAACTTTCTCTGTGTTAACCTGACCTCTAGAATTATTTAAACTCGAAGCTAGAAAGTACTGAAAAGACAATAACATGAGAACTTTCTCTGTGTTAACCTGACCTCTAGAATTATTTAAACTCGAAGCTAGAAAGTACTGAAAAGACAACAACATGAGAATTTGCTCTGTGTTAACCTGACCTCTGGAAGTATTTAAACTCGAAACTAAGAAGTACTGAAAACACAATAACATGAGAACTTTCTCTGTGTTAACCTGACCTCTAGAATTATTTAAACTCGAAACCAGAAAGTACTGAAAAGACAATAACATGAGAACTTTCTCTGTGTTAACCTGACCTCTAGAATTATTTAAACTCGAAGCTAGAAAGTACTGAAAGGACAATAACATGAGAACTTTCTCTGTGTTAACCTGACGTCTAGAATTATTTAAACTCGAAACTAGGAAGTACTGAAAAGACAATAACATGAGAACATTCTCTGAGTTAACCTGACCTCTAGAATTATTTAAACTCGAAGCTAGAAAGTACTGAAAGGACAAAAACATGAGAACTTTCTCGGTGTTAACCTGACGTCTAGAATTATTTAAACTCGAAACTAGGAAGTACTGAAAAGACAATAACATGAGAACTTTCTCTGTGTTAACCTGACCTCTAGAATTATTTAAACTCGAAGCTAGAAAGTAAGAAAGGACAATAACATGAGAACTTTCTCTGTGTTAACCTGACGTCTAGAATTATTTAAACTCGAAACCAGAAAGTACTGAATGGACAGTAACATGAGAACTTTCTCTGTGTTAACCTGACCTCTAGAATTATTTAAACTCGAAGCTAGAAAGTACTGAAAAGACAATAACATGAGAACTTTCTCTGTGTTAACCTGACCTCTAGAATTATTTAAACTCGAAGCTAGAAAGTACTGAAAGGACAACAACATGAGAATTTTCTGTGTGTTAACCTGACCTCTGGAAGTATTTAAACTCGAAACTAAGAAGTACTGAAAACACAATAACATGAGAACTTTCTCTGTGTTAACCTGACCTCTAGAGTTATTTAAACTCGAAACCAGAAAGTACTGAAAAGACAATAACATGAGAACTTTCTCTGTGTTAACCTGACCTCTAGAATTATTTAAACTCGAAGCTAGAAAGTACTGAAAGGACAATAACATGAGAACTTTCTCTGTGTTAACCTGACGTCTAGAATTATTTAAACTCGAAACTAGGAAGTACTGAAAAGACAATAACATGAGAACTTTCTCGGTGTTAACCTGACGTCTAGAATTATTTAAACTCGAAACTAGAAAGTACTGAAAGGACAATAACATGAGAACTTTCTCTGTGTTAACCTGACGTCTAGAATTATTTAAACTCGAAACTAGGAAGTACTGAAAAGACAATAACATGAGTACTTTCTCTGTGTTAAACTGACATCTAGAATTATTTAAACTCGAAACTAGAAAGTACTGAGAGGACAATAACATGAGAACTTTCTCTGTGTTAACCTGACGTCTAGAATTATTTAAACTCGAAACTAGGAAGTACTGAAAAGACAATAACATGAGAACTTTCTCGGTGTTAACCTGACGTCTAGAATTATTTAAACTCGAAACTAGGAAGTACTGAAAAGACAATAACATGAGAACTTCTCGGTGTTAACCTGACGTCTAGAATTATTTAAACTCGAAACTAGAAAGTACTGAAAGGACAATAACATGAGAACTTTCTCTGTGTTAACCTGACGTCTAGAATTATTTAAACTCGAAACTAGGAAGTACTGAAAAGACAATAACATGAGAACTTTCTCTGTGTTAACCTGACGTCTAGAATTATTTAAACTCGAAGCTAGAAAGTACTGAAAGGACAATAACATGAGAACTTTCTCGGTGTTAACCTGACGTCTAGAATTATTTAAACTCGAAACTAGGAAGTACTGAAAAGACAATAACATGAGAACTTTCTCTGTCTTAACGTGACGTCTAGAATTATTTAAACTCGAAACTAGAACTTTCTCGGCGTTAACCTGACGTCTAGAATTATTTAAACTCGAAACTAGAAAGTACTGAAAGGACAATAACATGAGAACTTTCTCTGTGTTAACCTGACGTCTAGAATTATTTAAACTCGAAACTAGGAAGTACTGAAAAGACAATAACATGAGAACTTTCTCTGAGTTAACCTGACCTCTAGAATTATTTAAACTCGAAGCTAGAAAGTACTGAAAGGACAAAAACATGAGAACTTTCTCTGTGTTAACCTGACGTCTAGAATTATTTAAACTCGAAACTAGGAAGTACTGAAAAGACAATAACATGAGAACTTTCTCTGTGTTAACCTGACCTCTAGAATTATTTAAACTCGAAGCTAGAAAGTAAGAAAGGACTATAACATGAGAACTTTCTCTGTGTTAACCTGACGTCTAGAATTATTTAAACTCGAAGCTAGAAAGTACTGAAAGGACAATAACATGAGAACTTTCTCTGTGTTAACCTGACCTCTAGAATTATTTAAACTCGAAACTAAGAAGTACTGAAAACACAATAACATGAGAACTTTCTCTGTGTTAACCTGACCTCTAGAATTATTTAAACTCGAAGCTAGAAAGTACTGAAAAGACAATAACATGAGAACTTTCTCGGTGTTAGCCTGACGTCTAGAATTATTTAAACTCGAAACTAAGAAGTACTGAGAAGACAATAACATGAGAACTTCCTCTGTCTTAACCTGACGTCTAGAATTATTTAAACTCGAAACTAGAACTTTCTCGGTGTTAACCTGACGTCTAGAATTATTTAAACTCGAAACTAGAAAGTACTGAAAGGACAATAACATGAGAACTTTCTTTGTGTTAACCTGACGTCTAGAATTATTTAAACTCGAAACTAGGAAGTACTGAAAAGACAATAACATGAGAACTTTCTCTGTGTTAACCTGACCTCTAGAATTATTTAAACTCGAAGCTAGAAAGTACTGAAAGGACAAAAACATGAGAACTTTCTCTGTGTTAACCTGACGTCTAGAATTATTTAAACTCGAAACTAGGAAGTACTGAAAAGACAATAACATGAGAACTTTCTCTGTGTTAACCTGACCTCTAGAATTATTTAAACTCGAAGCTAGAAAGTACTGAAAGGACAATAACATGAGAACTTTCTCTGTGTTAACCTGACGTCTAGAATTATTTAAACTCGAAGCTAGAAAGTACTGAAAGGACAATAACATGAGAACTTTCTCTGTGTTAACCTGACCTCTAGAATTATTTAAACTCGAAACTAAGAAGTACTGAAAACACAATAACATGATAACTTCCCCTGTGTTAACCTAACCTCTAGAATTATTTAAACTCGAAGCTAGAAAGTACTAAAAGGACAATAACATGAGAAATTTCTCTGTGTTAACCTGACCTCTAGAATTATTTAAACTCGAAGCTAAAAGTACTGAAAAGACAATAACATGAGAACTTTCTCTGTGTTAACCTGACGTCTAGAATTATTTAAACTCGAAGCTAGAAAGTACTGAAAGGACAATAACATGAGAACTTTCTCTGTGTTAACCTGACCTCTAGAATTATTTAAACTCGAAACTAGGAAGTACTGAGAGGACAATAACATGAGAACTTTCTCTGTGTTAACCTGACGTCTAGAATTATTTAAACTCGAAACTAGGAAGTACTGAAAAGACAATAACATGAGAACTTTCTCTGTGTTAACCTGACCTCTAGAATTATTTAAACTCGAAGCTAGAAAGTACTGAAAGGACAATAACATGAGAACTTTCTCTGTGTTAACCTGACGTCTAGAATTATTTAAACTCGAAACTAGGAAGTACTGAAAAGACAATAACATGAGAACTTTCTCTGTGTTAACCTGACATCTAGAATTATTTAAACTCGAAACTAGGAAGTAGTGAAAAGACAATAACATGAGAACTTTCTCGGTGTTAACCTGACGTCTAGAATTATTTAAACTCGAAACTAGAAAGTACTGAAAAGACAATAACATGAGAACTTTCTCTGTGTTAACCTGACCTCTAGAATTATTTAAACTCGAAACTAGGAAGTACTGAAATTACAATAACATGAGAACTTTATCTGTGTTAACCTGACGTCTAGAATTATTTAAACTCGAAACTAGAAAGTACTGAAAGGACAATAACATGAGAACTTTCTCTGTCTTAACCTGACGTCTATAATTATTTAAACTCGAAACTAGGAAGTACGGAAAAGACAATAACATGAGAACTTTCTCGGTGTTAACCTGATCCCTAGAATTATTTAAACTTGAAACTAGGAAGTACTGAAAAGACAATAACATGAGAATTTTTTCTGTGTTTACCTGACCTCTAGAATTATATCAACTGGAAACTAGCAAGTACTGAAAAGACAATAACATGAGAATTTTATCTGTGTTTACCTGACCTCTAGAATTACATCAACTGGAAACTAGGAAGTACTGAAAAGACAATAACATGAGAATTTTCTCTGTGTTAACCTGAGCTCTATAATTATTTGAACTCGACACTAGGAAGTGCTGAAAAGACAATAACATGAGAATTTTATCTGTGTTTACCTGACCTCTAGAATTATATCAACTGGAAACTAGGAAGTACTGAAAAGACAATAACATTAGAATTTACTCTGTGTTTACCTGACCTCTAGAATTATATCAACTGGAAACTAGGAAGTACTGAAAAGACAATAACATGAGAATTTTCTCTGTGTTTACCTGACCTCTAGAATTATATCAACTGGAAACTAGGAAGTACTGAAAAGACAATAACATGAGAATTTTATCTGTGTTTACCTGACCTCTAGAATTACATCAACTGGAAACTAGGAAGTACTGAATAGACAATAACATGAGAATTTTCTCTGTGTTAACCTGAGCTCTATAATTATTTGAACTCGACACTAGGAAGTGCTGAAAAGACAATAACATGAGAATTTTATCTGTGTTTACCTGACCTCTAGAATTATGTCAACTGGAAACTAGGAAGTACTGAAAAGACAATAACATGAGAATTTTCTCTGTGTTAACCTGAGCTCTATAATTATTTGAACTCGACACTAGGAAGTGCTGAAAAGACAATAACATGAGAATTTTATCTGTGTTTACCTGACCTCTAGAATTATGTCAACTGGAAACTAGGAAGTACTGAAAAGACAATAACATGAGAATTTTCTCTGTGTTAACCTGAGCTCTATAATTATTTAAACTCGACACTAGGAAGTACTGAAAAGACAATAACATGAGAATTTTCTCTGTGTTAACCTGACCTCTAGAATTATATCAACTGGAAACTAGGAAGTGCTGAAAAGACAATAACATGAGAATTTTATCTGTGTTTACCTGACCTCTAGAATTATATCAACTGGAAACTAGGAGGTACTGAAAAGACAATAACATGAGAATTTTCTCTGTGTTAACCTGAGCTCTATAATTATTTAAACGCGACACTAGGAAGTGCTGAAAAGACAATAACATGAGAATTTTCTCTGTGATAACCTGAGCTCTATAATTATTTAAACTCGACACTAGGAAGTACTGAAAAGACAATAACATGAGAATTTTCTCTGTGTTAACCTGATCTCTAGAATTATATCAACTGGAAACTAGGAAGTGCTGAAAAGACAATAACATGAGAATTTTCTCTGTGATAACCTGAGCTCTATAATTATTTAAACTCGACACTAGGAAGTACTGAAAAGACAATAACATGAGAATTTTCTCTGTGTTAACCTGACCTCTAGAATTATATCAACTGGAAACTAGGAAGTGCTGAAAAGACAATAACATGAGAATTTTCTCTGTGTTAACCTGAGCTCTATAATTATTTAAACTCAACACTAGGAAGTACTGAAAAGACAATAACATGAGAATTTTCTCTGTGTTAACCTGAGCTCTATAATTATTTAAACTCGACACTAGGAAGTACTGAAAAGACAATAACAGGAGAATTTTCTCTGTGTTAACCTGACCTCTAGAATTATATCAACTGGAAACTAGGAAGTGCTGAAAAGACAATAACATGAGAATTTTATCTGTGTTTACCTGACCTCTAGAATTATATCAACTGGAAACTAGGAAGTACTGAAAAGACAATAACATGAGAATTTTCTCTGTGTTAACCTGACGTCTAGAATTATTTAAACTCGAAACTAGGAAGTGCTGAAAAGACAATAACATGAGAATTTTCTCTGTGACAACCTGACCCCTAGTATTATTTAAACTCGACACTAGGGAGTACTGGAAAGATAATAACATGAGAATTTTCTCTGTGTTAACCTGACCTCTAGAATTATATCAACTGGAAACTAGGAAGTACTGAAAAGACAATAACATGAGGTGAGGATTTTGCTCATGGACATTTCGATCGATGTTCCATCCGATGCACACAAGCGTTTGGTTTTCTATTTAGGAAATGGAGCAATAAAGAGTAACATAAAACAGAAATAAAAATAGAAGTGATGTTTAAACATTGAATCTGATGTTGAGTAGTAAACAGGTGCTTGCACTTACATGGCGTCGCTCTAAAAGCTAATGTCATGATAGATTATGCAATACGTAACTTTGTCGTGTTCTGAATCTTAAATAAATGTTACATTTTTTAGTTTAAGCCGATATTTGAGTAGTGACGTGTTGAGGCGGATATACGGTGTGCGGGAGCCTTTGTACCCGTAGTTCAATCTATTGAGTATCGAAAAGCTTCGTGGCAACGTGTAACGCTGTTATATGGAAGGTTTTCTTTTTATATTATCCATCGGTCAGCAAGTATGTTTTACAGAAGTTTGTTATTGTGAAACTTAGTAACAATACACACAATAATTGAGGTAGCCGTAAACGACTCCTCTAACTACGAGGACTGTTCAATAAAGAATGATCATAGTTTTTTTACGGTCATAGTTTTTCGGACTAAAATTCAATCTTATTATATTCTGTTAGTTTCATGTGAAACAAACACGCCATAGTAGTTTAATTGTTAGTACTCCTGGTCTCCGCTTTGGGAACCAGGAAAGTTCAGATATGTTCGGTATTGCCTACCGCTGCAATAGAGGTAAAATGCAGTTAAAGTTGATGTTAGAGGACTTTCTTTCAACATAATCACTGCTGATGAAACTTGGCTATATCATTTTGATCCTGAAAGCAAACAGCAGAGCTCGGTGTGGGAATCTCCTTCATCACCAACCCCCCAAAAAGCAAAAGTGGTTGCTTCTGTTGGGAAAGTTATGGTAATCTCATTTTTTTATATACATCGAATGGTTTTATCAGCATATTGTACCTGCACACACATCAGTTACTGGACAATACTACAGGGATGTCCTGAAAACATTTCAAATTCATGTCAGCCGCAAAAGACCACATTTCCGTGAAGCAGGCTGGATACTGCACCACGATAATGCGTGGCCACATATTGCCAATGTTGTTGCTGAGTATGTTACAAAACCCAACGTGAAGTACATCCCTCAGCCACGCTATAGTCCAGATTTAGCCCCATATTACTTTTTTCTATTCCCTAACTTGAAGAAACGCCTTCGTGGGAGACAATATCCATCATCAGAAGCAGTGGTGGGGGCTGTGAAGGAGATTTTGAAGGACTTCTCAAAAAATGGTGTCCAGCATGTCTTTGAAGACTGGCAGAAACGCCGGGACAATTGCATCGCGTTCAGGGGAGACCATTTTGAGAAGGACCATCAAAATTATGAGGTTGAGTCAAGAAAGGTACGTAGTCAAAAAAAAAGTGTGAACATTCTTTATTGAACAGCTCTCGGAAATATGGCAGGATCACTGTAACACAAATTGAGGACTTTAAGTGAGATAGTCGCTGAGTCGTCTGTACTGGAGAGGTCACTCAGGAGCAGGTCTTGTGGCATGCTGCGCTTGAGGTGAGTTGGTTGGCGAGTGCGAGCGCCGAGGTGTAGGTAACAGCTCCAGGGACCTCCTGGAGATACTAAAAGATAGGTCGTGCCAGCCGGCGGATGACCAAACTCGTGATGAAGTTGTTGGTTTCTGATGAACCATGGAGCATTTGTAGCTGTACAGAGCGGCCTATTTTGTAGTACCTGCAGTCAGCTGAGATTAGTCTTGCTGGTGCTTACCTCTTACTGGAGCTGCATAGGTAAAAATGGGACAGATTAGAAGTGTGTAAAGAAGAAGGGAGGATTCATAACCAAGTGAGGTGTACCTGTTGAGTAAAGGGTACAGTTTTGAGAGCCGGGCAGACGCAAGTTTAATAGACTGACAGATGTGGGCATTCTAAGTAAGTCGAGCGTCCAGTAGCACCCCAAGATATTTCACCGGCACACTGGTTGGTAACCATGAGAGCTGTTCCCCTAGCAGCTGTAGTGAGAGAGGATCCCCATAAGTATATGGAGGGTCGAGCTTCGATAATTCTCTTAAGGTTGGCCATTCTAAACTTGGACCTTTACGTGTTTAATGGTTCTACCGTGCATGATTTTTTTACCTGTTTCTTCAATGTTTCAATGTTCAGAATCAGGTGAGGGGAATTGGTACGCTGCGGTGGGACTTTGGAATTTTCGCTGTGTAGATTTCCCTCTGGATCTAACTGGCCGACTGGATCCCATTTCTGGGAGCGATCAACTTCATTTAGGGGGGGGGGGGAACCATCAGCAGGATGAAGATTGTGTCAGCATTACGATTGGCGTTATGGATTTCTGCCTTGTTAGTGAGCGTCGTCCGGATCTATTCTTCTTTGTCTCCTCATTATCCGCTTCTCCCAGAGATCAGGCATACTGGAAGCATAAAAGGTTTACTATAGCCTTCGTGTGCTATTGTACTTCATAGATTAAGAGGTAGCTGATTATTCCTTGTTTTAATCAATTTGTAATGGGTATACTAGAATAAATTATGGTAAGTTGTGTACTCTATAAAACAGCGTGTGTCTATTGTGTTAAAGTTATATCAAATGGAGCTACATGTAGACTGTGAGCCTGACGTTATGTAAAAATTCCTCTTGATAGCAAACACAGGGTCTCGTCGCACTAAACAGAAAAACTATGCAACCGAGGGAAAATTACATATCTTGGCTATTGTAATGTGGGAACACATTAACCAAAGAAATGAAACACGCGACAGCTTTTTGTCTTACGCTCTATTCAAGCTCTATATGCATAAATATAAAAACCACCGTTGTGTTGATAGGCACTGGTAAATAAAAAGCTCTTGAACCTGATATGATTGCACACAGAGAGAGCACATGTAGTTGGAAGCCTATAAGTTTCCTAAAGAAAAATCCCACCAATATGGCGGAAAACATGTAGATTTTCCCTGGTCAGCAAGGTGCGAGGTGGAGTGGTGTGTCTTCTGCTATAGCTTTTCTCTCTCTATTTCATCCTCCTTTTTCATATCACAGAGCGACTCCGGAGCTTGTGTTGGTCTATAATGGCCAGGATTTGGAACTACTTCTCGGCTCCGTCAGAGTGGTCATTCCTTCCCAGTCGCTGGGTTTCTCTGATTTCCACTGGAAGGGAGCCTCTCTGACCATCCTCTGGCACTTTTGGCTGGTCAGCTATGAGCTCCTCGATTCAGGGTGTTTAGGCCAATAATTATAAGGAAAACTTCGCACGTTTCTGGTGTGCCTCGTGCGTTTCTATAGTCAATAGGTATCCTGAGGTTCCTTATCCCACCCGTTCCTCCAGCGAATGTATATACAAATGGTCCATTTGCGGGTCGAGCTACCGGTTTCTAAGCTACCTAATACTTGCAGTTCGGATGCTCAGAATATACACCAAGTATATTCATTTAGCTGTATGATTTTTTTTCTTTCTTCGCGGAATGGAAAACGACAGGCACTTGATCTGAATATGCTGAAGGTACTCTTTCAATCTCAACTGGATCATTTTGGAGAAGTCTTTTTTTTTAGTGTGGGCCAACCACTACCACATTTGGAGTGTTCGTCGATTTCTAGGTGCCACATTTATGTTTAAGCCGTGTCCATGGATAATATAGAACTAAAATACTGGTTAAAGTAAGTGAAATCAACAAATATTTTGTTCATTAATAACGCTCTCAGTTGCCAAATCGTACCGGTCTGACGGTATGTCGGTATTTCGTCCCACATCAATTTTTTTATGTATCAGTAAACCTACTGACAATCGCTCTGGGCCGCATTAGAACCAGTGACCTTGGGATCAATAGGCCTAACCAACTGAACCACTCAGAACGACAAATTAACCGTCCTCTAAAATATCTACTTGACTCTGCACCTTGAGGAGAGCTTTTGATGGTATGTTCAGTTGCGATGAACACATTTCGTAACTAATAAGGGCCTCTGACGAGAAAACGTGTTGGTAGCGCTTTTCTCTCTGAAAGCGTAAGTGGAAACCGTGCCACTTTAAAAGGGACCCTGGGACTGAAATGTCTATTTTCTATATTTCTATATTTACAAACTTCGAACTTTGCATGCCTAATGGGTTTTATATTAGAAAATACTATGCCAATTTTTAGTAACTTATGATCATTAGTTTTGAAGGAATTAATTTTTTATTCTTATTTTAATTACAGTTCATGGCAATATTAAAGTTAATGCATGCGTATCAATAACCATGCTAGTGGAATAACTTTGTTATTTTTTCATTCCTACTAACTGTATAAACAACTTCAGTCTTTGTGTAGAAGAACAATATATTACTTTTAGGAAAATTACATTTTTAATTATGTATTACATTGAATTGAATTTTTAGTACCCTTTTGCATTTAAAATTTTATTACAGCCAAAACAAGTCAAGTCTATTAGCCTGAGACTGATGTGTAGACCCATATATGGAGCATAAGCTCAAAACAATATCAGAGCCATAATTCTAAAACTAAAGCAGGGAGAGCACATATTGTATTAAAAATGTAAGGTGGAGAAAAGTCAATTTTGCTAAAATTATGCATCAAAATAGTAATTACACTATCATACACACTATTTACCCTGTTCTGCACAATATTTACTTTCTGAAAATTATTTACACATTCTGTACATTATTTACACTTTCTGCACATCATTTACACTTTCTGCATATTTTTTATACTGTTCTGCACATTATTTACACTGTCATCTCTACTTCTATGTACACTGGAATTCAAGCAGTGGAAGCAGATATTGTATTAAAATGTAAGGTGGAGAAAAATCAATTTCTCTAAAATTATGCATTCAAAATAGTAATTACAATATCCTGCACACTATTTACCATGTTCTGCACAATATTTAAACTTTTTTTTTTCAAAAAATTTACACTTTCTGCACATTATTTACACTTTCTGCAAATTATTTACACCTTCTGCACATGTACACTGGTACTCAAAATTTGCTGATTATTTTCATTAATGCATAGTCTGCTATTTAAATTACAATTTACACTATGTACTACACATAGTTTGCACCTAGTTCTTGAAATCTTTCAAATTTCTTCCGGATTTTACAAATATAGTTTGAATAGCATTAGCATGTTCATCTATGTCCATTTGCAAATGTGAAGCTGAAATATTAGATGTTCCTCTATGTCCAACTGTACATATGAAATGGAGATCTGCTCCCAATTTTTGCTTTTCCATCTAGCACGTTTTCTTACAGCTTCCTTCTTTTCGTTATTTCTATTTACTGGCTTACCCCAATATGATGAAATAGCATGCATTATGCTGTTTATATAGTTAAGAATATACAACACAACAGGAAAAGCAAATAACTTGCATATACACCTATTTCTTTATTTAAAACAAACAGTAAGCAAAAGCACATTTATCTCATGAAAGACGCCATTATACTTTGGAGCAAACACAGGCAGTCCAAACAAGAATGAATCTACAAGTATTCGCTAAGTTTATTGCAAAAAACATAGAATAATCACAGATATTATGAACTGTTTTGTATTTTCTTAGCTGCTAAAACACTCAAGGTGTGCTGACGACCTTTTATATGGCATTCATGTTTCAATTTTTTCTTATTAAACCCTTTGTATTGGGTATGTAGTTTATCAAACTGTCTCTAGATAGCAGCACTAAGGTATGCCGCAAGATTTGAACGCCGGTTTATAGAAAAAGCCGCCGAAAGCGATCAGAATTGACAAAAACAGGCCATAATGCTGGATAATGATGAAAGGGGACACTTAAATGGCCACGCCCTGAGAATTTAAACCCTCTGCTAGAGCTTTAAAAATGGCAGAAATAAAAAGCTCTTACCATAATTCAATAAAGGAAGGTTTGGGGAACATTTATGTGTATAAATCTAAAAGTTTTAATTTTTGAGACTTTTCGGATATCTTTCAGTCCCAGGGTCCCCTTACGATGGTATCAAATAGGTATGCTAATATGTGCATATCGAGCAAGATTATTAAACCAGCATTCCTAGCAGAAGAGTGCATGTGTTCTAGAAGTCCTACACCTTTTGATATCTTGAAGGATTCCTTAATGCCACAGTAATGCCATTGGCCTTTAATTTGTTGTTAATATTGGGGGTGAGTTTAAAATAACGTCCGTCTGCGCTGGTAGACTGCGACGTCTTGCAGAAGCGCATTATTTGGGTTTCCCTAGGTAGTAAACACCCTTTGCCTGTTGCACATGATACATGAAGTTTCTGCTGCACGGAACTAAGAAAAACTTATTTGATTAAAAGACGTAGGAATTCTTGGAATTCACGGCCGGAATCAATATAACTAAGAGTTATTTCCGGGCTGTTATGCCGTGGTCTGCTGAGTTGGATTTTCCAGACGTTTCATCCACTACTATGGTGGACATCTTCAGTGGCGTAATCGTGGTCGTAGTCTCCTCGGAGACGCTACTCGAACTTCTCCGAGGACACTACGACCACGACCACGCCATTGAAGATGTCCACCATAGTAGTGGACGAAACATCTGGAAAATCCAACTCCAGCAGACCACGGCATAAACAGCCCAGAAATAACTCTTAGTTATCTTTGAATACTACCAGCAATGCTACGAAATTAAACTTTACATTTAACTTATCAGCTTAATCTCTCAAATACATTTTTAAATAAAACTTTAGAGAATTAAAAACAGGAAAACATTTACCATATAAAGGTAATCTAGGGCGCCATATATTTCTTGAAAATTTTGTCCTAACATACTTGAACAGAGTAAGAAATTTGGTAGGTACTATTCAAATTCCTATTTTTTAGTTATAGTGTTTACAGATGTGTACCACTCACATACTAAAACACACACATTTATGTTTCTAAGAACATAAAAATACAACTTTTTGGTGACATCTCGATATCAAATAAAACATATTCAATACCAGTTGTGCGGAAGACAGTATCTGCCTGTCTATAACAGCGTTTAAAACTTCCTGAGAGTTTGCACACCTTTCTGTAAATTCCATAAACTTCAAGTAAAACTACGGACCTCAAAATATCCTCAGCCACAAAAATTTTGTCTTAAGATTCTTATAAACAAAACTTAACTTTTCAAGGTCTATAATCTAGTTATTCTTTCACCGAATCCTCTCAAGCTGTATTGAACACGCTCAAAGAAACATAAGGCACTTCGCTCACAGCATCTCCCAAGAGAAGGGATAAGAAGAAGACGGTCACAAAAACTTCTCTGAAGTAAGGGAATTATATTCACTTTAAATTACTTTAGAGCTTTGATCTTAAGGAACGGAACTCATTCAGAGTTCGACAAGATGGCCAGAACCTTTGGAAAGCAAACTGTTGACAATAAATGTGATTCTACATCAGATCGATAAGTTATTGTAAACTCTTGAACCTCCGCTCTAGCTTCTGACTGGAGTTTATGGGTGGAGGTATTTTAATTGAATTCCAACAATGCAATCTTGGATGCAAATTCTAACAAAAGTAGGTCACTTCTATGAAAGTTATGCCTGACAGCACATTTCAGATTTGAAGTTTTGCCATAACACGGATATCACAAAGTAGGAGATAGTTTTACAAACTTAAGTTTGCCAAGAGTGTCTATTCCGCCTCTAACTTTCATAATAATAGTTAAGTGAAATTTAGGAAATACCATGAGAACACAAGTTTTGTTCTGCGAAAATTTTCACATTATACCTACTTCCAAAATATTTTGTTTGAATCTCTGCTACTGTTACCCAGATAGTCTATTTTAAGTCCTGCATAAGTCAAAGAACATCCTTGCCAAGAAACTTGGATGTAATTTTAGGAATAGCAGTGCTGCGAGGTAGAAATGAAGACAATGAAACCTGAAAATTCCATTCCGGTAAAACAAACAAGTATGTTTGTGCTTAAATTGAAGAGGTCAGAAGCAAAAGTTCTAAGTCTGTTTCAAAATTGTTCAGGAAAGCTGCTCAGAGTTTTAAAAAGTAATTCTAAATACCAAAATAGTAAAAGAAATGAAGGAATTTTATGTGAGTGGTCCATTTGGAGGTACAAAGTACTGTGTTGAAGTATTTCTCACGGTTTGACATATGTAGCATATGTGACAGGACTTAACAACTTTTAAATTAAAATGGATGAAAAGTTGTTAAGTCACTTGACTTAACAGCTTCTGATTCTTAATGTTAGAGTTTTTCCACTATACAATATTGTAATATGTAGCCATGGATAAACTATGACTTTATTTTCTCCAATACATCTCTACTATGGACTAATACATTATGCACTTCATGGATTGACATACAACATTGTCATCAAAAGATCACTCCATCACTACTACATCATCTTCTACCTTACTTCCATGTCATTTTGTCATAAAATGGGACACCATCTGACAGAGGGACATGTTCCAGTAGTGAACGAACATCGTAATATTTTGCCGTCTTAATCTTTCGAAACCTATCTGGTATGTATTTCGCACCATTTCATGCCTTCTGAATGACTTGCAACCTCACTACTCTCCTCAAAAGAGACTGGTGACCATAAAGTGAGGAAGACATTCTGTGACGAACTTCTGGTACACATCCTCTTTGGAAATACACACCCCGGATTAAAGTGAATTCACGAAACGTCTTAAAAGGACATGGTCAAGGGCATCTTTGAAGTCAAAACTTTAACAACTGGAGTGCCATCATGTTCCCTGTTATTAATCAATGGATGTTTGACATGGACAACATCAATGGGTTTCTTCTGTAGTGAATCTTTGATCAGTTTCACCCTAAAACTTTATCCATTGATCGTTTCTGCTTCTTAATAGTGCCAAACATTCTGTCAATAGGAATGAAAGAGTGCGGGTATTGGGAAGTACAGATAAACTTTCTAAAAGTGCACTTGAGGAATGTCTAAAAATGTCTAATATCTAACCTAAAATGTATCAACAGCTGATATTAAAGAGCTTGGGTGACAGTGTAATGTATTTGCACCACCAAACGGCTGATGTGGCAACTACTTGACTTAACAACATCTGCCTAAAAAGGCGGACTTTAATAACTTTTATTTCTGAAATTGATGCCCATTCAATATGCCAGGGTACGTTCCACCTAACATCTTCTGATCCGGCACTATTACAGAACTGGTATTCAGAATGCTTATCGTGTGTTAAACAGTATTTCTCAAAAATATTGACTTAATTTCTAAATCTGAGTACTTCAGCTATTAATACAGCTAGGCAACTTAAACAATGCAATTCGCAGCAAAACGATAGGCAGTTTCATTTACTTGTAACGGTATCATCTCATAGCTACAAAGATTGAGGAATTAAGCATTGAAGAATCCGAGTAAACGTGACTGTAAATACTATATATTATATAGCTAATTCTGGGTGCCAAAGAATTTTACGTAATACACATTTACTACATTCGTAATCAAGTTTATTGCCAGTGTACGCCTAATCATTGTATAAAATTAAACCATCTTTTTCCACTAATGTCCTTTAACCGGTTAGGTATATGGAACGATGAATGAAATGGGTGAAGTGCTACTCTAATGAGCTCAGAGTCCATAGAACTTAGAGTTAGCCGATATTTATCTTTCATAACAAGGAAAAACCCCGAAAACACCTTATACAGCAAACTCACCATGGCCGAGATTCGACTAAGCATTTGTTAAACATGAGGCACACACACACACTACCACAGAGGAAGACAGCTTCGAGAGTTGTGACGTATTTCAGCCGGGAGCGAGACCTGCAAGGCGTATGACGTCAGGCAAGAGTCGTATAGTACCAAGTTACCTATATAAATGGCGCTGTGAGTACAGAATCTAAGGGTTCAGTCATATATAGTGCACTCGATGACAACAATGTAGTTGCTAGGTACCAAATGGAACCGTTAAATTTACAATAAGACGATTTATTGAACGACAAATATACATACAAGAAAGGCTTGGCTGAGTTTAACAAGAATGTCTCCCAAATCAGATTTCCGAGGTTATATTCACTTGCCGGATGGACATTGTGTATGTTTGGCTCGACAAATGTGTGCGAAAAAAAATCTTTCGGTTATGAAATTAGCTAAGTCCAAACCTCGAAGTACTTTGTCGGATCACAATCTAATATGCTGCCTTCGATTATAAATTTCCCAGACATTACGCCCTGACATTGATAAACTAGTTAAAGAAAAACGAAACAGAAAGTATCGAAGAATGTCCACGTAATTTTGCTCTGGGTGGTTCTCCTCTAATTTGCAGACAAAATTACTTTGTTTTATTTTATTTACAATATAAATTGCCTGACCTTCTGATAAACTACGAGTTGTCATAGCACAGAGGCAAAATGTAATTGTTCATAAACTGTGACCAACTATGTAATTAAAGCAGTCAGCATTAATATTATAACACTCAAGATGTAAGTTGTAGGTATTATTAATACCCGATACGTTTCCTGTCTCTCCTATGCTGTAGGAACCCTAACACATTAAACTATTTCCTTCCTGTTAGGCAGCAGAAATCAGGGCGATGACGTCACGCTAGCCTGCCTTTCGTTCCGTGGCATATTTGGCGGTTAGAGCTGATGGAGCTAACGTCAGACCGCCACTGCCTCTCTTGCCCTGCACTACCATCTGCATTACAGAAGCGGGCTGTTATGACATTGTTCGGGCCAACACAATCTATGCTGTGTGTCATTTCCAGAATGTTCAAGTTATTGATTTAAAAATGTAGGGTCTTAATATTCAAGAACTTCAACTGTTTCATTGAATATTGATGTCAAGGGTTGTTATATTATATTAAAACTTGCGCGATCATAGTTTAATAACTAGGGGGCCAAACGGAACGAGTGCACGCGAACGTTCTAATAGCTTCGATTTCCAATAGGGACTTTCATTATTTGATGTTGGTGAAACTACTTATCCGTATTTCATACCATCCTAGGTGGGCTAGTCTTTTGATTTCAGTTTGATTTTATTGTACCATGATATCTTTATCCATAATCAATTCTCTACATTACTTTACGTGTAGAACATTATTTTTCCCCAGCAACTCCTTGACGCACAAAGGAGATTGGTTCTTTTAAACGAATTCCTTCTTCTCGTGATCCTATGCTCCAAACCAAAACAACAGCTCCTGCCCTAAAATGTCACCATATGTTACAAATATTAACATTTATAATATCTATTTATCTTTAACAATGATCTGAGGGCTCAAATATATTTTTACTTCTTATATCATGATGTCTCTTAAATTTGATGGAACTTCAAGGATGTTCCTTTTTCTAGTTTCCATATTCTTCTCTGGCCATGTTTATTATCATAGCCCTTCTTTACTTATTCATTTTCATCAGTTTAAAATGAATATCCAGAATCAAAAGCCCGCCGCGGTAGCGTAGATGGTAGCATAATTGCCTCACGTTCAAGAGGTCGCGAGTTCGAATCTCGGTGAGGGTGAGTTACCTGGATAAGGATTTTTCCGGGGGTTTCCCTTATCATTCAAAATGAATGTCGGGTAGCTCTAGGCTCCACGGATCCTGGACTTATTTGAGCACTATTTCACCCAATTCATTCACCGTCGGATATGACTTAACGTTGGAGGACCTAAATTACAACAAAAAAAAATCATAAGTTGGCTTTTTTGCTTCCATAATTATTTATATCTTTGTTCTCTAGAACTTGCTGTTTATTTTATTGTCATTTATATGTATCACAATCTGTAGAATCAGTCTCTCTAATTGTATTCGAGCCAAATGATCCACAAACTTCTATTATTTACTCCTCAGAAAGTTTCCTGCGTTTTGTTGCACCTCTCTTGCACCAGAAGTATTTATAGAGGAAATAAAAACTCTTTGCTTTTGTCTTGTTCCCTTCTCATTTTATGTTTCGTTGAAGCGTTGACTTTTTTATTTACTGCAGCTGTAGACCTGGCTACTATTTCTGCAAATGTCCTTATTGGTTACTCATGAAATCGTTTTCTCTGCCTTGTCACCGAATGTTCAGTTTTCAGTTTCTCATTTTAAACTTCCAATTCATTGTACAATTGTATTCATTGTACAATTGTATTCATTGTATTCATTTCGCTAATTTTTTAGTTTCGGTTGCTTCTCGCTTATTTTACCACATTATTTTTTGCATTCAGCATTCTCATTTCTTCACCAAAATTATTTTCTTCGGCGTCAACCTTCATTTTCCTTTGAACTTCAAAGTTCTCTTTCGTACTTCACTCCATTCCTTCCTGTTTCTTCACTACGCCTTTCTGGTGAAAGACTTAATGATTTTCACAGTAAAGGCCTTTATATTCTACAATTCCCCTATCATTTACATTCGTAACGCAAAATAAACTTTGAGAGGGACGTTATTTATACGGCCAGTTTGGTCATTTAATATTTACAGCAACTATTAAATATTATCGCCGCAGTGGCAATAAACTAACATGCATAAACTGCAAACCTGGCAAACAGTAACATAGCGGTGGGAATAGCTGCATACAGCAAATAACGGGTCGGCTAACATATCTTTAGCGTTTGTACAATATGAGTTTACCTCATAATATTTGCTTGCTTCTCTTGTTATTTACATATCATTTCATTATAATTGCAGTGTAATAATAGTAGGAATTAATAATATTCATTATTTAATAAACACATACAGCGATTATCTTCTTAAAATGCCTCCTTTAAAGTAAACTTCATATAAAGTACACTAACCAATGCTGGAAAGTTAAAACTGCATACCTATACTGCAGGTGGCCCAGTGGACAGAATGCTACCAAGTGGTCCCATGGTACCGCATGTGGGATTATTGGTGGACAAAGTGGCGCCAGGGTGGTTTTTCTCCAGCTACTCCGGTTTCCTCCGCTATTATTCCCTAATCATGTCATCCTCAGCCATCCTTTCATTCATTTCATCCTCATTGTCATCTTCTCGCACTCTCATATCAGACATCGGGCTGATCATCAATTCTGAGTTCTCTATCTGACCTCCAGAGTTTATTTTGCTCAATCCGACGCCTAAAAGGGCATAATGTATTTAAAGGAAAAGAGTCCTCTAACACTACCAGAGGTTGAAAACTTAAAAAACCATGTTTGGAGAATCTTTTTCTTTCTTTTCCTTTTTTTTTTTTTTTCATTTATACCCCGCCTTTAACTGCAGTGGTCATATGGATTTAATCATTACATCAAGCACACATTCGCACTCTCATTCATACTTCCAGACTCTGGGAAAGATGAGGAATTATCTTGGACGGAGAAAAATCCCCACTCCCAAAGCCGGGAATCGAACCCGGGGCCCCTAGCACGGCAGGCAGGTGCTCTACAGACTGAGCTACGGGACCAGAGGTCCAAAGAGAATCCTAGTCGGGCGGGGCTTATCCCCGTCCGGGTGTCTTTATGCCTCATTACCTAGCCGCCTTGCAGCTTTACCTGCGAAATTAGCAGTGTGGTGGTATGTTCTGCTAGGGGATTATGTTTTGAATTTTACGGAAATTTGGGTTGGGATGCCTTTGAATAATCTCAGAAGGCAGCTGCATTTTGGTGTCCCCCCGTTTTGGGAGACATGATTTAATGTTTTTGCTCCGTTTTGGCTACGGGATGCATATCGCTTGAACCATCAGACGTAAATATGGTTCCTAGAGACATCTGGGGTTTCTCTTGGGTTAACCAAGGGGCCCCAAGACGTCTCTAGGTAGTTTGTACGATGACAAGGGTCTTTGTTCCTTCTGGTCATATCTGCCCAGGGGGTTCACCAAAAGGTTCTATGGGTTTGGATTTTGTCGTGCCCTCTCGCGGATGACTTCGACAATGTACGGGATTTTGGAGTGCCCATGCAGGATATGAGCAGGAAATCTCCAGTCTGTATCGTGTATGATACGGAGTGTCCTGTTCTGCAGCGTCTGAAACCTGGCGAAAGTGGTATTAGCCACTGTTCCCCAGATCTCATAGCCGTACAGAATCATAGGCGGAATGATCGCCCGATACAGCTGGAGTTTGAGTCGGATGGGCATGGTTGAGCGGAATATAGGGTATAGGCTCCGGAGCGCGACGTGCCCCAGCTGGACCTCGCCCTTGACGTGCGGAACGTAAGTTAATTTAAGGTCCAGCTTCACTCCGAGTTACTTCGCCATTTGTACCCATGGGATTCTACGGCGCCGTAAAACGAAGTTCTGCTGTAACCGGTTGGCTGTGGTTTTCGCCAGGAGAATTGCAGAGCTCTTCTCCGGGTTAATTGCCATTTACCATCTTGCGCTCCATTCCCCAATGATCCGGAGCTGGATTTGTATTTGCCGGAAGCCGTACCTAGGGTTCATATTTACTGCGAAGATCATAAGATCGTCCGCATACTGACAGGTGTGGGTGTTGTGCTGCGTTGGAATGTTGACCATGAAGGCTGCGAAAAGTGCCGGCCACAGCACGCTCCCTTCCGATAATCCAGCGCCAATGGGCCGCTCTGTGGACAGCGCTCCCTCTATCTTTACTCGGAAGCTTCGGTTTCCGAGGAAAACGGCCAACAAATAAATGTATGGAAGAGGGATTTCATGCTCTAAGAGCTTGTGAATGAGCCCTTCGTGCTAGGTTGTGGCGAATGCCTTCTCCACGTCAAGCAGCACTGCTAGCTTTTTAGACCTTTCGTGGAATCCCAGAGAGGCCTTCTCGGCAACCCGGAGTAGCTGCTCGGCCGCGGAATGGCCAGAACGGAAGCCAAACTGGTGTTCCGGGATTAGACCCCTTTCCTCTAAGTGAGGAAGAGGCCGGGAGAGAAGCAGTTTTTCGAATATCTTCGACAAAACTCTTAGAAGTCTGATGGAACGTTAACTGGACGGGAAGACCGGATTTTTCCCCGGTTTTGAAACACATATCTCGCGCGCCTCCTTCCAGACAGATGGAAAGTGACGCATGAACAGACCTGCGTTATAAATACGGGTTAAGTGAATCACGGCTCTGCGTGGAAGGTGTTTGAGCTTTTCCGCTGTGACGTGGTCCTGCCCAGGGGCTTTGTTGGTTCTTAGAGAATTAAACGTGGTGGCTAACTCTCTAGGGGATACTATGGGAATGTGAAACTCCTCGTGGTCCGGAGGTGGAGCTTCCAGGAAGTCCTACATCACTCGTTCCACGAGGTCAGCATGGCCATCGTCCATTGGCTCAATCCTGGGCTGGAACTGGGCCTCCAGATAGTTTACTAGTGCATTTACTTTTTCTCTCGACTCGTAAACTAGTCGACCTCTAGGGCTGTGCAAGGGGTGCTGGTGTAAGCTACGGGGCCAGCCTGGAGGAGAACTTATCATTGCTGCTTGAACAGACTTCTTCCCCCAATATTGCATCTCCCCCCTTCCTCGCTGTCCTCTCGCCTCACCCTGGTCAGCGAGAAGGGGAAACGTCTCCACTGTTCGTGTGCATGCGCCGTGGCCACTGTCCAGAATTCGAGGAAGAAGGAACACATTGGGGGAAGCGTTTTCCCTACCTAAGCGCGCGTATCCGTAGAAGAATCTTCTTTTTTAAGTTGTCGACCTATGGTAAACCAGGGAAGTGAAGAAGAAGTTATTGTACAATTCAAGCCACCAGTAAGGAATATTAGGACATCGTTGATCCTATGAAGTATTTGAAATAAATGTTTGTAAATCGCTTTACATTTACCAGTTATGCAATATTATACACACCTAAAATAAGACTTGAAGGTTTCCTGGCGAATAATATGCTCACTTTCTTCTCGGGCAACAAGCCAGGTGAAAAGACGATTAGATATCTTTATACGTACCTCAATGTCGGTTAATGGTTTCAGGTAAAAGTTAGTTTGAAGTAGAGGGTACTTCTTTGAAACCTTCGTGGCATATCCTTTTTCAAGACAAACGCCAATGAACATATGAGCATTTGGATAATGAAACATTATAACAAAGGGAATAGTTAACCCCACCTACTATTTAATTAGTCAACTGAAAAATTCAATGCCACGGCCGGAATTTGTTTCCGTCCGGTCCCTCTAAACCGTTGAGCTACCATGGTCAAACATGCCGACATGACATTAAACTCTCCAACTGACTCATTATATTTTCACTGTAAACCACTTAGAGTCCTCATATTCCAGATACATATTTGTGGCGACTTACTGTTGTAAGTACTTAAATACCACACTTTTTTATCATTGAATTCTTAATGCAAAATTTGTATTCAGGAATTTATCAATTCAGAATTAATCCTCTTAAATACATTACTCTTGTTTATGAATGTTTTAAATGAATTAGTCAACTGAAAAACTCAGTGTTGAACCACAGATCTGCTGGTTTCCATCCAGTCGCTCTAACCCCTTGAGCTACCATGGCCAATATGCCGACGCGACATTTTAACTCCCCAACTGACTCATATATATATATATATATGGGTCACCCAGCCCTAAGTCATTCAACATCCTGAAGATGGGAGATATGTACGCTCCCGAAACGTCGATGTCTCAACATCTGCTTACCTGGCTCGAAGCCCGAGAAAGTCTAGAACATATACGCCGCCAGGAAAGATTCAGCTCATATTCCTTAACATTGTTTTCCTCCAAATTGGCAACTCTATATAAGTATATGACAATATACATACCGAGCGGAGGCTCAGTGGTTAGACCGCTTGGCTCTCACCTAGGCGGCCCGGGTTCGATCCCAGGCGACCGCAAAGTGAGATTTGTTGTGGACAATACGGCGCTGGGGCGAGTTTTCTCCGGGATCTCCGATTTCCCCCGCCATCTCATTCCACCTGTGCTCCATCTTCATCTCATGTATCATCAGTGTCATCGCCTGCAGTGCCGTATATAGTAAAAGCGGGCGTTAAACACTACACATTTCATTTCATACCGAGCGGGATGGCTCAAGCAGCTTCGCCTGCGGCCCACATTCGGAAGACCCGGGTGCGATTCCCGTGGCCGACCTACCTGATCCATGGGTTTTTAAGGGTTTTCCCGGGTCGCTAGGTGAATGCTGTGTATGTTAATTACATCCCCCGAATTTCCTTTCCCACCATTTCATCTCCATTATCATTTCATATCATCTCTCCTCTGATGGTCTCTTTCAGGGTAGAAGTGTCGGCGGTGTATGGCAGGATGATATCCTCTGCGGATATATACTTCCTTCTCCGGTAGGTCGGTTGCCGTCTCCAGTCCTCTGCTGGGAGCATTTCGGGACCGTCAGCCAGGTATCTTTGGGGCTCGGATCGCCTGCCTTGGTACCATTAGGGCTTGGTTGCTGGGCTCGTTGCCGTCTTGCTGTGAGGAAGCGAGTTCGTTGTTCTGGCCTGTCGGGGGAAGTCTATCCAAGTTAATTGTAGGGACCCTACCCAGGATATAATTTTAGAAGTAGTGTCAATAAGAAATTTAAATATATTTATATATTTTTTATATTTTTTTCTAACATTTTAATATAAAAATTAAATAATAATTAAAAATCATTTTAAAATAAGAATTAAATTTTAACATCCTTTAATTACTGTCGTGACTCCCTCTATCTCCTTCACCTCATTCTTCCCCCCGAGGCTGCCCCACTTGGGTACATAGGAACAATTGGTCCAGCATGGTAGCCTAAGTACCGAATCCCCTCCGTAATGAAATCCCATTCCCAATATAATGACATATGGAATGTACGAGGGTCGGTCAAAAAGCAATTCCTCCTATTTCCCCCCCTTAAATAAGTAAGTTATGTGAAACCTTTGACTTTGGCGCAATTCCTCAAACCTTCTTCCCCAATCCCCTGCAGTAGTAACTTGCTAAGTCAACAGGTGGCAGCATTGCATCCTCTTGCAAAATGGCTGACATCGACATTCGTATTAGACGGCGTTTTGTGATTGAATTTTTGGCTGTGGAAGGTGAAACGCCAATTCGCATTCACGAAAGGCTAAAAAATGTGTATGGTGATGCAACGGTGGATCTCGCTGTACCGAAGCTGAAGGTCAAACACCATTGGCAGATGAAAAGCGAAGTGCAGTGACTCCATGCAACATCAGCGAGTCGATGACATCATTCGTGGTGATCGCCGGGTAACAGCAGGTGAATTGTGTCGCATTACCTACTCAATAAAGGCAGTGTAATGACGATTATTCAACAACTGGGTTGCTCAAAAGTTTGTTCACCTTGGTTACCAAGAATGTTAACCGCCCAAAACAAAGAAACAAAGAAAACAATAGCCTCCGAACACTTGCAGCGCTTCAATTTGGAGGGAGAGTAATTTCTGGAAAACATTGTTACTGAAGACGAAACGTGAGTTCATTTTTTTAACCTGAATCAAAGAATCAGTCAATGGAATGGCATCACACGTCACCGAAGAAAAAAAGTTCAAGACACAGCGGTCGGCAGGGAAAGTTATGGCGACAGTGTTTTGGGATGCAGAGGATGTGCTTATGATTGATCTTTTGGAGCAGGGATGCACAATAAATTCTGTCCAATACGCCAGAACTCTCAAAAAGCTGAAAACACTTCTTCGCCGAGTTCGCGTAACAAAAACTAAGACCGATGTTCTACTTTTGCATGACAATGCAAGACCACGCACCAGCCGTTACACCACTGCAGAAATTGAGAAATTGGGATGGCAAGTCTTACCTCACCCCCCTCCATTCAGCCCTGACCTGGCACCGTCAGACTTCCATCTGTTCGGGCCACTAAAGGAAGCTCATCGTGGGATTCATTTTGAAGATGAGGAGGCTGTGAAAACTTCCGTGCGTCAATGGCTTAGGAAGCAAGACCGTGTGTTTTACCACCCTGAAATACATGCCCTAGTTAAAGGTTGGACCAAAACTGTGGAAAAGGACGGAGATTATATTGAATAGTGGCAAATTAATCGTGAATGTTGTAGATTCAATTTTCTTGGCAATTAAATGAGGTAAAAACACAGGAGGCATTACTTTTTGACCCACCCGCGTATATGACACAGTTTCTGATAATATTCTCTGAGGTGCTTCACTCTGAATGACTCGCATAACGTGTAAACCTAAGCGATAGACTAAAACTGGCTGCACCAATAATATACATCCAGTCAGACATAATTTATCATGTGCATTATTTCCGAAATGTTGATTGCAATTCTTTTTAATTTTCAAACACTTATTGCTTTTGATAGACAGAGTCAACATTGAAAAATTCAATGCCATGGGCGGGATTTGAACCACGGATCTCGTGATTTCCATTCAGCCGTTCTAAACCATTGAGCTACCATGGTCAACTTGCCGTCACGACATTAAACTCTCCATTAAACCAGGAAATCTGTGTTTCAAATCCCGGCCATGGCATTGAATTTTTCATGTTGACTCTGTCTATTCAAAACCTTAGCCTACTTACAGCTAGTGTGAAGAAATTATTAATTTCCAACAATTAACTTATTGCTGTACTTAACTGAAACAGGAAGCGGCTACTTGTGTAATTCTTAACCATGTAAAATGAACTCAACACACACCTAACAGCTCTTGAAAGATTTGACTATTGTTTAAAGCTTACTCTGCAAATGTTTATCTCGATTAACAATCAAAGAAATAGAAGAATAAGTGTTTGTAATAAGAGTTTTTACAAGTTTAGAAATATTATGTGAGTGCAACATATCTCTTCTTTTTTATGTGGCTTCACTCCCTCATACATATCTAATACGCTCTTTTATTTTATTTCCCTAACGCAATTTTACGGAGTAGCTGAAACTGCAATAAAATAATTGGCTTACCTCCTACAGATACAGTAATGAAGGTAAAAGTACGAGGTTTTTCTTCTGTTACATTTCGAAGAGAAAAGTCAATTTCTGCCTTTTATTTTAAAATGCTAGAGGATATAACTGTAAATGGAAATTAAACTCGTGGTAGGATACTACACATTTAATTAAGTACACATCCAGTTTAGAATTCTAAAAAACAGGAACGTCAAACAAGCAGATTTAATATCGCTTGTTTGTGTAACTATATAGTACACTAATTTTAGTTGATTGGCAAACAGAGGTTGTTGTGATTTAATAAACTTAAATTTGTACGATTCTCTAATCGTGCAGTAAACATGACTTACATTGTCTGTAAAGGTTATTCAGATTTGTTGGCCTTTACCTCCAGGACTTTCACTAACTTGTGAAACTTCGCTCACTTTCTTCTCGGGCAGCCAGTCAGGTGAAAAGATGTGAGATTTAACTAGTCGTGTGCCTTTTATAAAGAGAAAGCAATACTCACCGTCTCACTCTATGACAGGCAAAGCAGACACCCCAGCCAAGCATGCATCAGTGGCGGAGCGCCCCTTCTCCTCTTGGTCGATTGTTGCTCATCTCCCGATTCACAGTCCGAAATTTCAAACGAATCTTCGTTTTCTTCTTCCAAGTCCGAGTCTTCTAAATTTATAACTAACCTGTCTGTAATTTCATCTATCAGACCGTCTTTCTCCCAGTAAAACTGTTCAGTGTTTTGTACATGCTTACACGCCCTTTTCCAGTTTTCTGAGGTAACTTTTGTAATCGCACTATGAAACAAGGCTCTTACATCGACGCTTTTAAATGAAATATTATGATTGGCAACATCATTCTTCACTTGCGCCCATATAAGTTCTATAGAATTAAAATCGCAATGATAAGGTGGCAATCTTACTACGGTATGACCGTGTACCTATGCGAGACTATCTATTTCATACACTTTGAAGTTATCTTTTGTCAGTTTAATTAATTCGTATAGCACTGGTTTTGTTGCTCGTGGATCAAACTCAATATTCCTATTATGAAGCCATTCCTGCATATGGGATTTGAGTGAAGATGATGTGGGTGCTTTATTAATTTCTATGGAATGATAAGAGGCATTGTCCATAATGATGACACTATTAGACGGGATGTTGGGTAGTAATTTATTAACAAACCAATCCTTGAAAATGCTACTATCCATTTCTTCATGGTAGTCCTTGGTTGAATTTGACTTAAAAGTTAGCAAGGCATTAGGAATAAATCCTGTCGAACATGCAGCATGTACAACTATAAATTGCTGTCCTTTGCCGATTGGTGTTTTAAGAGGGAAATCACTTTCATTTTCATCGGCGATGCACTTCCACACCTTATTTCTCGTATGGTTTATATTTACCCACGTTTCGTCAAGGTACACTATAGGCCTACCTGTATATCTGAGTTCTTTCATTCGTCTTAAAAATTTAAATCTTTTAGAAACAATATCCATTCGTTCCATTAAAAAGCGTCTTCCTTGCGAATTTTTACTGTAAGTGAAATTAAGATTTTTAAGAATTTTTCTTAAGGACCACACGCTTCCTTTAAGTAAGTCTTTAGCTCTTAAAGCCTCATATATATCCAGCAAACTAGGCAGAAAGTCCGTGCGATATAGCGAATAGATTGTTCGCTTAATAGCAGCAACTATAAATGAATCAATTTCTGTTTTTCGCGGTCTTCTATTAGGGCGCTTTTTGCCTGGTGTTTGCAGTCTACCGCCGCTAGCTTCTGCATTTTTGTGTTCTTTTAAAATTCGTTGGACAGAACGAGAAGAAATACCTGTAGCAGCAGCAGTTCTCTCAACGATACTCGTCACTGAAATAGTTGGCTTTCCACATTTTAAAGCTTCACATTCATCACTGAAGAAACTGTGAACTTTGACTACAATTTCCCTAGAATCTGATTTTAGAACTTTCCGTCGAGATCCAACTTGAAACAACACAAACACAACCAAAACTACAAGAAAATAATTCAACATTATATCCATATGTTGCAACACTGAAAACATTTTGTGTAACGTGTAAATCCACAAAACAGTTCTATAGCTCATACGTCACTGACACCCATCAAACAACACACAACGGAATGGGGGTTGGGAGCGTCTACATTCCACGAATCACGACAAAGCAGGGTTGCTGTTCCGCCCACGTGTGCTAGACAAGGACAGCATTCTGTCTTAGACAAGGACAGTAGAGAATACGCCAAGTTAAACCTCACAGACTCTAGATATCAATGTTTCGGGAGTGTGCATCTCTCCCAACACCAGGATATTTATAAAATGTTATAACCACAAATGAAATACTGGATATAACACAACTATAAACAAAGACAAAACATATAAAATTTCGCATTACTGAACAAAAGACTGTTTTCAGTAAATTAAATGCTAGGTCAGGAGATGGCGTGAGTATGGAAAATTGTGTCAAAGAAACGTACAGTACGCGCAAGATAAGAGGAGCGCTGGATTTACGGTGTAGTGCGGGTAGAGGGGAAGTTGCGTTAGCTAACACTCTTTTGTTTCTGCAGAGTGGTCAACCTTTAAAATCACGGTTCAGCAAAATAGCGTGTCAGATAAGCGAAGATACGTGCCGCAAGTGTGAGATCTGTGGACAAACATTAAATTGAACTCGATCCAATAAGCTGTATATTTATATAGTTACTATTAATGAAGCACATAAAAAAGTAAACAAATGTTATGACAGCTATAAATACTCATTCATACACTTTGTGATTCTTCGATTTCTGAGTCCACCGCATCAGTTTCATCGCTAGTATCCTCTGATGTGTCGATGAGAATTTCATCAACCTCATTTTCAATTACACCATTATTTCTCCAATATTTCATTTCCAGTTCTTGGATCTTCTTGCAGTATCCTTCCAAATCCGTCGCAAGAGAATGCTTCTATAGAAAGTTTCTGCGGTTTTGTGGCTGACATCACCAGTAACGTTATGTCCTCTGAAAGCGTTCTTTATTTTTGCCCACGCCAGTTCAATTGCATTCAGATCACAGTTATACGGAGGTAAAGGAATAACAATGTTTCCCCTTTCGAGAACCATAACATCCACAACATACGTAAGTCTTGCTCCTAGGTTTGTTGGTCTATTAAATACCGGTGTAGCTTTGGTAATGGAGGGAAATAGAAAGCTATATAGAAATATACAAAGGGCTCAGAGCAAGAGAAAAAGAAAGATAAAAGAGCAAGATATAAGGAAAAGGAAGAAGCCAAAAAGGAAAGGATTGAAGGGGGAAAAAGAAAGAAAACATCGCTATTAGTTATTACCATACACAGATCACAGCCTTACCTGCTTTTTCCTGGTGTTTTTGGAGATTCATTGGCATGAGATGTACAAAACTATTTAATACGCCTGACTGTGCTGACGCTTTTTCCTGTGTAAGCAGTTTTGCTGGGTGGGAACATTAACTGGTTGTTATCCTTTTCTATATCGCAAATTTCTGCAACTTTCGCTATTATTTTGCGGCCATCACTATGCACGACTGTACGTGCATGTTTCCGAGTCAGAGTTCGTTGCTCGGACGGTACATATGATGATGAGCATGGTGTCTCCTCAGCCATAATTACAAACTGGTTAAGCTGTAATAATTAACCTCAAATTTGCACAAAACGAATGCACACAAAAAACAAAGAGCGCGTGTAAAAGCTTAGCATATTAGTCACAAGATATCAGAGGGTACTAGTTTAGTGTACTAGGATAGCGCATTTCATGTTTCTAAGTAGTCATCTTGTTTACGGAGTTAGTCGAAACCTACCGAGTGAGGACTTGGGAGACGAACGCTCAAGATAAATTGCGCATACTGTAACTACTTAACTTGATTATAAAGCGGTATTGATCTTTGCTTCTTAATTCTACGGATTTCCATTTTAAGGCCGGTTTCCAAGAGGAGATGAACTGAAATCCAGCATCACGATTAAGCGTGCTCCTTTCAGAGGAAATTGCCAAAGCCTCTGACTTTTCAAAGAGAAAAGTCAATTTCTGCCTATTTATTTTAAAATGATAGAGGATATGACTATAAATGGAAATTAAACTCGTAGTAGGATGCTACACATTTAATTAAGCACACATCCAGTTTAGAATCCTAAAAAACAGGAACGCCAAACAAGCGAATTTAATATCGCTTGTTTAGAGGAAAGTAGGCTTTCGCATTCACTGTTTCATACACTCTTTGCATTTTCTGCCGAATCACTACTTAGTTCCTCAAGGTTTAAAGAAACTATGGTTCTACCTATTTGTTGATTGATTGTGAAGTAATGTTCGAGGTAACTACTTTCTGTTATATTTGAAAGTCAAAACACCATTAAAATTCATGCATTTGGTGTGGTTTGCACTCTGTCGTATGCGGGATGGGACCAGTGAGAGTCACGTGATGCTTGAATGGCGAGAAGGGTAGAAGGCTCTTCTCGCGCATGCACACACCGACTGCATTTTGTTTGCGGTCTACCTGTAGCTGACAAAAATTGACTTCGCCTTTTTGGAGTTGGTTCACCTGGCGCAATCCACTGTTTTGACTGTGGTTTACTTTCTGGAGTTAAGTGATGTATTCAAGTTTCCTCAATAGTAATAAGCGTCTTAAAAATTCACGAGATTTTACGGCAGAGCTACAAATTCTTAACAAAAACAGTTTTTTTTTTTTTTTTTTTTTGCAACTTTTGACCAGGTGTCAACAAACGTGAGATCCATCTTGCACAGACCTTCTGAAAGCCAAAACATTGCTTCCCTTTGATATGTTTACACACTGCTATCTCAAAAAAAAACTTTAATCTGTGGTCTTTCAGTGATAAACAATTATTTTTTCAATTACTTCCACAGGGATCCAGAGCCAGGCTCAGCACAAGTGCTCGTACGTCCTATTTTAAAGTAAACTCAGCAACCAAGCTTTTAATCATTATATATGAAGGGGCAAAGTCTTTCAATGTTCTGTCAATCTTCTACTAGACTTCTTTAGGCGTTAAGCCTTTCAAATGGAAATATTTAATCACTGCTCGTTTTTCCAAATCTTCCATTTTCGTGAAACCTTTACACTTGTCTTGTTTAAAATACTGTCATCCAAAAACTAAACAAGCTACTGACCTGTAACTATGGATACAAGCTAGAGTTAACCTATATGATGCTATCCGCCAAACTGGACCAGTGTCGCCATCTCTATGTGAGGCCTGGTACTTGTCAACAGAGCATGGATATACCTAACAGTATATATGCTAAGACGCGAAATAAGTTTCAAATATAAATTCAAGAAGGATATGATACTATTTAGATTAACATTTGAAAATCATAAATAACCTTCTCGTGCTTTATACACATGAATTATGAAGAAGCTAACTATTAAAATGCGTCTGGTTAAAGGACGGGCTAATGTCAAACCAATATGAGATCAAGGACCGCGCTACATAAAATAATATATATGAGAAATATATTTACTGAATTTGCATTTTTAGCTGTCTCCCTGTCGTTTAATAAATTGCCTACAACCATAAGAAAGTGAATGGATTCCTCAGAAGAAGAAAATCGTTTGGTTGTGTGCACAAAAGCTCGGGTGCTCATTTATGCACCTCTTTCCTTTTCCCTCGTCGAGAGATCAAAACTTGCGGTAAACACTCGGAACAGTCTGGTGGATATGCCGGAGATGGAGTGGCACCTAACTTTACAGACACCTACAGACACTAGCACATCATGAATGATGTGATGTGCTGAGCCATGACTAATGTTTAGATTGTGGCTATTTCATATACCGTCACACAACGATTTTCTGTCACATTAGCTTCAACTGCTACAGTGGAAAATGGTGTCACAGTGCAACTTGCCTCACTCGGGCGCAGAGCATCTGTCACAGAAGTCATCCATTTCGAAACGTTCTACTCCATTGATACTTCTGCAGCAGCGATATACATGCATTACCATACCGGATCTTTCAGTAGATTCTTTACCTTCGCTGCTAAAGAAACTTCTTTTAGTGCATGTAGACCAACAGAGGTGCTGACAGGCTGAAGTACGGTCTGAATAATGTTGCTGCGTGCCTAGGCTCAACCGCAGAAATATTTTTACCTTAGTATTTTTAGTTATGTATGCTGAGTTGAAGTGGATGAACGTTTGGAGGTATCATGTTGCTCCTCTGGGTCTATATGTTGAGAGTAGTTAAATTGATACATAATTTTCATTGGTTCGGAATGTAATTTTGAAACAAATCAGCTATTGACTGAATTAACTGAGGTCGTGATAGAATTCCGCTTTTGCTGCTAAAAGTATTGCTCCACTGTGATCGCGGGCGCCCGCAAGCCGTGCGGGGGATATGACGTCTCCAAAGCCTTATTGGGTTCTTAATTCTCAACAAGAATTACAAGGGGTACTGTGAGTACCCAGGAAGTGTGTAACTTCAGGTGAAGAGGCATCAAACCGGATCCCAGCAAAGGGTACAATGACGCAATTGTACGAAAAGTTAGACCTCTGTCCAGCTTTATCCCAGTTACTTGATTCGGTCCTCCTGTACCATTCCTAGTAGCTGCTGAGTAAGTAATTAAATTCCCAGTGAATGACGCAAGCGGGATAGCAATTTTGAATTGGTATTACGACCAAAAATGCCGTAGAAAAAACGGCATTCTGCCATCCATTCCTTAAATCATTGGTAATAATACTGCCGACATATAGAACGATATTTTGCAATGGATTTTTATAATACTGTCGCGAGGCATTTTTGCAGCGGGCGCGGCTGGCGCGCGCGAAAGAGACAGACAGTGAAGCGCGGAGATAAAAGCTTGCCAAAACAGAGAAAGAAAGAGACAGATATCTGGAAGTTTCGTCTTTGTCTTGCCGTCTTGATTGTCACGGAGCATTCGACTAATTTCTAGAAACAGTGACGAGATATAAAAGTGCCACGGCTGTCAACGCAGTTGTTCAGTTGTTAATGGAGTGGTGAGTTGGAAGTGGAGAACTGTTAATCGTGTACTGTACCTTTCAAGTGTACTTTGAGTCATTTAGTTCGTTTGTTTACGTGTGGCGAAGCAAACAGAGACATTGTGTGTATGACACGTCACTTTTGGAACCTATAAGGGGTGTACAAATCGTCTTTCTACTGAAATAAAGAGCATTTTGAATGTCTGCATACTAGACTTTTAATTCTATGAACCCACAAAGTCACAATAATTTTAAGGTTTTCATTTGAGTCTCTCTTGTATATCTCCGGTAAAATCTTGACATTGAAGTGGAATACTTCTATTTACTATTCGTTCATTTACGGTGACTGTCAGAAATTTTGGGACAAGTATGGCTATTATATGTTATAACAACAAAAGATTAACAACAGAACTATTTTATTCAATTTTGCTCACTTCAGGTTGTACAGTTACACAAGCAGATAAAAGAAATAAAGTTTCATTTCATTCCATGAAGCACAAAACATGAAACTTATGATATCATTATTATAGTAATACAATATTTCCTATTGACAAAAAACATAAGTACAAAAGAAATAGAAAAATTGAGGCCATGTGGCAATATACTTGGTGATTCTTCCCTTCATCCGCAGCACGTCAATCAGCCTTCTCTGTATGCTGTCCACCAGTTTGCTAGTAGTAAAATGAGGCAATTTGTTATATTCCTCTTGCAGTCGTCTCCTCACATCAGCTTTAGAATTTATGGGAAATTTTCGTACGTTTTTTCCAGTACATCCCATGGATTCTCAATCAGGTTAATGTCTGGACTCTGTGGGGGAGGATTCAACAACTTTAGGACACTTCAACAAACAACCATAGCAGTATGTTTTGAGTCATTGTGCTGATAAAATTTAAAAGTCCCCTATTCCCATATTTTCTGCACTTTTCTTAAAGTTATAAAATAAGAAGATATTGTAGGTGATTCATGACATCTATAAAAACTACCTCACCTACTCGTTCATCTGACATACAGCCCCAAACAGTAACATTTCCCCCTCCATGTTTTACTGTCGCCTGCATATTTCTTTCTTCACAGTATTTATTGGGTTGTCTCCAAACTATAATTCACCCATCTGAGCCAGAAATGTTGAATTTTGACCCTTCGTAGAAAATTACTGTTTTCCACCAGTCCTTATCTTTGTTTAGGTACTCCTTAGCAAATATTTGCCGCTTGATCCTATTAATTTTGTTGACATTAGGCGTTTTTTCTTGCAGTTCGTCCATGATAATGTTCTCTGTATAACACCATCCGGATTGTGCGTGCACTGATCCTCTTTCCCAACGCACTCGGAGCCTCAGCAGCAACAGCAGTTGCAGTAAGACCTGGATTATTGCTTCTTACTGCCCTCTGTTCTATTTTATTAAGGAAATACGGGGACCTTTCTGTGGCAAATTTTCAGTCCCATTTTGATTTTATATCAGCCGATAATGTCGCTGATGATACTTTTCTTCATGTTCAACAAATCTGTTATTTGTCGACATGTTTTTCCCTTTTCACGATAGAATATTACTAATTGTCATTGCTCAAATGTAATGTTCCATCCTCTGCGCTCCATTTCACTCCTGACTGCGTCTGCTTTGTGCGAGAGAGAGGCACTGACTGAGACCTACCCGCACAGCCCATAACAAGTGCAGAGCGTGCCTTGAGTTGCCAACCATCCCTTGTCCGAAAAATATTTACGAGCAAATTTTTGTATGAGCTGAATCTTTCCTGGCAGCGTATATGTTCTAAACGTTCTCGGGCTACGAGCCAGGTACAGATGTATTTTTATTTCTTGACAGATGGAGAGCGATGCGCAGTGGTATCTGGACGAGTCCAGTTCAGAACGGTTGCAACTGGAGGGGAGGGCGCGTCAGTTGTGTATCAGTTGGGAGCAAGTAAGCAAGTGGAGAGCTACTCGGTAACACTACAGCTTGTTTCAAAATGTGCGGGTCTCCTGGTTCCAAGAGAGCATTTAGAAATGACGCCTCCTAGCAGCACATTAGGAAATAAAGTGCTACATTTAAAAACACGAGAAGTAATAACCAATATCTATAGATTTATAAACAAAGAAACAATGGTCTAGGTCTGCTACAAAAACTTGGGAAAACGCTTCTGAGGCAATAGTTGTGTCTGAAAGTAGTTTAGAAGAGTTATTAAGGAAAGAAAAGCCATTGGTGCTAGTGCAACAACGTCCTTCTCTATACCCAGAAAACAAATATTAAGCACATGCACAAAATCTAATTTGGATGTTTTAATTCATAAGTAGTGAATTGAACTACGAATAAGTTTTAAAGCACACAAAAACAAAGACCAACTCTGAAGTAAGTGCTTATGAAGCTTCAGAATTCTATTGACTTCCAAGGCAGTGTCTGAATATTAAGAAGAGTTCTTTTGAAGCTAGGATTTATATGAAAAAAGAAAAACACTAAGCGTGACATACAAATTTTAATCGAACATCGTACCATACGGGCTAAAAGGCTTAAGTATTTACGAAATATTCGGTGATATCGAAGTGAAGTTTATATAGTTTATATGGATGAAACTTATATCAATGCATAATGGACCATCTGCTTGGAGTAAAATTCTTTAGAGGGACTCTGCAGCGATGTCGAAAGGCCGACAGTTGGTTATATTGCCTGCTGGAGGAGAACAGGGTTTTGTTCCAAACGGCTATGTACTATTTAAGATCCAACAAAAGCGTTGAGATTACTACCATAATAAGAATTATAGCTTAGCATATAAGAGCTGCAATACTGGCTTTGAGAGCGAGATTTGTTTTTAGACACCTTATCCACCGCACTTCCCTCTCAAATTGTTATGCGTGTGACGCATTGTGGCGATAGGTGCACTACCCCCACCACAGTTGCTACTCATCCCTACCGCGCAGGATTCCTGTTAAAATAAAATAATACATCTGTAAGATGTTGTGACATCGACGTTTCGGGACCGTGCATCTCTCCCATCTTCAGGATGGTTGAATTACTTCAGGGATGGGAGCGTCCGGTATATATGGGTCGCCCCCATACCTAAAGTAATTCAGCATCCTGAAGATGGGAGAGATGCACGCTCCCGAAACGTCGATGCCACAACATCTTCTTACCTGGCTCGAAGCCCTAGAACGTCTAGAATGAGCAAATTTTCGTATCTCAATAAATTAATAGGTGTTGTGCATTTTAAAATAATTTAAAGGTCACAACTGCATTAACTGCATTACTGCGGTACCTAGAGTGCATAGAATTAAGAGTTTAGCAAATTTTAGTTGTTTACCAACTTTTAAAAACAAGCGTAGTACATATACAGACCACCTTGTCCAAAAAAATTATGACTCACTGTAGTTCATTGCAAGATATTCAGATTCAAGTAAAGTTTCAATCACCACCATGACAGATATTCCTATTTAATTATATTCCCTGAGCAAAAAAAAAAAAAAAAAAAAAAATTAAACACTCCCAACAATGTAATTCTCATTATCCTGATAGACTCACCCAGGAATAACCATCAACAGAAAATTTGACGAGTATTGTTTATTTAAAACATTCGTTTCAAAGAAAGGAGAGCAGTTAGTGCAAACTAATTTTAATAAACGACGGAATATGCCCTTTTTGTGCACGATAATTAGATAATTGTTACTGACTTTCTTAGTAGTCAAATGAAAGATAACAGCAAGCTGACGCCAGAATTGTAATGAAACTAGGGTTCTTGAATTTACAACGAGTAATTAATTCAGTAATCTGAGGCAGTTACGGTGTTAGGAGAGCAGGCAAAGAGATTTACGAACGGATTTCACACCATGTGTTCGACTTCCACACAGCGACTCTATAGTTTTGTTGGAGATGTGGGATTAAGGGTTATAATACCCGTTTTTAGCTTTGGAATTTGTGAGTATTTTACATTTGTTTTAAAGGTTAGTATTAGTATGACAATATAAAACTTCTGCTGTCTATTTTATTGATATCGTATTGAATTTATTTTCCTTCCTACATTAAACTTCTTTAACGCTTATACGAATGTATTACACTGCACCAAAAATATTATATGAGGTCATTAGCAAAACTGCAAATTGGAATTTAAGAGAATATAGTTATATTCATAATGAGTATTAGAAGATATTTACAGACAAGACATTTTCACCAATTCAAGTGACAAAAGCTGAGATTATATAGAGAAATAAAGACAACCTGTGGGAGGGAAGGATATATAGATATATGTAGTAAGTTTGGGCGAGAAGGTTTTGCTTGGGCGACAATAGGAGTGAGAAACTTGAAACGTATAGGTCAAGAGAGGCAGCTAGATAAATGTCCATTGTGTAGAGAAGAGAATGCAGATTTACATAATATATTATATAGTAGTCAAACAAGGATATGGAGAGAGCAGGCCTGGCTACGTAAATGGGACAATTTGGGGGGTGAAGTAGTAATTATACAAATTTTGTCAGTAAAAAGGGAAAAGAACAGGAGAAATATAGGAAATTATTCAGGGAAAGTTAAAGAGAGATGACTAAGAACAATTAAGAGAAAAATCTGGAGTGGGATAGGTGAAATAGCAAAATGTATAAAAAGGAGTAGAGGGCCTCCAATACACAAAAACCTAGGGTTAGGTGTATGGGGACCGAATTATTAGTCAGTGGTGGGCAACATGATAGGATTTCCAGGATTTAAGAATATATGGCATTTTTCAGTATCGATTTTATAATTGCAATCTTGATCTTGTATTTCCATTTGACGTTGTAAAAGGAAGGATGAGAAATAAATTACAAATTACATAATGGGTTCGTCTGTAGGTAAATAGCAAGACTCAGTCAGTAAATAAAATGTTCTAAACCTTAGTCAAGCTCTTTATAATTAATACTTTTAAGATGTTCCGCAAAAAATATTTTTCTGTGAGAAATGCCTAGCATAGTCTTACTTTCTAAAAAAATGGCTTCACAATTTTGATTAAAGTAAAACTTTTTGACATTGGCACAATTACCCATTCTTGTAGAGTCACCCTAACTCAGCACTTCATAATTTGGTGGTATTTGTGAAGCTTTGAGATGTCGGGGTTTTTCTCAGGTTGCTCTTGCATGGGGATGTCATTCTCTCTCTATGAATCAGGATGTGGGAGCGTTCTGGATCTGATGTTCTGCTTTTTTTTTAAGGAAAACAGTCGACTGCCTGAACACAATTTAAAATCTCGAAAGCTATGCTCGTTCACTCACTGCACTGCTGAGAAAATGTTGTGAGTTCATTAGTTCACTTGAATAGTTCCGCGAGCTTTCGCATCTTTTCTGCTCGGTCTGGAGTAAATACGCTATGCGAAATAATTTGCGACTTTATCATTGGACATAGTTTCGAAAAGTGTTATGTTCGCATGTTTATCGTTTGGTGTTGCATCAATAAGAGCTACGTGGAACTTCTACGTGTGTCCCCTTCACCGTCACATTAAGAGTGTCCTTCCCCTAAAGTCATCTTTAAGCCACCTCTCAGATATTCTCTCCTCATTTCTTAAATTCCAAGTTGGAGAATATTACGTGACGATTCCGTTAGCTTCTATTTGCTGTTATTGATGTTTCAAGCTCTACCAGAAATATTTTTACAGGCCGGTGTTCCGTATGCTCCTTTGTTTCATACATGTTTCGTGTTTCCAGGAAAACCTCCTTTATTCACTCAATGATCGATGGGACTAGAAGAATTCTTTATATACCATTTGAAGTCATTGGTTTGTCCTATTCCACCAGTTTTGAATTCACAAACTGCAAACGTTCATACGTTCCAAAGATATGGTAATTTTGTACCTTACTTATATGCAACTACTCGTAATTCTAGAAACCGTATAAAGTTAAAAATACAGAGAAGTATAATATATGTGTTTGCAACACTCTAGGGTTTTGTATGACGCCTTTTGCACTGGATAATAGCTGATAACAGATATTGTCGCGAAGCCGTTATCTACGATACTGCGGGTAGTGTACACAAAGAGCCGGCAAATAAAGATATCTGAGATAAAGGACTTGTCGGCATAGATTAAGTAACGCTTCTGGAAGGTGATAGATTATTTGGTTTCTTTATTGTTCCGGAAATATCTAGAACTTATCAATGAGGTATTTAAGAAGGCGACGACTCGCCAAAAGTCAGTCGCGAGAGTCGTAAGAAGTAAACAGCTGTAGAGTGTTATTGTAACGAGAGCTGATCAGAACGTTTTTGTTATTGCCATATACCTTCGTAGACTGTGTGTATGTGATGTAATGTTGTTACGTGAGAATTGAACAGTGTATTTCAACGGAAATAAAGAACATTTGGAATATCTGCAACTCGGAGTTTTAATTCTACGAACCCAAAAAGTCACAATATCTTTGGTGTGGTTTTTGTTCAGACCCCAAGTCATGCAGGTTTCTAATGAAAGTAATGTAATGGTAATCTACAATTATTTGCCCGAAAAGGTTATAAAGCTCACGTCTTAAACATAAATATGGCATAGAAAACCACAACATAATATATAGCCCTAAACTTACAAGGAAATGCAGACAACCAACAAATAAATCCAGGCAGCCATGGAGATAAGCTTTAACACTGGCTGGTCTCAACTCGGGTATTATGTTGCAAAGCAGGGATGCCACCTTTGTCTCTGTGCTAATGACTCCGCCACATGAAATATTTCCCCTTTACATATTTAGCTGATTAAGCATGAGAGAGGTTTATTTTTGAGATCCATGAATACATCATAACTCGGTGTACAGTAGGCGGAAGAAAATTGTACAGAATTAACTGACTACCCCTACATGTCAGAAATAGGTCCAATCGTCTGGTGAAATTAGATTATCCAGGTCTTTTGAGATAGGCAATTGTTTCATATTTTATTTACCTAATATAATAATATATATATATATATATACGCAACACAAACTTTCATGACAATCGTTTAGGCTATCCATATATGTTCCATGTGTTTATTTGTTTTATTTTAGTAAACAGTAAAGTCATAAGTGAATTATCAGTTTAGTTTCCCAAAATCTTTCATGTTGCAGGTTTGGATTGCGGTGAAACTCAGTGCCAATTTTGGTATTTATCGGAAATTTCATTTTAGCTTATGCTCTTTATGGGAATAACTTGCAATAAGATGGACTATTTTCTAAACATGCCATTATTTTATTTAGTGTATCTCAACATGTATTTCCGGTTAATGAAGAAATCGAATATTTTATGGGAATGCAGTGCCTTCTCCAAACTAGGTGCGCGGTAGAGAAATGAAAAGTATACTAATTGCGTAAAACGTTGTAAGATGTCCCAATTCTTGGTACAAGGATGCGTAATAGACTTGCCATCCCACCTATGTAACAGAGAAGCAGAAGTAAGCTTTTCTCCTTTTGTGAGTTGCCTCCTACTCCTAATAATAATTCTAATCCCATTTTTCTTCTCCCATCCTCACCGATTCCTCTCATTTTTCCTCTTTTATGCATATGCATTAAACGACATTTTACACAAGCTGTAACTAGCAGAGAAGAACTGATAAAACTTCCAGACAAGGATGATAGGGCTGAAATTATCCACATAATGTCACATGCGTAAAAGTTCGCTACAAAATAATAAATTCATTTTGAATATGTGAGCAGGCACTTCGAAGAACTAATACTTGCTAAATGTCCTGTTTGCGTATAGCAGGTTTCGTTGTCTGCAGGTCACATAGGTATAAAGTGACGGTAGTAAAACTCGTGGATGTCTGAAGCTAACACAAGGATTGAGAGCTGTTCCTAGTGTTGTAATATCACCAGTATTACAGAGAGATTGTCACAGAACGAGCAACATGTAATCCCGTCTGATCCCTTCAACCATCTCTCCCAGGCAACCCACTGAAACTGTGCCTTTGCACCTCGTAAAAGAAGACAGCTGGCAAGAGATTCTTCACCGCTTGCTTCTTTTTCTCCCTTTGCTTCTATTTTTACTACAATTTAGGAATGCTACAGGAATATTCGCGTAGAAAAGCCGACCAAAATGGGTTTATACTGTTTTATTCAATATCACAGAATAAATCATATAATGCGGCAATATATTTAAAATATATTTAAAACAATTAAAGAAAAATTAATTAATCTAATTCATCGTCTCCGTCAACATTTTCATTATCTCATCCCCATCACGTTTATTCCCTTCATCTTCGTCTTGTAAATGAAAGTGCTTTGGAAGAAACGGTTGATTACTTTTCTTCTGTTCCGTTAGAATTTAACCGCTTAAATATCTGAACTAAGTAAAATTCTATATATATTTTACATTCATCTCCTAAGCTTTCTCGAGAAATTTTAATCATCATTTAATCTATATTTAATCCCTCCATTTAAAAGTAATAAAAAAAATAGGATGGCAGATATTGGTGGAAAATTGTGCTTAAATTTTTGTGGTACCAGACTCGACATTCAAAAAGTAATATCTCTTTAAGTGTAAATAAACATCCATTTCCAAATACGTCATAATTTTTTTCTTTGTATATACACCGTTAACAAAAATAATATACATGCATTCCAATTTCATTTTTGAAAAGTGTTTTATATCCATTTCAAGACGCAGCTCCACCATTGTGACACAAAATAACAAATAAAAGCACTGGGAACGAATTATTCGTTTCCGATAAAGACCTGCTTCTGACGACTTCACGGGATAAAGCAAAAGCAGCTTAAAGCTGCCGTTTGATGGAGCAGTTATTGAAGTCTTAAGAATGGTAATTTAAAAGGGACTTCAAACTTAATAATTTTGACTTTTGATTGCGTTAGGATGTAAATACTCCTATGTGGGAGGCAAAATAACATTCACTTTACATTGCAACGATTACTAAAGAAGGAAATTTAATGTATTGCTTATATTAGCTTTATGGTCATCTGGTGTGGGAAGATTTGTGGTTAACACGTGGTGTTCGTATTGAATACACAAAATAGAAAAAATTATAACGTTGGAATTGTGTTTTTTATCTTTTCTTGTTTGGAAGAAATAAATGTTTAATCTGTTCCTTCTTTTTTAATATCCCTGTATATACAATACACAAGATACCTAAGACAATTAATACGTTTTTACCTTGCAAATGTTGCACCTGCTGCCCCCGTAGCTCAGTCGGTAGAGCACCTGCCTGCCGTGCTAGGGGTCCCGGGCTCGATTCCCGGCGGTGGGGGTGGGGACTTTTCTCCGTCCAAGATAATTCCCCATCTTCCCCAGAGTCTGGAAGTATGAATGAGAGTGTGGATGTGTGCGTGATCTAATGATTAAAAAGCAAAGGTAACGAGTTAACACCTTCAGTATGTTCCAAAGGAGAACGGCCGTCGATATGACCATTAGAGTTAAAGGCGGGGTATAAATGGAACAAGGGGAAAATGTTGCACTAATAAATTTTGTAATATTTTTCTTCCTCAGAAAGTTAATACTGATTCCTATCAATATTCCCCTATGTGGGGAATGCAGTCATTATACAATAAATTGCATCCCTTAAACATTTATATATTTAGTATGCAAATTAGAAACTTTGCTTTATCCTGTGATTATTATCGAAAGTAGAATGATTGACTTACTGTACATGTGAACCTATGTTACAAACTTTTCTGTGCTTGCTTTGGTTTGTTATCATTTATTCTGTAAATAATTTTGTGTATCCTTTTATGCATTTTGTTCATATTGTAACTTTGTGGGTTCGTGAAATTAAAAATCCAATTGCATAACTCAAAAATGTTCTTTATTTCCACCGAATTACAGTCGGAAAACTTGCCGATTACACAGAATTACATAATGCACACAATTACAATTCACCAGTTCGTCTGTCACAGGTCCACTGCACGCTCACAGTTACGTACAACTCCTCTGATGCACGTTCACAGTCTTCCGGTCCGTTAACTCACTCGGCGCTCCTCACGGCTGCTCACCAAGAACTGACTGACTCGGTAACTGCAACCCCTTTTTATAGGAATATCGCTGTTTCTGGAAAACTCGCGTTTCAGTGAATCACCGCGAAGGTTCCAGACGGCAGACGGGGGGGAGGGAGGAGACGGCCAGTGATGTTTTTCCAGCCATTCCTTCGTTAGCGCTATAAGACAAATGGGTAGGCGTGGTCGAATGCTTCCCGTCTGGCCCTACTGCCGGCCGGTTCTATCGGGAGTTCCGACGTTCGGGTGACAATATTGTAATTTTATAGTGAAAATTGTAATTGGGGAAACATGTAATGTTCACATTCAATACATAAATAAATAATATTTCGGATAGGATAAAAACAATAGAAGTCTAGAACTGGGCAAGAAATAGGGTTTTGTTTCCTTTTGAGTCCTTTTTTAAGTTCACCATTACCATTACTACAGTTTTGTTTAATAAAATATTAGTTTTAGTAGCTATCTGTAAGTTACAAATCATGGCTCTGTCACTAGAATACAGCTCATTCATTGTTATTATGAAAGCAAGAGGAGCTTTCCTAGGTTCTGAGAAAATTTGCAACTTTTAGTAGCTTAAGAGCAGCACGATGTTGCATTCCTAAAATGCGCATTTATTCGGAAAGTTAGAGGAAGCTGCTTTTGATACTGATAAGGAGAAATCTGGCGGGCAAAACATAATAATGGTATTGTTGCTTCATGGAAATAATGAAGTCTGCAAAATAATAATAATTATGGAATTAACAGAAGCAGCTTCGGGTGACAGAGTTTGGAGAATTCTATTCCATATAAACAGAAACAAATGTTTGTACATATAGAAAGTCAAAACCAGGAGAGATACGATTCGTTTTAAGCTACAGTTTATTAGTTGGGTATTTCTTTTAATGAAATCACATTTTTCACTTAAGGGTGATGTTAACATGCATATTTGCAGAAATTGGTCAGAAAAACACTGTCAAATAATTTTATTACAGAAGATCTTCATGATTTAAAAGTATCTCTACGGTGTGGCTAACAAAAGTTCATCCTGGGCCTCATTTCTACGAAGAGGACAACAGTGGGATAACACGGACTTACAGACTCGTCCACTTTTTTTTTTTTTTTTTTTTTTTTTTACTTTGCTTCAAATTAACATTTAAAATAATAGTTATTTACCACCGCAACCTATATAAATTTGTCGTAATTCTTTTCCTTGCTATAATATGAAGCATATTAAAGGAAATTTCTCTCTTAATAATAGCTGGGGGACTTCTCTTTTACTTATAGTAATATGGTGGTAACTCTGAATTAAGACCAGCCATTTTCTTCGTGTCTGTTTATTTAACTGTTGGGTGATATTGCTTTCATTTGGTGAATGTAGTAACTGAATATTGTTAATACATATTTGCCTTAATTGCCTTTTATGGCTAATATATCCTCAGTATTTATTATTAATTGATCTCAAGCCAGGTAACATCGTGTATCTTATTCTTAGCATTCACATTGATTCAAAAGTGAGGTTATGGGTAAAATTGCTGACTTATCCCTAAGGAAAGTAGCTCAAACTGAGAGTCTTTTGAAGGAAACTCTTTATTTACAACGTGAAATAGCTAAGAAATTGTGTATTTCACAAAAATCTGTTAGTCGCATTAATCAAGCTTTAACATTCGGTGAGAGGTTGACCTCACAAAGGGATGGAAAATGTGGAGGAAAAGAAAGCTATCACCAAGGATGCAAAGAAAACTTGTGCAGGTGGCAAAACAAAATAGAAGAGCAATCAGCATTGACCTTATTAATCAACTAAAGCAGTACGGTGCAGAAATATCAGCCTCAGCATTTCGCAAAATATTATGTGAAGCAGGTTTACCAGCACGCAGGCCTCGTAAAAAGGCTAAACTGACACCTGCAATGGCAGAAAAAGAACGTTTAGAATGGGCCAAAGAGATGCAGAAACACCCAGTGGAATTTTGGAGAAAGGTAAATAGTATGAAAATTGTATATAGCATAAAATTAAAATACGTACATGTAATTTTATGTAAATGAAATAAACAGCCTAAACTCTGCTTCTCTCATTGCTGGTTTTGTTATACTATCTTTGAGCAATTTTAAAACTGTTTAGTATTAATAGATGTTTTTATTGTTTCAGGTAATTTTCTCAGATAAATCCATGTTTTAAGTAAAGCACTCAACATCATAAATAGTCTGGGGCTGTATGTCTGTCCATGAACCTGGAAGATTATATAGTTGTGGGATCTATGCAGCAGAAACAGTATAAAAGTGTATTAGAAACAAGACTATTTTCGCAAACTAAAGAATGGTTTCCAAATGGTGATTTTTTGTTCATGGATGACAGTGCTCCCTGCCATAGAGAAAGCTCTGTAACCCAGTTCCTCAAAGAAAACAACATAAAAGTACTACCATGACCGGGAAATAGCCCTGATTTAAATCCAATAGCGCATCTGTGTGGTATTGTTAAACAGAGATTGAAAAAATTGAAAATAACAACAAAAGTTCAGCTTATTGAGGGCCTGATAAGCATTTGGCACAGAGATGAAATAAAGGGAAAGGCTCCACCCTTGTAGAGAGCATGCCTAAACGCATCAAAATGGTAATAAATGCTAAAAGAATACACACAAAATACTAAGAGTTAAAAAAAGTATCTTGTAATATTATTTCTGTTAAATAAATAGAAAATAAACGGTATATGTTAAAAATTTCCACATTGAGTCTAATAATTTGCACCCGTCTGTACTGCAAATGTGCGTTGCTATGACATGCCACAAAACTTTGTCGTTCCTAGACTGAGAAATTACGATAGGGAGGACAATGTCAAGCAAGATGACGTTCCGACCCACGTCTACCACTCTGGAACACAATTAATTTCCTATCTATGGCAATGTGGTCAACAGTAGACACTTTCCAACAAAGTGACCAACGCCATCTCAAAACTTTTGTTGTGGAGTTATGTTATTCAACTAGATTTCCTGACACATCCATCAGCTGTCCAGAACTGAAAGATCATATGTCTCAAGTTATTGCTAATATTCTGAGACGTTATCTCCAAAGAGGTATGCGTTGCAGAAAGAATGGTATACGTTGAGAAAGAGAGCGGAGAACATCTTATCAATTTTTTATAAAATCCTGTTGTATATATGTGATTTCTTTAATTTTTTCCTGCACCAAATACTATAATATTTGTATTATATATTGTCGCGAGACGTTATTTACGATCGCGCGGTTTGTGTAAACAAAGGAACTAATAGGCGGCTAGCGTTCACAAAGAGGCGACAATTAACGATAGCGCAGATAAACATAGCGCTTGAAATAAGTGACTTGCCGACCCAGATAGGGTTTCACATTTGGAAGGTTAGTGATATCTCGATTGACAGAGAACAGCTGTTTTCTTATTTGCTCGAGAAGCCTCTCGAATTTATGAATGAGATATATAAACAATTGTGACACGCCAGCAGATAGTTGTAGAAACGAGAGACAGCTGTGAAGTTGTGTAACAAGAGTGTTGTTGTAACGAGAGCTGATCAGAACGTTGTTTGTTATTGCCATCGACCTTGGTTAGATTGTGGTGTGTATGTGACGTAGTGTTGTTACGTGAGAATTGATCAGTGTATTTCTACGGAAATAAAGAACATTTAGAATTTCTGCAAATTGGACTTTAAATTCTACAGACCCACAGTCACAGTTGAAAGTGACTTTATATCTATGCATGTTCGTTTCAAGCTTCCTGAAGCGGAATATGCGAATTTCATTCTAGCTTTAAAAAATGAATGAGGGTTTCATATCTTTAATAATGTAAACAGCTGTTTCGCCTTGAGAACTGAATGTTAACTTTCCATTGAAGGTGTTCGTAAAATCTTTTGCACCATCTAGGTGATGCAGCCCATATTCTAGGTGGCCCAACTGTTCCGTCTTTCACGTAATCAGATATCCCTTCCTATGTTAAATGAGTTTAACAACCAAAGGGTCAATTTCAATTAAACGCGCGGAAGTGGCATGAGCGGAGTTGGTTCTGCTCCGAACGACAATAGGTACTAGCCTGTATAGTCCGTTCACATTAGTGCCATGCGTTTATCTGGAAACTCCCCATAGCGTTCTACAATTGTTTAATGCACAATGGGATATCTGCTTACGCGAAGGACCGGACCGCTAGGCCACCTGGTATTTGTAACAATGTGTTAAGAACATATTTGTGGTTGGAAGGTGTCACTAAATGTTGCTCTGGCGATATATTAAAACAGAAATATCTGGATCTCTGAGAGTTACATATTCATTAAAGCTGCAGAAAATTCTTGAACACTATCTTTGTTTTGAATATGTTAGTCATAAATTAATTATTTCAGGAACAAACTTATAGGCAAAAGTTACACCTAAAATCTGCTGCACTACTATCTTGCCATGCGCTCTATGACGTTACGTTTTGTTGATACTTTTATTTACATAACAATGAGTTATGTTATAAAAGCAAATCACCTATGACAGAAAATTTGATATCTATCTGTCCAATGACAAAAAATAACCTACAAAAGAAACTTAATATCTACTTTACGGCTGCCTTTGATGGATATCTATAATAATGTCAACTTAGCGGGAAAAAATCAGTCACACAACCGAGAACTCCAGCTGTCATAGTGAGATAACACTCTGAGAGACGTTGAAATTCAGGGGCGCGGTGAATCTAGATTAGCAGAATAGCAGACGATATTAAACGGTGCGCGAAATGAGGTCACGCAGAAGACCATATCAAGAGGCGATACGGAAAATCTCTGCCCTGTAATCTGTGTATAAGAAATAACCTTGGCATCAGCCAAGTTTGTAATATCCTGAGGTACTCGGAGACTGGACCGTAGGGCAGACTGAAGTAAAGTTATGAGCCTCCAACTCCCACACTCGTTTTCCGAACACTACCAGCCCCCTAAGTGGCTACATTACCCCGAGCTACGTCATGGATGTGTCAACCGTTTCTTTCCGCCTAGTTAAAACACACCCCAAAAATCAATATTGCATTTACACCGAAATAAGTCCAGAAACACTTTCCCTCGCATAAAATAGGCGCCATAAACCTGATAATCTCTTGACTATGAATAGCGTAACTATAAAATGATAATTTGTATAAATATTACAATTAGTACCAGATGTAGAATCTTCAAAGAATACGACGTGTGTTTTTAATAGAATTTTCTCACTGCAAATACCCTTATATAGGAAATGATTTGTTAATTTTAAACGGCTGCAACTATGGGAATTATTAAAATGTCATTTTAACATAATTGTATGGCTAACAAAACTCGGAACCACAAATCTTCCCTCATTTTGGCTTAATTTTTGTAATGCTTTGAGTATTAAATTAGAGATAAACAAAAGGTTACTGAACGCAGAATACATATGCGATTAAAACCGTGATATAGCTTCAATAAACATTTTAGTGAGATGGATATTTCCGTGATATTTATTGGTATAGTTTTAAATTGTCCACTAGTTTCACATTTTTGTACACCATATTAGGTAGACAGCGGAAGAATGTGCCAGAAATTTGAAATTGACAATTTAACCGAAATACACATACATAGGTTATTGAATAATTAGTGGCAACATTTTAATTAAAACAAATAAAACATTTTTGGAGCAGTCTTGTTATTGCAGTGCTTACATTTAACATCCTCCAACATGGAGATTTCGCCTCCATACATCAGAAAACCGACGGATGCCATCCACAACGTCTTGTCCAAATATTCGAACAGGCGGCTATACTGCTGCCTGTCTGGTTCTAAAGCGAACTCCTCTAAGTAGTCATTTCATTTTCACAAAAAGGTCATTATTACATGGGTTCATATCTGGGGGCTATGGAGGATGCTCCAGAATTCCCCAGTTCCATCTGCGAAGCAAATTAACAACAGGGACAGACGTGTGAGAGCGAGCACCGTCATGTTAACACAATTGGATGAGGATTCAAGAGATTTGGACGTTTACCACTCAGCTGGTCTACCACAACTCAACCACAAGCCTCTAATAATTCTGTATGGCACTGTCGACCATTGATATCTCTTGCAACCTGAATTTTAATGAAGCATCTTTGTTCGTATTTACTAAACATATTTAGAGCACTAAAGATAACAGCCTACAATTAACACTAGAAGGACCAGCGAGTATGGTCTACCGAGAAGGTCCAACCCGTCATTTTGATTGGTGCAGTCTTATTTGCCCTTTTTAAAATGGTTAACAAATTTGAATGCACACCAGTTTATTTAATATTATTTATAAGGTATATAATTTTACTTTTGTCTGAAGAATTACATGGTAAAATGAATATTTTAAGCCTAAAATATATGCGGTAACCAAATGTAAAATTGAAAACTTCCCTTATCAAACACATGTGTTTCAACATAAGATTTTCATATACCACTATATATAGTAGCAGAAACACTTATAAACCTGATTTCGCTCATTCTAAGCCACCTGCAGCATCGTAGCACCTAACACACGTGTATTCATCGTTGCCTAAACACGGTCCACAAACATAGTTGTATATGAACTGACGTCTGCTTACCGTGGCTCAGTGGTTAGACCACTTGGCTCTCACCAAGGCGGCCCGGGTTCGATCCCAGGCGACCGCAAAGTGAGATTCGTGGTGGACAACACGGCGCTGGGGCGGGTTTTCTCCGGATCTCCGGTTTCCCCCGCCATCTCACTCCACCGGTGCTCCATCTTCATCTCATGTATCATCAGTGTCATCGCCTGCGGTGCCGTTTGTAGTAAAAGCGGGCGTTAAACACTACACATTTTTGACGTCTGCTTACTTTTTCACCTGTTACTTCCTTATAGATGTAACAGTATTTTTTAGTAATGTTCGAAGGAATAATAAATATATAAAAATGTATGTAGTTGTGTGATTGGCCGAAGTAGTAGTGGTATCACGTGGTGTGATGACGTGTCAGTGAATCGGCCAATCACAAAATAAAGTGGGAATCACTATGGGGACAAGAAAATCAATAATCTAAAAAAAAATGAGAATCTTGTGTCTTGCTGGAGAACGAGGAAGTTGACTTAAGATGTTACGATCATTATAATTGTAAAGAAAAATTAATAAGATTCGAAAAGTGTTATTCAATATTTATAATATAAAAGAGTGAATCGTAGTTTATATTATATAATTAAATAATATATAACAAAATTGGACTCATCTAAATTTTATTTTCACCAAAAATCCGCGTCCACACCTTAGAAAGATCTCATGACTCTTATTAGATTAAAACTTGACTTGGATATTACAAAGAAGTTGGCGTGATTCTTATTAGTTGAAGATGAACGAAAATATAATCCCGTTACAAATGGCGCAGCAACGTGTGGGGCTCGAATAGGATAAAGAAGAGGAGATCGTGCATCGTGCAGCTCCGTGGGAATTTAAAAGGAAAGAAGAAAGATGAGAGAAGAAAGAAGAAAACGAGAACTGGTTTAAGTGAGTGAAATTTAAAAAAAAAAAAAAAAAATAATAATAATAATAATAGTAGTAGTAGATTTATGTTGTTAAGAAATCAGAAAATAGTTAAAAAGATGGCGAGTAGAAAAGAAATAATAGTGGAAGGAGAAGTTACTGATAGTGTAGGAATGAATAGGGAGGATGCAAGATTAAGTATAGATAATGAGTCAATGTTGGAAAGAATAACAAGAATGTTAAGTAATTTAGATTCTAAAATAGAACAAAATGCAAATGATTTAAAATCAGAAATAGGAGATGTTAAATCAGAAATGAGTAATTTAGATTCTAAAATAGAACAAAATGCAAATGATTTAAAATCAGAAATGAGTAATTTAGATTCTAGAATGAAAGATGTAAAATCAGAAATGAGTAATTTAGATTCTAAAATAGAACAAAATGTAAATGATTTAACTAAGAAAATGAATGATTTAGATGTAGGAGTAAGACAGGAACTAGCACAAAATGTGAGTAACTTAGAAATTAATTTATTACAGAAGTTAAAACAGGAATTAAAATCTGAAATTTCACAGGAGATTAGAGAAGGGAGAAAAGAGTGTAGGGATAATATGGAAAGGCTTATGCAGATCATAGAGATTAATAAGGATGAGAATAGAAAGGAAGTCAATGAGTTGAGAGAGATAATTCAGGAAACTAGGTTAGGTCAGGACATTGTGAAACAAGAAATAAGAATGGAATTAAACAAAGAGTTAGAAACATTTAGGATACAACAGGCAGAAATAACACAAAAACAAAGAGAAGAATTAGGAGATAAAGTAGAACAAAGAATCAATGTAATTTGTTCTGAAATGCAATTACAACATGATGAAAGTAAGATACACCAAGAGGAAATAAAGTTACAAATTGATGAGATAAGTAAAGCAAAAGAAGAAGTAATTTTGCAAATTAAAGAGGTAAAAGAACATTTTGAAAAGGAAAAGGATAACTTAGGAAAACTGACACAAGTTGTAATTGCATTACAGGCTAGAAAAGTAAATAACGGGAAAGAAATGTCTAGAATTACAAATATAAACGATTGTGACTTACCAGGTGAATTAAGCAATCATCAGAAGTCTAGTGATGTAGTAAGTGAATGTAGTGATTTTGTGAGTCCAGATAATGATATTAACTATCACAGAAACACACAAAACATGTCCTCACACACACAACTCCACAGTCTAGGTCAAAATGAATGTGTACATTATTCACTAAATGATATTAGTCCACCAAGTTTTGATGAGGAATCAGGTGATAATCCAAAAGTATTTCTTAGGGAATTGGAAGAATATTTCCGTATTAAGAGAATTCCCAATGAATTTCGGATGGTAATAGTAAAACGCTGTTTGAAGAAAAATGCTCTTGAGTGGTTAAGGTTAACTTTGGCTTCACATGAAACATACAGTACTTTCAGAAATCTGTTTATAAATAGATTTTGGGGACCTGAGAGACAAAGAAGAATAAAAGTTGAGTTAGCAACGGGTAGGTTTGAGTTTAAAAAAGGGATTTCTATGACTGAATATTTCTTAAAATTAGCAAACAAAAGTAAGTTGATCAATCCCGAAATTTCTGAGACAGAAATTGTCAACATGCTAATACGTCATTATCCACCACATATCAGAAATCATTTAATTGTGGCTAAGCCTATCGATTTCTCTGATATGATTGAATTATTATCCGAATTTGAAGCACATAACCTCATTAATGATACTACATCCTGTGATGGTAACTATAATAACGTCCATATTGAGCGAGGAAGAAATCGACAGGAATCACAACCTACAAATAATAGGAATAATAGGACGAGTTTAAATTGGGGCGGGGCACCCGTGAGAAATCAAAGATTTGAAGGAAGAGGTTATGATCCTAGACGAACTTATGAATCTGTAATTCCCGGAACAGGAAAGGGAGTTCAAAATAATGTGCAAAGGAATTATCATAACAATCAGTCGACGAGAATTGGAAGAAATGATCACATAAACCATGTAAGATTTTATCGAGGAAATAATCAGCGAATAAGTAACTTTAATAGGGGTAGAGGTACTAGTTTATTTAGTGCAAATCAAAGAGATTTTAGGGGTGTGAGATTTGAAAGAAGTAATCAAAATGAAAGAGTCGAAAATACACAAAGCACAGAGAATGATGTGAATATAAACGATAGTACCAACCTAACCAACAATGAAAGTAATAATCAGAGGGAGACGGAAAACTAAAAACCAAATCATTTTGTGCTCTGGAAAGTGGTTCGGTGAGGATGACACAGGGCGAATTGAAAAGTTGAAGATAACGGAAATAAGCTCACTCTCTTGCAGAAAAATAAGGAATTAGTTAACCCACCTCAGATAATTATTTACCTATGGGATAAAGAATATACAGCCTTAATTGATACTGGAGCCAGTTCTACTGTGATAAGTGAGGAATTGTTTAAAAATCTGTTAGCTAACTATAAAGTGGAATATTTAAATGTGTGTAACGTTTACTGCAGTACTGCAATTGGGAAGAAAAAGGATAGGATTAAATATCAAGTATTAATTAAGGGGCGAATAGGTGAATGGAATTTCAATTTCATTGCGTTGGTAATTCCACATTTGGCAAGAGATGTAATTGTGGGTAATGATTTATTATATGAATGGCAAAGTGTATTGAATTTCGAAATGCATGAAATGAAGGTTAAGACAGAAAATGATTTATTAGTAATAAAATTATTGGAAGAAGATGAAAGAAAAGAAGAGAACAGGGATAATATAAATAATGAAAGTTTTTTTTGTGGAAGATATACTTTTGCAAGAAAATGGTAATATTGAATACGAGGAAAATGAAAATTGTGGGAAGAGTTTAATTATTGATGGATTGCAAAATAATGTAACTGACCTTGAAAAGCATTGTTGCCAATTATATACAATACAAGATAAGAACGGCGGAAGCCAAGTGGAGGAAGAAATAGAATTCCAGAGAATATTACAAGTAAAGTTAGAAAACACATACAATTTAGACCAAGCGAGAAAAGAACAGTTGAAATTGTGTATATTAAAGAATAGAAAAGCCTTTAGTTCAAAACATGGACTGTGTAACAAATACACACACACATTTAAAGTGAATGATACTGCTCCCTATACACATAAAAGCCGACCTTTACCCATAGCTATAAGACAAGCATTTCTAGAAGCAAGTGTGGATACAAGAGATTTGTAATCAACGGAGTACTTATTGTTAAAATAGTTAAATAATAAAACATGTATATTATTGTTAAATGTCAATATATTGTTGTATTTTAATTAATGTTCATTTATTGTTGTGTTTTATGTATGTTATATTTATGTTACAGTTCATTGTTGTAAACGAAATTGTTAATTGGGGCTGTTCTTCGAAATATATGGAAACAGATTGTTAATTGTTAATTCCTTTATTTGGTTATTTTCCATATATTTCGAAGAAGGGCATTTGTAACAGTATTTTTTAGTAATGTTCGAAGGAATAATAAATATATAAAAATGTATGTAGTTGTGTGATTGGCCGAAGTAGTAGTGGTATCACGTGGTGTGATGACGTGTCAGTGAATCGGCCAATCACAAAATAAAGTGGGAATCACTATGGGGACAAGAAAATCAATAATCTAAAAAAAAGTGAGAATCTTGTGTCTTGCTGGAGAACGAGGAAGTTGACTTAAGATGTTACGATAATTATAAAATCTCCAAGAAAATTATATATCATTTTGTCTTAATCTGTGAATCTATCATTTGGCGCTAGCCAGTATTACTTTTGATAGAAAAAAAAAATGATTAAATTAACTATATTCGAGTAACTGCGCCGTTAGTGCTGTCTTATTGGAGAAACATGGCGACTAGCATAGAAAGAGCGATGGAAAATCATGATTCTGGAGTGAAAGAAAGTATTATACCGACCGCCATAATGGAGAAAGAAAATTATAATCCCGTTACATAGAGTACCCATGCATTAATAGCTGCCAAGGCCAACGCATTGAAAAAACATGCATAGGCTACCTTTTGATCGACGACGTCAACGTCGTACTTGGTGTTATTGCAGTAGCCACTAATTCTGGTAGCTTTTTAAGATGTTGTTTATTTAGTGTAACTGTGTCATGCATTGAACTCAAAAGAAGCACTTTTTGTTCTTTTTCCCCTGATAGCATGTCAGAGTTATGTTACCTGACTTACAAAGTACAGTCATGTGCAAAGATGCTGCGGCAGATTTTTCTGATTGAGGGATTTCCCTTCTACATTTCTTTACTGTGCCCACAGTGCCTGTACTTTTACACTTCAAACTTTCTGCAAGGCATTTGGCTCTGGAAAAGTTGTCACATGTAATATTTCTTCCTGCAAAAACAAAGGGCTGTATAAGACGCTTACAACATGCTCTGAAGAAGAACACCTGTGGGGCGCTGATCGTCACTGCCCAGGTGAGGAAAACCATTCACCACATACTTTGAATTTGCCTCAACTGCAAGCCAAAATTTTATTCAAGTTTGTCCGGTTTATTGCTCATATATTGAATGAAAGAGCATCTAGCCTTGCAAGGAAACAGTTGCTCATCCACAGTGATGTTTTCACTTAGAATGTAACACTGCAAGGAATGGCAATAAAAGGGTTCCAGACAGGAGTAGGAGCTGCAAAGCGATCTGTACTTAGTCTTTTAGAACGTATGTCCTTGTCATCAAATCGCATAAACCGCAAAATTTCAGCGAATTTGTTTCTGCTCATTGTGCTGCTGAAAAATGGTGGTCCCCAGGTGTTCTACCATAACAACTCCAGCAGAAAGTGTTCTGCTCCAACACCTTTCATAAGTGGTAGCACGAATTGCGCCACTTGGTCAATAAAGCTTTCTTACTCATCGACAAAGAGTCTGCAGAGTGCCATAAACCAATCAGGAAGCAAAACAACAACACATGTGGACAGATCCGAAGGCTATTGTTCACACTTCCGTACCCGTCAAAATGACGAATTGCGGTCCTTCTAGTAGCAGTTGTTTGTACCAGTTTTAGAAAGGTCCAAAATGCTTAATTCTTTGTGTACGTGTTTGTCATAAGTATTTATTATAAGTCGTAAAACATGGGAAGTGTAGAAAAAAACATAAGCAAGAAATAAGTCTTCTGAAGTAGCGCAGCCGTCAAAATGATGAGTGCGGTCCTTCTAGTGTTAAACTTACTAAAAATGTCTTATTAAATAAAATTATCTTCAAATTCACAGCTCACAAACATTAGGTGCTCTTATTTTTAATTGTTATCAGCTTACATGATTTACGGCTGATAGCGCGAAATGCAGGCACTGCTGCCACTAATTTTCGAATGACCCATGTATTAAAATCCACGGTACTCATTCACCAAAACAAAGCATTTTAGAAGTAAATACTCTTTATAACAGTTTCCTACAAATCTTTACATTGCTGACAGCCAAAAATTTATCTATTATAACTGGTCATTTTTAGTCTACCAATGGAAAATTTCTAAAAATAAAGTAGTTGAAGTCATTTGAAGCATTTCAGTCGTAAGGGCAATTATTTTAGAGGATTTGGAGATTCTAACTCCAGGAATATTTTCGAATATATTTCGAATAGGGACAGTGAATTAGTTGAATATTGAAACGGATTATATGTAACACCTCCAAATAAACATCACGTGGGCAAAGACCGAGGTAAATCCCAGTTTAAAAAAAAAAACAGAATGTATAATATTAGAGTAGTATGAATTTACTTTTTCATTGTTTCCCTGTACAGAAAAAGTAATGGGCTCCACACTCGCCTATTTAAGAGATTGTCCGGTATACACAGCCTTCCTTCATTTTGAATGTAACGTGTAGAAAGTTATTTGGGCCTCACATATGCACCCAGGTTAGTAGTGCAACTACGATGGCTGTTCAATAAAGAATGATCAAATTTTTTTTTGACAACGTACCTCTGCTCATCCTCGTAATTTTGATGGTCCTCAAAATAGCCTCCCCTGAATGCGATGCACCTGCCCCAGCGCTTCTGTGAAGCTTCAAAGACATGCTGGAAACCATTTTTGAGAGATCCTTCAAAATCGCCTTCCGCAGCCTTCACCACAGCTTCTGATTATGGATAATGTCGCGCACGAAGGCGTGTCTTCAAGTTAGGGAATAGAAAAAGGTCACATGGGGCTAAATCCGGACTATAGGGAGGGTGAGGGATGCACTTTACGTTGATTTTTGCAAGATATTCAGCAACAACATTGGCAATATGCAGCCGCGCATTATTGTGGTGCAGCATCCATCCTGCTTCATGAAAATGTCGTCTTTTGCACCAGATATGGACTTTCAGGACATCCCTGTAGCATTCTCCTGTTACTGATGTGTGTGCAGGCACAATATGCTGATAAGCCATTCCATGAATATCAAAGAATGAGATGACCATAACTTTCCCAGCAGAAGCAACCACTTTTGCTTTTTGGGGTGTTGGTGATGAAGGAGATTTCCACACTGAGTTTGCTGTTTGCTCTCAGGATCAAAATGATGTAGCCAAGTTTCATCAGCGGTGATTACGTTTGAATGAAACTCCGGATCTTCCTCTAACATGAACTTTAACTGCATGTTGCCTCCATTGCAGAGGTAGGCGATACTGAACATGTCTGAACTTGCCTGGTTCTCACAGGTGGGAACCAGGAGTACCAACAAGGAAACTACTACGGTGTGTTTGTTTCACATTAAGACAACAGAATATAATAAGATTGAATTTTAGTGCGAAAAATTATAACCGTAAAAAAATTATGATCATTCTTTATTGAACAGCCCTCGTAATTTGCTGGCTTGTGTAACATCGAGTTGCCGGGCCAGCTAGTCGTATCTTATTGGTTTGTTATCAAAAGTATTTTAGGTTTGGTATTCAAGGAGTAACCTGTGAACAGAATTCGATTTCGGGCTTAGGAATGAAGGAAGTAAGTAGCGTAAGATATTAAGTGGGGAGCAAATGTCAGGTAGGTAAGGCCGGTTTAGTATATCGTTACGAAGTAACTCATTAAAATCTTTATTGGTCAATTCCTGCACTGTACTGTACATATGACGTTTATCCGTGCATTATAAGCTCAAAACGCTAAATGCACTTCTGTTACAACCAATCTCGCTATTACACAGAACAAGGGGAAATCTGTTCACCGCACTTGTGGGTGTGTGATTATGAACTTCAAGGGAAATGCAAAACTTAAATAGATGTTACTTGCAACTTTGGCTCAAAGGCAATATCTTAACCTCCAAAGTTCACCATAAGCTTATTAACGATAAAGTTTTAGATCTTATGCAAGAACAGTGCTCCAGCCACATTACAAGAAACTGCAGCAATCAAACTAATGAGAGAGGGGACCTCTTATGTCAGTCAGGATTCATCTTTTCACTAGAAGTCATTTTACTATATTTACCTCAAATTACACATTTAGAAATATATTCGTATGCGCTTCTCTATACACTATTTTTATCTTTATACAGTTAGTTATGTGCAGAGGATCTACCCTGGCCTCCTTCTACCTGGGAGTGATGGATAATTCCGGGGCTCTTTCCATAGGGCAATATCTGATTTCTTAAAAAGCCACCCTCCCCCCCCCCCCCCCCATCGACAACAACGTCAAGACGGGATGGAAGTGGATATGTCCCCAATTTCTCAAGAAAGATTATATTTCTCTCAAAGATCCTCACAAAAATGGTTTTGTTACACATTCATTTGTCGTAAAATGGAATAAAGAGAACTGAATTGATAATGAGCGTTTAAATGTTACTTCCCTCGAGCTTATACACCCTTCTGAAGACATCATGAAAAACAATGAATAGTGATAATAATTTAAATGAAAGTTACGTGTTGAAAAATTCAAACCAATTTATAGTTATAATTTATATTTATAATTTAATCGTGAGTTATTTTAGAGATCGCAAATCCTTGCTTACTGTAAGTGGAGAAACCATCACAAAGGAAGATACACGCGGCTGCCCCCAAGGATCTGCGTGTAGTCCAGGTTTTGGGGTTATACTGTATGATGATCTGTTACAGCAATAACTACCGTCAGATTGTAGTACTTTTGCTTATGCGGATGATGCTTTACTACTTGTTACATCAAATGCTGCTAAAATTCTTGAAGAAAGATCTAATGAAGCACTTAAAATAATACACTCATGGGGAATTAAAAATAAACTTATGTTTAATCCCTACAAAACCTTGGCGATGATTGTCACCAGAAGAAGCAAAATGGAGCCCATTACCCTTACCATAAATAACGTCGACTTGAAGGTGGTATCTACGGTAAAATACCTTGGCGTTATACTGGATTGTAAATTAAAATTTCGATCACACTTTGATTATATTGCTGAAAGAGCCAGCAAACTCCTTGGTGCCCTCGCAACAACAAGACCCACCTGGGGTCTGAACTCTAGTATTCTTAAAATTATATATCAAGGTGCTGTAGTGCCCCTAATTTTGTATGGTGTATCTGCATTCCAGGATGTTCTTAATAAAAAAATGGGAAGTTAAAAACTTGCACAAATTCAAAGGGGATTCCTCCTTCGCATAATTCGAGGACATCGTACAATCTCCACTGATGCAGCTCAGATTATAGCTAACATCGAACCTTTGGCTCTCACTGGTTTATCAACAGCAACTATTACGAATTTAAGACATGAACGTGAATGTGCGTCTTATCTGTCTCACTTAAAACTACAAATCCCGGAGCATCCTACCACAGCAGGACACCCATCGATTTTTGTAACCTGTGAAAAGGTAATATGTAATTTTCATGATTATTATATATATACAGACGGTTCGTGTTACCAATTTGAAGATAATATATCTGCAGTAGGATGTACTCTTGTTGTTTACAAAAACCAAACGGAACTAACTCACTCCATGTTTAAATTGTCACCTGAATGTTCTGTATTCCAGTCGGAGCTCTTAGCAATTAAAGAAGCTATAAAATGGTGTATTGTTAATGGGAACAGTGCCCGTATTCTTAGTGATTCACAATCAGCTCTACTCGCTATTAATGATAAATACAATTTAAATTCATTAGCACATGAAATCAGAACCTTGCTTCAAAACCATCCGGGACATATTTGCATGGAATGGCTTAAAGAACACAGTGGAATTTTAGGGAACGAGAGAGCTGATTGCTTGGCTAAGAAGGCTGCAAAATCCAATCTTCCTCTGACATACTCTTTATGTCCTATTTCCAATGTAAGGGAATAATACATCAAGATATTCTTGAAGAATGGAACCAACAATGGCTAACAGCTCCAAATGGAAGTTTAACAAAAACATTATTTTTCCCTAGTGTATATGACAGTGGAAAATATGAAACTCTTGTACCAAATTTTGTTTTGACACAATTGTAAGTAGACATGGTAAATTTGGTGAATACTTATCACGCTTTCACTTAACATCTAACCCCGAGTGCATGTGTGCTGAAGAATTTCAAACTGTGGTTCATCTCCTTTTCTGTTTTCCCATTTTCTGGAGAGAAAGACAAGAATTAATATTCAAGCTAGACTTTCTAGGAACTGAATTTTCTGCTCCGCTCACATCTTTGCTAATGAAGCCACAACAGTATAAGTACTTCATGATTTTTATAAACTCAGTGTTTAAACGTCTGAAATAGTTTAAATTAATATGCATTAGTTTAAAACATCATTTCTTCCTTCTAGTATTTAAAATATTTTTGTTAAAATTTTATATTTTTATGTATCAACTCTAACCCTAATATGCCACTGTGTAAAATAGGGTTCAATAAATCTGGATAAAAAAGTGTCAATCCAATAACAAGAGGCATCTATAAAATACTTATGTCTTATTGTGTATTTTGAAGTTGTCTACGTTTTTTATGAAGTACATTCTTGTCTATCTCTTATGGTCTACCCGTTAGACAAAATTACACAAAACTCCTTCCCAAAAAATTCAAGTTACAAATACGATGATGATACTGGGATGACACGGCCCTTCTCCGAGTTGAAGCGTTGCTATTGGATCTTAGGGTTGCGAAGCTGCAGCGTCCGGTCCTTGGGGCTGGTGTTGATGCTCTGGGTCGCGATGTCCTCTCGTTGTTACCCAAGGCAGCTACAGTCGTCGTGAAAATCTCTTACCTTAGGCATAGTATTGGACAGGAATAGAGGAAGGTAGTTTACTAAATAAATTAAAGGATTTTTAACTTATTTTCAAATATACCAATTTTAATTACTTCAGAAGTTAACATAAACAGTCGTAACACAATTAATATATGATTTCAGAAGCGTCGCTATTCATTTTACTCCTAGTCGATTCTACACAGATTGTTTTGCATCCATACTCGACGGCGTCTATGCGCAGAAAAACATTTTACTTCTTTATACGCCAACGATGATTCTACGCAGAATCACATTTGCTTCTTTACACTATGGCGTCTAAACATAAAATAACCTTTTGCATCTTTACTCGACGGAGTCTTAACGTATAATCAGTCACAGAACATATACTAATATGTATACCAATTTTACTCTACCAGATTTTAAATTACTGAATTGGCCGTTGCTATGGCAATTCAGTAATTTCTCATTGATTTACGTCATCTTTGGTTACACGTGTAATAATCTTCATAATCTTTTCTTTAAACCATTTTTTAAATAACTTAACATTCAAACAACATTTCCTAAAAATTTAAGCTAATATTACTGTCCTTAAAGATATAAAAATATTCATTTTACTTTGCTCCCAACTCTTCAATCACTGTTTTACCTTCAATTGTTCATTTTAATCTCTTTCCCTATCTACTACAAATTTTGATAATTTCAAATGAATTATTTTTTCAATGAATTTAAAATAACAAAATTAAAATATTGGTATTGTAGGGGTTCTAAATTGAAACAACGGTTACACAAGTATACACATTATATACTTTTTTTGTAATGTATGTCCTCCAACATTTAGTCATATCGGACGATGAATGAAATGGGTGAAATGATGCTCAATGCATCCGGGGTCCATGGAGCTTAGAGTTACTCTACATTCGTCTTTCAGGATAAGGGAAAACTCCGGAAAAAAATTATCCAGGCCAAGATTCGAACTCGGTACCTCTTGAACGTGAGGCAGACATGCTACCATCTACGCTGCCGAGACGGGATATATACATTTTATATCTATTTTATTGTGTTATTTTGATCAAAATCGTTAGAGCTATTTATGAAAATATCAGACATTCCGAAAAAAAAACTGCTTCACATCAAGGTAGTTTCGGGTAGAGTTTTCTTTTAAGTATTCAGTCAGATATTGAACCTAAATTGCAAGTTTGTCATTCATTATAATTAGCATTTTAGTTATGCTGTTCGCTGACACACATGTGTAAATTCTCAAACACACGGGGAGGGGCCTCACTTCTAAAATACATTTTTGGCTATTCAGGAAGCCTTAAACCATGTATTTCAAGGACATCTCGATATTCAAATTTTGGGTGGAATAGCCTACCTTACTTTGTATCCTTACTTATTATAATTACCTACGTAGCAAAAGTTGAAGTCCAGGGTGTTACATTAATATGACTTGCTTTACCTAACTTCAATGCAAATATCATGCAATTTCTTCCAATTTTTCTGAAGTTTATGTGTTGTAGTCATGTGTGCACTTTAATTTTATCAACATATTAAGACTCTAAGCTAAATAAAGCTAACATAGATTTAAAATATTTTTTAAAAAATTTGTCTGCTACATGGATTACATAATTTGTGTGTATGACCGTGGCAGAGAACATCATAACTATAAAGGAAAGCTCTCAAAAGTTCTATATCTTCAATAAATGCGACACCCGGTTATTCAATAAAAATCCCCACCTCACGTTACCCTTCAATGTTAGTATTTTCTTACAAATTATGTAATAATTTTGATTAATATACCATATCGTTCAAGTATTTATATGACAAATAAAATCTATACCAGAATTTTCAGGGAGTATGCTCTGAGGTTCCCTTTATTCTGTATGAATAACTACTGCATAAAACAAATAATGGACGTCAAATACAATTGTGAGATTTACCATTTTCGAAATATTCTATATTATTGATTTGAACATCAAGTACTTAATGCCTCCTTTAATCACCTGGCCGCAATTTGCTCTTCTTTTTGAAAATGCAAATAGAACAGCTTTTCAAAGCCCTCCTATTAAAGGTTTGAATACCGTTGTAGCCTACTGTATTTTCAGTGTATCTACATCGAATTTTACAATAAAGTATTTTAAAATGTGTGTCTCATTAACCGAAGCAAATCTAAGCAGAGTGGATGTAGAAAGTCATGTGACTTTAGTGTATCAGGTTTTATTAACAATGAGCGAAACCAAAAGAAGTTTTACTGTCTATATGAGGTAGCCTCTAAACATAACAAACAGCTGACAAACGAAGTAAGTCTTTCTTTCACTTCTGTTTCTTTGTCGTGCATTAAACAGAATATCACAAGGTATTCAACATAGTCATATAACTAGTTTATTGTCAGTGATGATAATGTTTAGCATTACCAAAAGAATAATAAATGTCGCAGCTAAAATCGATACATTTGGCCACCATTCCTCCGTTGCATATTTCAATGTGCTCATGCAGGATTACGCAATGTTTCCTCTTTGTTATTTTATTTCTACACACATTTCTCTTTACGACTCACTCCCGCTCTCTCTCTCTCTCCCTCTCTCTCTCTCTCTCTCTGTCTGTCTCTCTTTCTCTCTCAGCTACATGTATATTTTTGCTCATTTAAAAACGAGATAAAGCAAAACCGTCCATTATATCTCAGCGACGTAACAGACAACTGACAAACGAAGTAAAAATTCTCTTGTTCTTTTTCCTGCTCCTTCATATTTTATTATTTAACTTTCCTGGAAAGACCGTTTTTCTACCAGCTGGCGAAATATCACACCATGCAAGTTGCTCAGAGAGACGGAGAGCAAGGGATTTGGGAGACAGGGGTAAAGGTGAGAGGGATAAAGTAGAGATAAAAATGGAAAGAAAGGAAAGCGAGAAGTTCAAAGGGCTCTCTCCTTACTGTTGTACTGATTTTACATCATCTCTGAAATGTACTATCTACAAGAAAGTAAATGTACCCCTTATGCAGGACAAATCTTTCAGGCATTCCGTTGATAGAGGGTATGAAAACTAAATCCGCCATGTTCGTAGCTGTATAGTATCTTGGTCGTCATTTTAACCTGTTACTCACTTTGAGGATTTCTATGTCTATGTTAACCAAATATGACGAAAGATTTACTAAATAACACAAAACAACTAACAGTTCATTAACTGCTTTTCTTGCATGTTTTTAATGCCATGTAGTAATAACTTGTAGAACAGCATTTGTAAGTTGTTGTTACTGCGTATAACAAACAAAAAATGATGGGATAAAATGTTTAGCTGCAAATTTGGGTTCAGACCGTGAACTCTCGGTCCGTTGACACAAGACGTGTCTTACCATTTAGCTACGACATCCTTTGTTATGCCTTATATACAAATGTAGATGTTGGTTCTATTAAACTCGTCATTGCACGTGTTTTCCATTTTCTTTGATGTTTCTGTAGTGCCATGTAGAGGTAGTATAGCCCCAAGAGCATTTACTAATGAAGTAAACAAATTAAAAGCAGAAAGTAAAGAGTTAAAAAGTATACCCATATGTTAGGATTCGCAGTATGTAACTGATGACGTCAGTCCAGAGGACAACACGGAACGCGTAGCTTTAGTTTCATTACAACTACTGCTCGCCACGCAGGTAGATCTGCCTCCCAGGGAATGCAAGGTGTTTGACATATTGTGTTAATAGCATTACGTTCACAGCAATTATTGGACAATCTCCACTTTATAAATCAAAAGTTTTGCGTATTATCAACAACCATTAAACAGCTTGAAGAATGCATTTTTGAGCTGTCTAAAAGCAGTCAAGGAGGCGTCTGCAAAAATTAATATAGAGAATGCACCACCTACCAAACGAACAAAACATGAATTGTCCATTATTCAATACAAAAACATTGGATTTTCCGTTATGCATAATATAATAAATAAACTAAGTATCGGAAAGGCATATGAAAATGATTTGTACTATTCATATGCACCATTAACATCTTGTGACATTGAACGAACATTATACCAATATTTTTATGTTGTTTCAGTGAGAGGCGCAGAAAATTCATCTTCGACAATTTACGAATCAACTGTAATTCCCGCATCGAAGTCAATGAGAAGGATGACATGTTGTAACGTAGCTTACACATTGTATCCGTACCGAATATATATTTGTTTCACGTCCTGATCTTTACATATGTTTCACATTGTGATATTTACATTTTGTACAAAAACAAATGAGAGAACAAACTTGTTTGACAGTGAAACCAGATTACTAAAACACTAAATAACTAGAAAAACAATTACCTTCGTCCAAAAAACAATTGATATGCCTTATAAAACTTGGCGGATTTCCTAACTCCAAAGAGCTTAGCATGTTCTGTTTTCAGACAACTCGCATACTCAAAGGGATTCACATGCTTCGAATGTTGCAGAACATAATACACTGTATGAGCTAGTGACCACAAACAAAACCGATGTCTGGCAGACGGAGTGATCACAAAGTTCGGCTGAAGAATGTGTAGGGTACACCAGGCATATCGGGTCAAACGGAGCTGCTGTCCCATAATTGGTACCACAACTGGACATTCATAAAATCTATGCCGTAGCGTATCCTCACCATCACATTGCAGACACTCACTTGAAGCTGAGAGCCGTATCCTCTGTAATCGACTGCCGGTGGCCAGTTCATCGATTGCTAAGGTGTACGGGATTCGATGTCTGCTTATATATAACTTTTTATACAATTTTTACTCTCTCCAAATGTGTGATTCCATCATACTGCGGCAGCATTTATAGTAATATTCTTCTCAATGATATTTTATGTATCGCCAAGTTGTGATATGATGTGAAGTTATGCAAATTTTTAAGTTGTGGCGATATGTTACGAAATTCTAAGAAGTTTTAATTTGAGTTCCTTGAATTTGTTTTGAGTACTTTAATAGATGATTTACCAGTTAAATCATGTAGAACCTCATCCGAAGGTGTGGTTCTCGGACCGATCTCTTTCTTCCTTCCAGGGCAATGGTTTACCAAAATGTAATAAACTATTGAACTTGTTTTAAGTGCATTGAATTTAATTCTTTTTTAAATTTAGAAGAATAAGTTGAAACATAATTGAACTAACGTTATTTCACTTATCAGTCCTAAAGAGTCCTTTTTCTATAAATATTGAGCTAAAAGTATTTAGGTCTTTTCACTGTGAAAGTCGAAGTTATTCTCCCTCATCTTGTGAAGAAGATTATTAATTTTCCTTTTGACAACCACAAGTTTCTTGTTGACTACCTCATCCGTAGTAAACAATACAGGCGTCTTATTTATGTATTTTATACAATTTAAATTTCTAAATGTAATTTAAACGTATTAATACTTTAAAGATTATTTAAAATAATTTTAAATTTTAAATAAGGTCATAAAATACATCAACAATATTAATTATTTCCCTTCCAAGGGTACATTACAAACAACCGTTACAAAGTTTACATTTACCTTTTTGAAAGATAGTCAGAGTGTATGTGTTCTGTAAACATATTGCAGTGATTGTATTTAAGATATTTTTTTAATTTATTTTAAAAATGTGTAACCGAAACGAGGAACGAATCTCGGAACACACACCGTCAGGAATTTGCTGAGTGGGTACAGTGGTTGACGTCATTAGCCATGTTCGAAGTTTTTGCTGAAGTTTCAAAAGACCATTTCTCTTTGCCATTATGTAAAATCGGGATGATTTATAACTCGTTAGTTTCGAGTCTGGGAAATTTTTTGTTTAGATGTTGCTAACCAAACCTCCATGACCTCGTAGTCCGTATGGAAACTTTGAAATATGCAAGTTCAAACCGTTTTAGTAATCTTTCACCCTAACTTTCATTGAAATGTTGTAAATGGGACAGGTCCGGTGTGGTTGTTGGGAAAGTAATAAGGTAATTCTAACCTGTTCGGGGTGCAGCTACCTACCGCTGCGTATCTCCACATACCCTGCCCAAACGAGTGTAGACGTCTTAAAAGATGCCAGTATTTGATAAACCCCCCTTAAGGGCTGACTGTAACAAGTGCTGTGCTCCTTGGTTACATACCTCTCTGTGGATGCGATTTAAAGGACAGCCCAGCACATCGTGGCACCTAGTAACGCCTGCTATTACAGCTGCTACGTGCTAGCATAAGCCACTAAAAAGGAACAATTGGTCAAGAGAGAATAAGGAATAACGAAGAAAAATCGCCGACTCCTTCGGTTTTATTAGCATCTGTATTATTTGTTATTAATTATTCGTTATGAAATAGCATATTGCTGAGAGAAATGGAATCTATGTTGTACCATACCTAGCTGATATATATCATTCCAGGCGTGTTTGTCAGATTTTATAACTTGTCTTCATAGACGAGTCGCAACTGTTTCAAATGCAAGAGTATTGAACCGATAAAGTTTTGTTAGGAAGTACATAATTACCCCGCTCCAAAGCAGAGAAGGCACCAGTAACAACGTGTGTGCACTTGACAGGTTGTGTCAGGTTTTTATCGCTTGACTGTTTCAGTTAAAAGAAGAGAGCATAACTGTAAAACAAACCAAAATGGTGCAACTTAATATAAAACTTAAAAGAATAACCCGCAATAACATTAATTTGTACGGGGTCTGGACTGATTTTAGTTTGCGGCTCTTGTGTTGAGCCTCCATGGTTTGATTCTCAACTGTAGAGAGATGCTTTTAAGTGACCCTATCCAAGCATTCGGTACTGATCAGCTAATGTGTAGTATCCATTCTGGTTCGGAATCATTAGTAAAAACGGTAGGTCATCTCATTTCATCGTCATTCTCATCACCACACCAACATCGGAGATGATAGGCTCTGTCCCCTGGGTGCCCTTACTTGAGCTTTTGGAATGAGGCTACCCCCGAAAGTCGAACATTATAAGTGTATGGGAAGCTCTAGATGGCAACTACGACCTCTAGCAGTTGTTGACGGCTACAGTAAATTTAAAAATATTATTTGAAGGCACAAATAAATAACAGAAATTTCCGAAAAGTACGCTTTCTTTTTATGTCACTATTTCCTGAGATTTTATGGTTCTGTTAACGTGAGGATTTATTTTCAATTGTCACTAAACTTTTCCCCAGTCAGAAGCAATAAGCAGCTTATGTTATATTATTACACCATTGTCAGAACTTACAAGGGAACTACCACTATGCTAATATGTTTTCGCTTGAGAGTTTGAGAGCATCATCTCTGCTCTATGTTGATTCTGTGTGCCAAAACTGGAAGTACCCGAAAACGACTCCAGAATATGTAGGATGGTGCTGTTGCATAACTCGCACTTAGGTTATACCTCAATAGAATGCACATTTTCTGCTTTTATCACATTCGTTTGTTTCTCTTGATATCGTTCAAGCGTTATGCAATTTCAAAGTCATTCCTTTAATTTGACTAGCCTTATAATATCCTATATCCTCTTGTACTTTCAATAAAACATATAATAAAATATTTAATCATAAATTTCTAAACGATTTAGAGGAAATAACTGCAGAAATGACGTTTCGTATTTTTGAAAACCATCGACTATATATGCAAATCCAGTTATAGAGGATAGAACCACGTACAGCCTAAGAAAGTGAGCAGGTATCAGAAACAAAGTTGGATTCGGGAAACATCGGAAACATTCGATAACGCTGACTTCAAAATTTACACTTTGGAAAGGTAAAGACAGACTGAAAACTTCAACACTGTGACTTTGTGGGTTCGTAGAATTAAAAGTCCAATGGCACAAACTCAAAGTGTTCTTTATTTCCACCGAATTACAGTTGGAGCACTTGCCGATTACATAGAATTGCGTAGCGCACACAATTGCAATCCACCAGTTCGTCGATCACAGGTTCAATCCACACTCACTATTACGCAACACTCACAATTACGTAACAGTCGCTACTCGGCAACTTGCCGTAAAACAACTCTCTCTAGAGCTCACTAAGAACTGACTCTTGGTCGCATCGTGCTTCTATTTATAGGTGGCTAAATGGCTCTAGAGAATTCTTTAACATGGAGAGGAAAGATATTCCGAACAGGTCGCGTTCTTTCAGGTGGCAGGAGGAGGGGGAAACGAAGATTCAGCCACCCCTGTGGTTTCTCCTCTCTCCACCCTGTCACGCCTCCGCAGGCGCCAGTTGACCGGCGAAGGCGCGGCCCCGATGCCACACGCTCCCCTCCGCCGGGCATCCCCTCCCGCAGCCGACCGCGAGTTCACCTATTGGGTAACAATACTATAGTCGGAATTCAAATCCACACCTTGGCCTACACATGACAAGTGTGAAATAACAATTAGTTTTTCCATTATGCACTTTGATATCACTCTGGCTTCGTTTCAAAGCTATGCAATAGATAGGTATTTGCTTTGCGGCTTGGCCGTATGCGTGGCAGGCGAGCGGTAAAATTCATGTTTCTCGTATGTGGACCAACATGAGTTGGAAATGTTGATGTGCATATTCCCTTTTTATATAACAGCAATGCCTTATATTTTTCTTGCAGGCAGGATATATGGAAAAGTATAGAAGAAAAGAAATCTTTGAAATTTTATAAGCAATTAAAGGCAGAAAATGGGGTAGGCAAAAATATATAGGTCAATGTGACAAAACTGGAAGAGAAGGCATAGCATGGATGAGAGTAGGAATAATATATCTAAAAGGATTGAGAAGTAATAAGGTAGGTATATGTGAATCTTGTGGAGATAAAGAGAGCACTGTTCATTGCCTGATAGAATGTAAGGAGTTAACAAATTACAGGAGAAAAATATGGGATAAGAAATGGGGCAGTGTGAGCAAAGAGGTAGTGGCATGTTAACGGAGAAGGGTAAAAAGAAAAATAGATGTTTAGGAGAATTCTTACGTAAGTTAAGAGAAAATTGGAAAAGAGTAAAAGAAGCGAAGGTCAGGAAGAAATGACACCTAGCTCCTAAGGAAAACCAAGGGCTTATAGCCAGGGTACCTGAATCAGCAAGTAAATCTTGGGTCAGCAATTTCATGTATTTGTACACATGCATAATAGTGCAGGTTCGATGTTAAAGTTATTGTAGTGAAATTCTAATGGGAACTGTACAAATAAACATCAAATAAAAAAAAAATAAAAAAAGATTTTTCTTGCAGAAGATAAATAAATGTTTCAGACACATTCATTTATAAAAACGCAAATAAATGTTTTTGTCGTTTTCAAAATAAATGCAATTTCATTATAAAATTGCCTTAATATTGGCTCGTTCCTAAGTTATGAATGCTGCTCACATATAATGCGAAGTATTCTCTCGTGAAAATTTCACTAGCCATGTGGGCCCATTCATGTCCCGCAGAATGGGGGTAGTAGTAGAAGCAGAGGCTTTACACACCCGACACTAAGTTAATTTCCATTTTTATTTGATTTTACAAATAGTAATAAAACATTTATTTCAATTAGTTTAAAAACAGAAAATAATGTTTCAGTTTTTATGTGTGAGCATAAATGTAAAAATCGAGAAGACCTTAGCAATTAGAAGTTATATTACAATGTGTATAGTACACACATTCTGAGCTTCGAACTTTTGTAGGTCTACCTCCTGCTTCTTTGTCTACAACCGCTTGGCTATCAGTGGATGTTTAGTAACTGAGGTTCAATTAAGTCAATTATGAGATTGAATTTTTCGCTCACATTACAGTCTGAGAAAAAAGGAATGATTCCCTATGTGGATATGCACGAAACATATGAAACAAAACACAATGTGTGAACATTCTCATTATTTGTATAATTATGATAATATTCAGTAGGACAGGGTTAAAGAGTCGCCTTCCGTCACAGCATTGTAAACCGACGTAGAAGCGATGTGGACTTCGCAAAATATACGCTTCCAGAGTTTACCTTTTTTTGTCAAAGGATGTATATACTTTAAGGGGAGCTAGAGCAGCTTTCTTTGGTGAAATTTCACATAGTGAATCATTGCCAAAATAATCTTCCCTGGTGTTTTTTGAAGCGATTAGCGATATATATTTACTTGTCCCATAGTTTTAAAAATCCTAAATACTCATTTTGAAAAGGCTGCACAGTGTCCCACGCCCCCTATGAACCATTTTTAACTGTGTTCTCTTCTTGGTTGTAACCTTATTGAAGCTATATTCCAGAGCAAACCCTTATTAGAAAAGGACGTCCATGTTTTTCTATTAATATTAATCTTTGCATCTGATATTAATTCTTCCATGCTTTGTTTAGTATTGGAAATTAATTATTCTTTCACACTGGCCGTGTATAGGCTAAATTGTGGAAACGTAGAGTCAGACTGAAAAATTCAATGCCATAGCCGGGATTTGAACCACGGATCTTCTGGTTTCCGTCCAGCCGCACTACCATTGTGCTACTATGGCCAACGTGCCGATATGACATTAAATTCTCCAACTGACTCGTATTTTCCCGGTAAACCACTTAGGAGTTCTCATAAACACATGAGACAACTACCTCAATGGCGACTTACTACATGTAAGTACTTTAAGGCCCGGGCTTTATAGTTAACCACTATTAGGTTAATTAATGGAAATTAATTATTCTTTCACACTGGCCGTGTATAGGCTAAATTGTGGAAACGTAGAGTCAGACTGAAAAATTCAATGCCATAGCCGGGATTTGAACCACGGATCTTCTGGTTTCCGTCCAGCCGCACTACCATTGTGCTACTATGGCCAACGTGCCGATATGACATTAAATTCTCCAACTGACTCGTATTTTCCCGGTAAACCACTTAGGAGTTCTCATAAACACATGAGACAACTACCTCAATGGCGACTTACTACATGTAAGTACTTTAAGGCCCGGGCTTTATAGTTAACCACTATTAGGTTAATTAATGGAAATTAATTATTCTTTCACACTGGCCGTGTATAGGCTAAATTGTGGAAACGTAGAGTCAGACTGAAAAATTCAATGCCATAGCCGGGATTTGAACCACGGATCTTCTGGTTTCCGTCCAGCCGCACTACCATTGTGCTACTATGGCCAACGTGCCGATATGACATTAAATTCTCCAACTGACTCGTATTTTCCCGGTAAACCACTTAGGAGTTCTCATAAACACATGAGACAACTACCTCAATGGCGACTTACTACATGTAAGTACTTTAAGGCCCGGGCTTTATAGTTAACCACTATTAGGTTAATTAATGGAAATTAATTATTCTTTCACACTGGCCGTGTATAGGCTAAATTGTGGAAACGTAGAGTCAGACTGAAAAATTCAATGCCATAGCCGGGATTTGAACCACGGATCTTCTGGTTTCCGTCCAGCCGCACTACCATTGTGCTACTATGGCCAACGTGCCGATATGACATTAAATTCTCCAACTGACTCGTATTTTCCCGGTAAACCACTTAGGAGTTCTGAAACAGTTATTTTATGTTGTCCCCAAAGAATTTCAAATATTGTATTATGTGAGGTTGAGTAGAGTGAGTCATGCACAGAGAAGCTATGTAAGTGGAAATGACGTCACAAAAGTGTTGAATATCAAACTTATTTGTGATTGGTGTGACGCGTATATCGTAAAACGTGGACCAATCAGATATAGAAGATTTTACGTTGCCATGGAGGATATTCAATATTCCTCTAGAGGGATCGAACTATTAGCGAAATGCTAATGTGTAAAAGAAGCGGAACTGGTCATTCTTCTCCTAACAGTCGCCGTGAACAAATGTAAGGTTCTCTTCTTAAACGCCGTTGTGTGCGGAAGAGTATAAGTTTATTCTCGTCACAATCATCGAGTATAACTGGATAATATTTACATTAAACATCATCGCTAGAAGACGCACAATTTGGTTATTATACACGGTAGTGAACGAACGTATAAAACTTCTGATTCTTGCACGCATCCAGATAAACGCGTCACATCAAGTGAATCTTGTGTAAGAATAGAGTTATAAATATTGTATCATACATTTTGTTCGAACTGGTGTTAATTGAAGGAAGGAAATAAAAGTTTCTACATTATTTAATACAGAGGAAAATGATTACTCATTTTACGTAAAATTTCCTTCCGCCGTACCACCCCTGTAAAAGAAGATATCTTGCTCAACCGACTGAAGCCACGCCGAGGTAAGCTGGGAATTCAAGAACCCTCAATTCCAACCCTGTTCCAAATGGTCACCTCAACGAGGGGCATAATTCACCATCCTTCTACACGATTCGACATAAATCCAGTTCCAAAATGGCGCCCAACTGTATGGCTCGAATAGGCAGAAGGAGGATTACACCACAGGAGAATAAATAGTGTAATGGACAGGTAACTTCGAATCAAGAAAGAAGAAAGAAGAAAAGTGAGTACGGAAAATCTTAATAGATAATTAATAGGAAAAGTGACAAAATTATAATTTTCATTTTTTTATGTTATTAAGAAAGGGAAAAATATTACCTAAAATGGAAGGTAAAAAATTAACAGACAATAAGAATAAAAATGTTGGGGAAGGAGTGGAAAGACTAGTTAGTGATAAGAGAGCAGAAATACAAGAAGTCAGGGAAGTAGTGGAAGGAATGAGTAGTGATGATGCAGGAACAAGTAGAACAGAAATTATGCAGAGTAAAGTTAATGAAATGATAATAGACAGGTTAGAGAAAATGATGAGTAATTTTGATGCTAAAATGGATAATTTAAGACAGGATATGAATCAAAATTCAGAAAATTTAAATAGTTTTAGACAGGAAATAAGACAGGAAATAAAACAGAATTCAGAAAAGGCAGATCAAAATTTAAGGCAGGAAATGAGTAATTTAAATGCTAAGGTAGATCAAAATTCAGAAAAGGTAGATCAAAATTTAAGGCAGGAAATGAGTAATTTAAATGCTAAAGTAGATCAAAATTCAGAGAAGTTAGAAGCTAGGATAGATCAAGGTTTAGGTAACCTAAGAAATGAAATTGAGAAAGGAAGGGAAGAGTGTAGAGAAGGCATAAAATCTTTAAAACAGAAAATAGAATCTCATGATGGAGAAATGTCTAAGTTAAAAGAGATGTTTCAGGAAATGAAAATAAGTCAGGAAAATGTAGTAAAAGATATAAGAAGTGAATTGGCTAAGGAGTCAGAAATCCTTAAGCAACAACAAGTAGAATTTGTAGAAAAACAAAAAGTAGAAATAGGGGAATTAGAGAATAGAATAAGACAAGAAATAGATGTAGTCTTATTAGATAATTCACGGAAATACCATGAGGAAAATATTGAAATACAGAATAATTTTGTAAGAGAGGTAAATAGTATCAGAAATGATGTTAAACTAATGGCTACTGAGGTGCAAACACAACAAGATGAACTAAAAGTTAAATATGATGAAGTCAGTAAGTTGAATAGTGAAATGATTACAAGAATAGATTTGGCACAGGAAAGTTTTGAGAGAGAGAAAGAAAACATTAGCAAGCTGAATCAAGTTGTGATTGCATTACAGGCAAGCAAAATTTCTGAGAACCAGAGGGTAATAAAATCTAAGAATATTACATGTATTGACTTACCTGGTAATTCAGGTAATATTGTACAAAACTTAGAGAATTATTTGGAGAGTGACGATATAGAATCTTTGTCACCTGATTGTGAAGTAAATGGTAATGGACAAATACAAAACATGCACACACATACACAGTTACACAGTCAAGGTAACACAAATTGTACAAATTATTTGTTGCATGACATAAGTCCACCTACTTTCGAAGAAGAATCGGGAGACAATCCCAAAATATTTCTAAAGGAATTAGAAGAATATTTTAAAATTAAAAAGATTCCAAATGAATTTAGGATGATGATTGTTAAAAGGTGTTTGAAGAAAAATGCTTTAGAATGGCTGAGGTTAACACTAGCATCACATGAAACGTATAGTATGTTTAGGAATGTGTTTATAAATAGGTTCTGGGGTCCAGAAAGACAGAGAAGAATTAAAGTCGAACTGGCCACTGGTAAATTCGAGTTCAAGAAGGGTGTGTCCATGACAGAATATTTCCTAAAACTTGCTAACAAAAGTAAACTTGTGAATCCAGATATGTCAGAAACCGAGATCGTGAATATGCTAATACGACATTATCCACCGCACATTAGAAACCACCTAATTGTGGCTAAGCCCGTCGACTTTACTGATATGATTGAGTTATTATCAGAATTTGAGGCTCATAACCTTAATTCTGATTCTACTCATAGTCAAGTTGATCCTGACAAGACTCATATAGAACAAAAGCAAGTAAATAGACAGGAAGTAAGACCAACATTCAGGGAAAATCACAACCATACTAACCAAAACCAAAATAGTTTTAACCAAAATTGGGGCGGGGCACGTTCAAGAGACAACTATGAACGAAGAGAGTACAACCCCAGAAAGACATATGAATCGGTAGTGCCAGGTATAGGAAGGAGAATACCAAATACTCCTAGGAGGAATTATAATAATGACCAACCTGTGGGAAATGTGAGGAGTAATCAGGTGAATCAACTGAGGTTTTACAGGGGAAATAACTTAAGAACGGGTTATCAAAGTAGAGGAAGAGGAACTAGCATCGAAGACTCTTCATTAAGAGATTTTAGGGGTCCTAGGTTTGAAAGGGCAGACAATAACCTAGAAAGGACACAGACTCAGGGAATAGAAAGAGAAATAAATAACGGTAGTACCAACCCAACTGCTAGTGTAACTACCGACCGCACTAATGCGGAAAACTGAGTACCAAATCATTTTGTGCCTTGGAAAGTGGTTCGGTAAAAATGACACAGGGCAAAATCAAAATTCAAAATTTACCAGAAGATAAGCTCACTCTCTCCAGAAGTAAAGATCGGGAATTAGTAAATCCACCTCAGATTAACCTTCGTATAGGCGATAGCGAATATAAAGTATTGATAGACACAGGAGCTAGTTCATCAGTAATAAGTGAGAACTTATTCAAGGAATTACTATCCAAGTTTAGGATTGAATATTTAAACGTGTGTAATGTATACTGTAGCACAGCTATTGGGAAAAAGAAAGATAAAGTTAAATATCAAGCGTTAATTCCTGCGCGAATAGATGATTGGAATTTCAATTTTATCGTATTGGTAATACCAAACTTAGCTCGTGATATTATTATTGGCAATGATGTATTGTATGGTTGGAAAAGTGTGATAGATTTCGAAAAAATTGAAATGAAGGTCAAAGGAGATAATGAAGTAATAAAAATAAATTTGTTAGAAGAAATTATATTAAAAGAGGATGAGAAGGATAGTATAAATAATGATAGGTTTTTTGTAGAAAATATAATATTATACGAAGAAGATATAATTAATAATGAAGAAGATAGTGGTAAAGAGAATTTACTTTTAAATAATAAAGAAAATGAGACGTTTGACCTTGGAGATCATTGTTGCCAAATAAACACATTAAATACCGACACCGAGCGAAAACAAGAAGAGGAAGAAATGATATTCCAAAGAACTTTGAAAGAAAAGTTAGGGAAAACATACAATTTAAATCACGCGCAAAGAGAACAATTGAGGTTATGTATACTAAAGAACAGGAACGTTTTTAGTACGAAACCTGGATTGTGTAATAAGTACATACATACATTTAAGGTGAACGACATTGCTCCTTATACTCATAAAAGTAGATCTGTGCCTATCGCTATTAGACAACAAGCATCTGAAGTAATAAACGATATGCTAGAAAATGGAATCATAGAGATTTCTAATTCGCCTTACCTAAATCCTTTGTGCTGGGTACATAAATCGAACGGAACACTGCGTATGACGATTGACGCAAGAAAGATAAACTCACTAACACAACCCGATCACTTCAGACCTCTTGGAGTTGATGAGGTATTATCAAAATTAGGACGTGGAAAATATTTTTCAAAATTAGATTTGGTTTCCTCAGAGTGATGCGTGATTTAGGCTTGTATTTCAGAATTCTGTGTCATTCTAACCACCGAGGCTGGTACAAATACTGCCATATTATTGAGAAAATCATTAACAATACCCCAAACTCTACTACCAAATTTTCACCAATCGAATTAATGACTGGACTACAACCTGAACCTCTAGTAATAAAAGCACCAACAACCTTAAAAGTAGATGAAATGGAATTGAATGAAGAAGAAAAGTGTGCTGAAGCATTTCGAAGAATAAAAGAAAAAGCAGAGAAAAGATTATCAAAGATACAAAGAAAAGGAGCGAAATGGAATCCTGAAATAAATGATAAAGTTCTCGTAAAGACATTTAATATCTCCAGTTCTAAAATCAAATCCTATTGGAGAATGAATTTGTTATATAAAGGTCCATATAAAATAGTAAGAAAATTTGGGGATCATACGTATGAATTAAGAGACGATGATAATAAAATGATAGGAAAATATCACAAAACACTTTTAAAACCATTCAAAAGCCTTGACACTCACAAGAACAAATGATTAAAAAAAAAAAAAAAAAATTAATATGTTTATGAATTACTGAAAAATGTTTTGTTTTTTATTATTGTGTTCGAATAATTTCTGATTTTATATTGTTATTTTAAATTGTATTAATTGTTCATTGTTGTAATAATGTTTAATTATTGGGGCATTCTTCAGAATATATGGAACAATATTATTGGAAGATTTAAGTTAATTTTCCATATATTCTGAAGAGGGGCATCTGAAACAGTTATTTTATGTTGTCCCCAAAGAATTTCAAATATTGTATTATGTGAGGTTGAGTAGAGTGAGTCATGCACAGAGAAGCTATGTAAGTGGAAATGACGTCACAAAAGTGTTGAATATCAAACTTATTTGTGATTGGTGTGACGCGTATATCGTAAAACGTGGACCAATCAGATATAGAAGATTTTACGTTGCCATGGAGGATATTCAATATTCCTCTAGAGGGATCGAACTATTAGCGAAATGCTAATGTGTAAAAGAAGCGGAACTGGTCATTCTTCTCCTAACAGTCGCCGTGAACAAATGTAAGGTTCTCTTCTTAAACGCCGTTGTGTGCGGAAGAGTATAAGTTTATTCTCGTCACAATCATCGAGTATAACTGGATAATATTTACATTAAACATCATCGCTAGAAGACGCACAATTTGGTTATTATACACGGTAGTGAACGAACGTATAAAACTTCTGATTCTTGCACGCATCCAGATAAACGCGTCACATCAAGTGAATCTTGTGTAAGAATAGAGTTATAAATATTGTATCATACATTTTGTTCGAACTGGTGTTAATTGAAGGAAGGAAATAAAAGTTTCTACATTATTTAATATGGAGGAAAATGATTACTCATTTTACGTAAAATTTCCTTCCGCCGTACCACCCCTGTAAAAGAAGATATCTTGCTCAACCGACTGAAGCCACGCCGAGGTAAGCTGGGAATTCAAGAACCCTCAATTCCAACCCTGTTCCAAATGGTCACCTCAACGAGGGGCATAATTCACCATCCTTCTACACGATTCGACATAAAACCTGTTCCAGTTCTCATAAACACATGAGACAACTACCTCAATGGCGACTTACTACATGTAAGTACTTTAAGGCCCGGGCTTTATAGTTAACCACTATTAGGTTAATTAATGGAAATTAATTATTCTTTCACACTGGCCGTGTATAGGCTAAATTGTGGAAACGTAGAGTCAGACTGAAAAATTCAATGCCATAGCCGGGATTTGAACCACGGATCTTCTGGTTTCCGTCCAGCCGCACTACCATTGTGCTACTATGGCCAACGTGCCGATATGACATTAAATTCTCCAACTGACTCGTATTTTCCCGGTAAACCACTTAGGAGTTCTCATAAACACATGAGACAACTACCTCAATGGCGACTTACTACATGTAAGTACTTTAAGGCCCGGGCTTTATAGTTAACCACTATTAGGTTAATTAATGGAAATTAATTATTCTTTCACACTGGCCGTGTATAGGCTAAATTGTGGAAACGTAGAGTCAGACTGAAAAATTCAATGCCATAGCCGGGATTTGAACCACGGATCTTCTGGTTTCCGTCCAGCCGCACTACCATTGTGCTACTATGGCCAACGTGCCGATATGACATTAAATTCTCCAACTGACTCGTATTTTCCCGGTAAACCACTTAGGAGTTCTCATAAACACATGAGACAACTACCTCAATGGCGACTTACTACATGTAAGTACTTTAAGGCCCGGGCTTTATAGTTAACCACTATTAGGTTAATTAATGGAAATTAATTATTCTTTCACACTGGCCGTGTATAGGCTAAATTGTGGAAACGTAGAGTCAGACTGAAAAATTCAATGCCATAGCCGGGATTTGAACCACGGATCTTCTGGTTTCCGTCCAGCCGCACTACCATTGTGCTACTATGGCCAACGTGCCGATATGACATTAAATTCTCCAACTGACTCGTATTTTCCCGGTAAACCACTTAGGAGTTCTCATAAACACATGAGACAACTACCTCAATGGCGACTTACTACATGTAAGTACTTTAAGGCCCGGGCTTTATAGTTAACCACTATTAGGTTAATTAATGGAAATTAATTATTCTTTCACACTGGCCGTGTATAGGCTAAATTGTGGAAACGTAGAGTCAGACTGAAAAATTCAATGCCATAGCCGGGATTTGAACCACGGATCTTCTGGTTTCCGTCCAGCCGCACTACCATTGTGCTACCGGGAAAATACGAGTCAGTTGGAGAATTTAATGTCATATCGGCACGTTGGCCATAGTAGCACAATGGTAGTACGGCTGGACGGAAACCAGAAGATCCGTGGTTCAAATCCCGGCTATGGCATTGAATTTTTCAGTCTGACTCTACGTTTCCACAATTTAGCCTATACACGGCCAGTGTGAAAGAATAATTAATTTCCATTAATTAACCTAATAGTGGTTAACTATAAAGCCCGGGCCTTAAAGTACTTACATGTAGTAAGTCGCCATTGAGGTAGTTGTCTCATGTGTTTATGAGAACTCCTAAGTGGTTTACCGGGAAAATACGAGTCAGTTGGAGAATTTAATGTCATATCGGCACGTTGGCCATAGTAGCACAATGGTAGTGCGGCTGGACGGAAACCAGAAGATCCGTGGTTCAAATCCCGGCTATGGCATTGAATTTTTCAGTCTGACTCTACGTTTCCACAATTTAGCCTATACACGGCCAGTGTGAAAGAATAATTAATTTCCATTAATTAACCTAATAGTGGTTAACTATAAAGCCCGGGCCTTAAGTACTTACATGTAGTAAGTCGCCATTGAGGTAGTTGTCTCATGTGTTTATGAGAACTCCTAAGTGGTTTACCGGGAAAATACGAGTCAGTTGGAGAATTTAATGTCATATCGGCACGTTGGCCATAGTAGCACAATGGTAGTGCGGCTGGACGGAAACCAGAAGATCCGTGGTTCAAATCCCGGCTATGGCATTGAATTTTTCAGTCTGACTCTACGTTTCCACAATTTAGCCTATACACGGCCAGTGTGAAAGAATAATTAATTTCCATTAATTAACCTAATAGTGGTTAACTATAAAGCCCGGGCCTTAAAGTACTTACATGTAGTAAGTCGCCATTGAGGTAGTTGTCTCATGTGTTTATGAGAACTCCTAAGTGGTTTACCGGGAAAATACGAGTCAGTTGGAGAATTTAATGTCATATCGGCACGTTGGCCATAGTAGCACAATGGTAGTGCGGCTGGACGGAAACCAGAAGATCCGTGGTTCAAATCCCGGCTATGGCATTGAATTTTTCAGTCTGACTCTACGTTTCCACAATTTAGCCTATACACGGCCAGTGTGAAAGAATAATTAATTTCCATTAATTAACCTAATAGTGGTTAACTATAAAGCCCGGGCCTTAAAGTACTTACATGTAGTAAGTCGCCATTGAGGTAGTTGTCTCATGTGTTTATGAGAACTCCTAAGTGGTTTACCGGGAAAATACGAGTCAGTTGGAGAATTTAATGTCATATCGGCACGTTGGCCATAGTAGCACAATGGTAGTGCGGCTGGACGGAAACCAGAAGATCCGTGGTTCAAATCCCGGCTATGGCATTGAATTTTTCAGTCTGACTCTACGTTTCCACAATTTAGCCTATACACGGCCAGTGTGAAAGAATAATTAATTTCCATTAATTAACCTAATAGTGGTTAACTATAAAGCCCGGGCCTTAAAGTACTTACATGTAGTAAGTCGCCATTGAGGTAGTTGTCTCATGTGTTTATGAGAACTCCTAAGTGGTTTACCGGGAAAATACGAGTCAGTTGGAGAATTTAATGTCATATCGGCACGTTGGCCATAGTAGCACAGTGGTAGTGCGGCTGGACGGAAACCAGAAGATCCGTGGTTCAAATCCCGGCTATGGCATTGAATTTTTCAGTCTGACTCTACGTTTCCACAATTTAGCCTATACACGGCCAGTGTGAAAGAATAATTAATTTCCATTAATTAACCTAATAGTGGTTAACTATAAAGCCCGGGCCTTAAAGTACTTACATGTAGTAAGTCGCCATTGAGGTAGTTGTCTCATGTGTTTATGAGAACTCCTAAGTGGTTTACCGGGAAAATACGAGTCAGTTGGAGAATTTAATGTCATATCGGCACGTTGGCCATAGTAGCACAATGGTAGTGCGGCTGGACGGAAACCAGAAGATCCGTGGTTCAAATCCCGGCTATGGCATTGAATTTTTCAGTCTGACTCTACGTTTCCACAATTTAGCCTATACACGGCCAGTGTGAAAGAATAATTAATTTCCATTAATTAACCTAATAGTGGTTAACTATAAAGCCCGGGCCTTAAAGTACTTACATGTAGTAAGTCGCCATTGAGGTAGTTGTCTCATGTGTTTATGAGAACTCCTAAGTGGTTTACCGGGAAAATACGAGTCAGTTGGAGAATTTAATGTCATATCGGCACGTTGGCCATAGTAGCACAGTGGTAGTGCGGCTGGACGGAAACCAGAAGATCCGTGGTTCAAATCCCGGCTATGGCATTGAATTTTTCAGTCTGACTCTACGTTTCCACAATTTAGCCTATACACGGCCAGTGTGAAAGAATAATTAATTTCCATTAATTAACCTAATAGTGGTTAACTATAAAGCCCGGGCCTTAAAGTACTTACATGTAGTAAGTCGCCATTGAGGTAGTTGTCTCATGTGTTTATGAGAACTCCTAAGTGGTTTACCGGGAAAATACGAGTCAGTTGGAGAATTTAATGTCATATCGGCACGTTGGCCATAGTAGCACAATGGTAGTGCGGCTGGACGGAAACCAGAAGATCCGTGGTTCAAATCCCGGCTATGGCATTGAATTTTTCAGTCTGACTCTACGTTTGTTTAGTATTGTCGCGAACCCGATCGCGATACTACACAAAGAGCCTGGAGGTAAGGAATATGCCGGAACAAATAAAGACAGCATGCCGATAAGGGTCTGCCGAGGCAAACAAACTGAGATAAATGGAAATTTCTGGACAGATAGAGACTGTTCGGGTTCTGGTTTATTTTAGAACAATCTAGAATTATCGATGCAGGTATAAAAAGAGGCGACGACTGGCCAGGAGTCGAGTTGCAAGTTGTAAACAGAGTAAGCAGAGAGAACATCTGAGAGTGCTGTTGTAAAGACAGTTGTGTAACAAGAGAGTTGTTGTAACGAGAGCTAATGTAATCAGCTGTCACTGTTTGTTTTTGTCATTTACCTTGGAAGATTGTGTTGTATTAGTGAAGTAATGTTGTTACGTGAGAATTGAACAGTGTATTTCCACGGAAATAAAGAACATTTAGAATTTCGGCAAATTGGACTTTTAATTATACGAACCCGCCAAAGTCACAGTACGTTTTGAATTACTAGTGCTGTTTCCAAGATGGGAAGATGCAATAGTTTTAGTGTAAGAAATTGGCATGGGAACTAATATAAACAGTTTAAGTAATCCCTGTTACATAATTAAAGCGTTACAAGCCCTAAAATGGAAAAAGTGTAGTAACACATGACAATTTGTAGCCTTCGTCAAGCCAACCTCAAACATTGGCGATGAACGTGAAGCGCAAATTGGTTCTTAAAGGAAAAGAATTGGTTTCTTCATTGTGTAATGGCAGTACTGACAATTTAACTAAAGAAAATAATGATATTAGATCAACAAGTTTTCAGTTAGTAGATATAGAAACTTTGTTAAGTGTAAATTTTGTGAAAATGAAATATCTTTTCATATCATAGGACACCAAGAAAGGAAATGGATTATCAGCTACATTATTAGTCAGTTGCCAAAAGTGTGATAAAGAATATACATTTGAAACATGCAGAACTATTGGAAGTGGTGCAGAAGTAAATGTAAGGTTTTGAGAAGCATTGGCAAGGGAATTGAGGCAGGCAAGACATTGACTGCTGTTTCCAATTTACCAGCACCCTCTGCTAAATTTAATAAAATAATTAATAATATCATAGAGAAAGTGACCTTGGAGTCTAGGAAGATCAGAAGGACTGAAAACCAAAAGATGAAGGATGCTGATGATGAAATAGATGCGGAATGTGCATCTGGGGAAATTCTGAGGAGTCATTCCAACGTTGCAAAATTTTAATGCTATTTTTCTCTGTTTTATAGTTCTATAAAATTTGGGTGCACTCATCTGTAAAACTACTCCAGCTACAGCCTAAATTTTTTCTTGGAATTAAAGCAATACTTAAACTATTAAAGGTACTTATAGCAAGATGTGTGAAAATTTGAAGAATAAAAAATCTTGAATATTTCTAGAAGTAAATTCAAGACATTTATTTATAAAATCTCCTACCCTTTAGTAAAACTCCATAATAAGACCTATCATCTTTAATGAATTGTGAAGTGTAATAAAATAACAAGTAAAAGCTTCAAATTTATGAGTTTAGTGGTTATTGAGCTAAGTGCACCAGACACTCTAATTTTAACATTGGTGAGGTAGGCTGTTCATCACTTAATATTCATTATAATTAATGGTGACTCAGGTGGCAACACTTTTAATTCGTATTCCGGAATTCCTGAGTTTGATCCTTTGACCAAACTATCAGAACAAATGTATCTCGCTGTTTTCCTTAAAAGAAGATTTTGAAATCTTAGAGAAATTTGCAGGCAAGGTATCAAGCCTAGGGCTGGAACAATACCTAAAAGAAAAGCAAATAGGACAACATAGATTATCAATAGTACAAGCACATCACCAACCACTGTCAGGAAGATTGAGGAAGAACATTAATCGAATGGACTAGTGGAGGAGCAGTCGATTCTACCCAACCCACTTCAGAACCAGAAGGAGCCCGTAATGATCAATCGATGACGACAACTTTGGATACTGCGGGCAGCATACATTATAAATGTGATAAGAGGATCACAAACAACCGAGGATGTCAGAAAGATTGAGGCGGAATAGTAACTGAATGGACTGGTGGAGGAGCAGTCGTTTCTACACTCAGATTTTTTTTTTTTTTTTTTTTTTTTTTTTGAATTTACGTCCTCCAACGTTAAGTTGGACGATGAATGGAACGGGTAATATGATGCTCAAATGAGTCCGGGGTCCTTGGAGCTTAGAACTACCCGACATTCGTCCTTTAAGGATAAGGGAAAACCCCGGAAAAAACCTTATCCAGGTAACTCACCCTGACCGAGATTCGAACTCGGGACCTCTTAAACGTGCTACACTCAGATGACAACCTACTTCAGGACCAGGAGCAGCCCATGATGATCAACCTATGACGACAACTTTGGACACCCATTGAAGGATAGAGGCTGGCAGATGTGGAATGGAACAGGAAGATCAACAGGAAGAAATATGATAAACCCAATTTAGGTTAGGTCAGTAATCTTAATAAAGAATGAAAATATGTTTTTATTTTTTAGGCAGATGCTTGTAATTAGTTTAAAATTTTTAGTTGTATAATTTGTATAAGATTGCTGATTAGGTTAGATTTATATTGTAAGCTGCTGGAAGTCAGCAGCATTAGGTTTATTAGTCATTTAGGTTAATTAGAAATAAAATGTATCTGCACAACCTTGTTTTCTAAAAGCATAAAATAAATAAATTAAAAAGGAATAAAATCGGTAGATACCATGCTTTGGTATAGCTTCTAGAAGCCAAAGCTTTGGTAATGTAGTTTTTTTTTTCTAGTCTATATATGAGTGCTGCATTAGTTCCTTTCTTTTTCTTTCTTTCCATTATTTCATTACATTTCATCGCAATTTAAACCAGTCATTACAGAATCGGAATTGGGGGAGAGGTTGAGCGTAGTGCAACTGTGTATTGGAATTAGTGCTGTTCACGGGCGTGGGGTGGCGCTGTAGGCAACTGTACACGGGGTGGGGCGGTAACGAAATCCGTGAAGTTGGCGGTGAGATGAACACTTTAGGCACTTAGAAACTCATGCTGCCTATTACCAAACACTTGGCTTCTGGTACGCTCTGGGATCTCCCATCTCTTTCTTCTTGGGATGACATGTGGCTATTGGAATTCCCTCCAGATATTCTCTATGCATATACATAAATCGATAGTCTGTGAAAGGTGTGAATGTACCATCAAACGTGTTCCTTTTGGGATTATGGAAACGTGTTATCTGTGACGAAATAATTATAGAGCAAACAAGAAACTAAAAGAGCTAAAATAACACAATTAACTAGCAATTAGTAATTCTGTTGAAATGTGCGGCCTTTGTAAATCAGCTAGTGTGTTTATTTTTATACTAGATTTGCTTGGAGCTTAAAATGTCAAAGTTCAACACATTTTCGTGATTGAGTTTATGTACCGTTGCGGAATGCTCAAAAAGCATAAACTGTAATACACTTACTGCTTGCTCTCTGCTTATTTACCTTTCTCTAAACTTCTCTTTGCAGAGCAACCTAGCGGCAAAACATCGAAACGCTTCTCTCTGTTCGAGACACAGAACCGTGGAAGAGGCATAGTGGCACACTACTTGGAATTACACGTGATAACGCTAAAGAGAAAGGAATAATAAATACTTTGTTTTGCTGACATCAAATAGTTAATCAAGGTAATAGCTCCCAGATTGTTTTAGTTAAAATAACTGTTAGTAATGTCACAGTTTGACTATTGTGACGCACCGGATTTTAAACTAAATACTGAACAAAATGCCGAAATATAATGCGCTTAAAGTTCACAAATTGTGGCGCATATCGCTTAACATGTGAGTAATTCTCACCTTCCAAGGTATAAAATGGAAAAAAAAATCTGCTACATCACTCTGTAAGGTAATTGAAAAAAATGAATTTGCGTCTACTTAAATCGCAAGTGTTGATTTATAACTTTGTCCACCAATTCTTTCAAAAGTGTAATTATAAAAACTTTTTATCCACGTATATATTTAATTTAGATTACTATTTCTGAAATTATTTCACTATATATCTCGCAGTAGACGCTACAGGAAACTTTAAAAGCGGGTAGCTATGTGTTGCCTTAGAAACGGTATGGCACAAAGAACTGGAGTATTTGGAAGTTCACAAAAACAATGAAAAGAGTAAATTTTTAAAGAGTGAATAAAGAGTAAAGTTATGCCGAGTGGCATGGCTCAGGCGTTTCGTCTGTAGCCCGCATTCGGTAGACCCGGGCTCAATTCCCGTGGCCAACCTACCTGACACATGGGTTTTTTCTGGGGGTTTCCCGGGTCACTAGGCGAATGGTGGGTAAGTTAATTTCATACCCCTGAATTTCCTGTCCCTCCATTTCATCTCCATTATCATTTCGTATCACCTCTCATCTCATCTCTTTCAAGATAGAAGTGTTGGCGGGAGTCTCGGTGGAGCATGGCGAGATGATATGCTCTGAGGAAAATTACTTCCTCCTCTGGTAGGTCGGTTGCCGGTTTTCGAACCGACCTCTCCGGACAACAGTTGGGGGAATGTTCGTTGTCCCCGCCTACTTAGACTGGTTTCCGTCTAGTAAAATATAGGGATCTTGCCCTCTGCACTGTAGTAGCTCCTTAGGATGTCCACCCTCGTCTCCTCTCGCCTCATCCTTCCTCCCGGGGATGCCCCACTTGGAGGCATAAGGTACAATAGATCAAGTTTTCTCGCAGTGCCGAATTCCCTCCGAAAATAAAAAAAAATATACTTATATATATAAATAAAAGTTGCCATGAATATGAGTCTGAAAACAATGTACTACTGAATTACAAAACAAAATTAGTCGCTAATGCTCTTGTTTGTGTTGGTCAGGCTGTCGATATCCGGTACAGGTGTCGCAAAAGGCAGAGAATTTAAATGATCCTAGCAAAGTAGTGCACTGCATTCAAAATAAGATATTCAGCAGCCCATGCAATGCATCCGCCTCGACTAATCCATCTAAGGTCGCAACTTTATCATACAACTCATTTCCGAGCAACTGTAAACAGGTATGTGGGTTCAAGTGCAGATAAAAACGATCATGAGTGATTCCAATACAAAAGGTGCAACCTCTGTTGGTATTTATCCCGTCATAGTTCATGAAGATTTTCATATGAACAGTTATGAGTATTATGAAATGAAGATGCTGTCACCAGCTTCATAAATGAACAAAGTGTATGCTATATATACATGAACATAGCATAACTCTGTAAGACGTGATGACGCGAAAATCTTCACTCCGCCACATTTAATCCTTACACTCGTTGAAGTACACAAGATTTCGATGCAAAATTCTCCAGATTACTCATGTAAACAACACCTTTCCTTAATTTAATGCATCATGCGTTACCTGGTGGGTCAGCCTCACGAAGTACCTATTCATGGTCAGTGATTTAATAAACTTGGTCTACCAATATCCGAAACTCTCCTGTCAAATAATTCACACTCTGCCTGTCTCTCTCTTTCTCTCTCAAGCATTAGTGAATTCATGAGAAGTTCATGAACGAACTTTATGCTCGTGGGGTTATCCTTCCAGGTAAAGTTGATGTTAATGATACATACAATACCGTACATGTAGTGGGTATTGGTCTGACCATCCATATAAACTCGGTGAATTTTGTGGTACTAAACTTATGATCATTTGGAAGTCTTTGGAAATAGAATATGAAGTTGAAAATCACTTTGTAACATTATTTTGTATTATAACTACAAAGCTAAAACACATTTAATATTTGAACTCAATATAATTAGCTATCAGGTTGAAAGTAATAAGGTCACAAATTTACCATCTCAAAACCACTAAGAGTAATTTCGTGGTGCACTAGGTCTAATTTCATGGTAATAATTTCTGTTTCGAATTTGAAGTGCAGCCAAAGATGCAACTCCTGGCAGTTTTCGTGAAGCTTTGTACTGAATCCATGTTTCACAATTCCTGTCATCGTTAGAGCCAGATCACGATGAACACACATCACCATTTCTTTTCGTCACTTTGCTTCCATGACTTCCGCTACTTGAAGCCTTGCTATCACCAGCTTTGGTGGATTTCTTTGACTTCTTAGGCTGAATATCGCTGACAGGTTCTTGTGGATACCTTAATAGTCTGCCTGGAGCGTCCACTTCGCACACGGTTGGCAGGAAGAGACGTGGTTTTGAGCAGACTTGCCCCTTTTGTGACCCCAAAAATGGGCACCAGAGGGGGCTCTGCCGCTTCCTTGACGCTAACAGTTCCGTTTTCTTTTGAGGCATTTGACGAACGCACGTCATAGCTGCGTTCAAAATCATCAGATGAATATTTCGATCCATACTTGCTTCTAGACATCTGCAACACTCAAAACATTCTGCTTGAGAAAAGAAACCACGCCTCCACCTCCGTATTAAAGCAGAAAATATATAATTTGCCTCCTTAACACACTAAATTCGCAAAATGAGATCTTTTATTTCGTTAAAAAGAATGGGAAAATGCTAAGAAAAGCACTCCCAAATTTAAGCTTTATAAACTACACAGCATGTAAATTAATTATTATACGCTAATTAATACTTTATTTGAAACATATACTAACCTCTTATATCAGCAAAACAGCAGAAAACCGGCAGAAAAACAACAAAAGAATACCGTCGATTCACACACTGCGTTTTTCTTACAAACCTTTGTCGACTGCTGAGTTTTCCTTTAAGTGTAATACTGCCGTTGAACGCGCTAGAATCACCTGTAAGGGAGAACTTACTCCGCGAAGACAGTATGTATTTTAGACAATTTTCAGATGTAGATTCCGAAAATGATCATAAAATGGTACATTTTAGGTAATTTAGATATACGTAATGGAAAACGTATTGCTGTACCAGCCCATAACATGCGTGTCACCTTTGTCCTACAAGATTACTTATGCAGCTAGTGGCAAAATGTAAAGATGTAAACATGATGTAAAATTTAACCAGGCTTCTACTTCAAAAGATCTTCACTTCCAACCAGAAAATTCAGTGAAAGACTTTTTGTAGAGCAAGTAGACTTGAATGATTTGGCATGCTACTTAAATTTGTCAAAACAACTTTCTGAAACTCTAAGTTCCACGCTCAACGATGAAAATTACTTGCACCTAATACCAAAATTACAGAGTTTCAAAATAAATATCAGAAATTTTGAAAATATTTTTCAATGTAAGAGAATGTTGTTTCTGTATATACATCAATGGTTTAATCAGTGAGGTAGGAATTTAGCATAATTTAAATGACTAGAGTCTGTCTATAGATTCATCAAATATCAGTTTAAAGGTTGTGGTACTTCATAATGTTAACGAACTTTCATCTGGTTTAGTTGTCCATTCTGTAGGTCTTAAAGAAAGTTGTGAATGTATGGCCAATATTGAACTGGAAATTAATTGTTCTTTCACACTGGTCGTGTGTAGGGTAAAGTATGGAATGATAGAGTCAGACTGAAAAATTCAATGCCATAGCCGGGATTTGAATCACTGATTTTCTGGTTTCCGTCCAGCCGCTCTAACCCTTGAGCTACTATGGCCAACGTGCCGACATGACATTAAATTCTCCAACTGACTCGGGAAAAAACACGAGTGACATTGACTTTTTCAGTCTGACCCTATCTTTCCATACTTAAGCCTACACACCGCCAGTGTGAAAGAACAAATAATTTCCATTAATTGACCTAATAGTCGTTAACTACAAAGCCTGGGCCTTAAAGTACTTACATGTTGTAAGTCGCCATTAAGATAGTTATCTCATGTGCTTATGAGAACTCCTAAGTGGTTTACCGGAAAGAAACAGAGTCAGTTGGAGAATTTAATGTCATGTCGGCACGTAGGCCATAGTAGCTCAAGGGTTAGAGCGGCTGGACGGCAACCAGAAGATCCGTGGTTCAAATCCCGGCTATGGCATTGAATTTTTCAGTCAGACTCTATCTTTCCAATGTTGTACGTGTTTTAAAATGAGATTCATTACTGGAAAATATATGGTGACCTTAAAATAATTGGTTTGCTGCTTGCATTACAAGGGGGATTCACAAAATATTACATTTTTCTTATATTTGTGAGACAGACGTGATACGAAAAAACATGTTTGTGGTACTACTACAGTGGGACAAGCGGCAGGATTATGTCCCAAAGGGGAGTAATGTAAAATAAACAACATTGGTTCAGCCTAATTGGGTTCTTCTCCCTTCCTTGCATATAAAACGTGGGCTGACAAATAATTTTGTTAAGGCACTCAAGGACGGTAGGGGATTTGTGTATTTTCAAGACAAGTTCCACAGTTAATTTAACGCAAAATTGATTTTTTTTTTTTTTTTTTTTTTTTTTTTTTTTTGTAACCCAAATCCGAAAATTTGTGAGGACGAAATATTTGAAAGAAAAAAAAATGTTACAAGCGGTGGAATTAGCAGTTTTCCAATCATCAACAGGAGTTGTACTTGTACTTGGTTTTCTGGGAAACATAATGGGGGAAAAACTATAAAACTTTGATCTCAAATTTGTTGAAATGCTACAAAGACATGGGTGCTAGAAGTCCTTTGAAAATCCATTTCTTGCATTCACATTTACTCTTTCCCGGAAAATCTGGGTCATGCCAATGAATAAGGCAAAGGTTTCATCAGGACATGGAGAAGAGGTACCAAGGTTTCAAGGACCCAATAATGATGGGGATTATTATTGGTTTCTTGTGGGGGGAAAAGAGACCGGAGTACAAGAGACAATCACATGCTATGAAGCACGTTCAAGCAGAGTTTCATATATCACTTAAATAGTATATAGTCCAATTATTATTCCATACATATAAACCAACATTCTGAATTAATCTTAATACACCATGATGTGCAGTACTGTACCATGTATAATTATATCACCATAATAAATGTTGCACATCTTATCTGAAACCTCGTAGGTGAGTTCCTAAATGTCTTCATATATTTTAAACATGACATGATAGGAGATTTCTGTGGTGAGTTTCAAATTCAGCATATCTTTATCATTAAGAATCACCTACTTTTATCGTGGAGGTATGAAAAAGGGTTGTCTTTTTGTGGTGTCATTGGTGTTAATAAAGGAGTTTTAATAACTTTTAAATAAATTATTTTAGACCCAAGTACATTTAAATTACTTTTAACAGTTTTGATGCTGGCAGTATGTGCACGTGTGTGTGCGTGTGTATACATATGTCTGTGTCGATAAATTCCAAGGATACAAAAGCTTAAAGTCCCTCGATCCAAACTGTCATTTAGTGGGATGTGTTTATTTTTCTAATAAATTATCATAAACATTTTAATAGAAACAGCATACTAGACATAGTTTTATTTTAATTTTCTGAAAATAGCTGCTCCTCTTTATGTTTGCGTGACATAATAAATACATGCAAATGAGCAGAAGTGAAATTGATAGGGTCTCCTGGGAAACACGTAACACAAATGATCAGGAAAACAGTTGAGAAGGGATTCATAGTTGACAAAAAGCCAACTGTATATCTCACACAACGCTGTCAGAAATGTTATCCCTTGTTATCACTAACACATTGAATACCTACATGACATAATGGAATATCTGCAGTGGCTTCTCCTGTATTAAGCTTTGGCAGTTGCTGGCGGCTGTTATCTAACACAATGTAATTGTAAAATAATTGATTCACGTAAATTATCGTAAGTTACAACAATAAAATATTCACGCGGAATGTTTTCTCTTCACTCTCTCTCTTTCTCTCTCTTTCTCTCCTTAGGTTCCTACTCTTTTCCACGCCGCTACCTGTAATACCCTTCTTACACTTCCCTACCTATCGTTCTCTTTCTCTTTATGTAAGGTGCTTAGAATTCACTCCTTATACCAGAAATAAATATAATTACTTAGGCCAAAAGCCTCCTAGTCGAAACAGGTAATTGTTCCAGTTGATGTTTATACGTAATATTTGATGAAGTATTACATACTTCTAGTGGAAGATGTTAACATTTTTTGCGTTTATGATAAATAAAGAAACACGACTCTATTACCAAAAGAAAATGAACCTCTACTGCAAAAATTTGAATTAGTGGTTGTTCCAGTTCGTTTAGTGTTACCCAGGGTATAACATGAGGAGACGAACTGGCTTTCACCCCAAAAAGATTCCACATTTATCAGCATCGTCATTATTTCTTTATTTTCTCTAATTTACTCACAATACATCCGCATTTAGATGCTTCGTTATTTTGACTATCTAAACCTATTAGTTTTCATTGGCAAACCAAATATGTAGTTTACAAATTTTTCGATTTCATTTCCAGGATACTAACATGTACAAGTATCAAGTTTTGTATCTTTCGCCAGTTTTGTGTTAGAGTAAATTTACATCCTTGGATTTTAACATCAGTCCACACTTCTCTTCTAGTATTCATGATGCTTTCTTCAACGTCAGAGAACATTTTGATGGAGAGAATTTTGTACCTAGCTTATTACATTTATCAACAACTGTTGAATATGCCTACTTATGATGAAATTTTCTTGTCCTTAAACAAAGAAAATACCATTGGGATGTAATGTCCATTAAGAGCCCATGGATTGTAAATAGCTCGCAAAAAGAGCCTTGTGGAATACTTCAAAGTTCTATCAACATATATAGTGTCACACTGACTCAGTACTCTGAGGTTTCCGGATTCACAAAATATTACGTTCTTCGCAGCATCGTTCTGTAGCAACAACTCAACTCTATCTATAGTTTTCACATTTAATGTGTTCAGAATCTCCTCTATATATGTGGATAATTTTGGCAGAATTTTCCCCTTGGCTTTGTATATGGACTTACGTAAACTTTGGACAACTCCAGAGGTACATCTGCCGTGTTTTCTCTCTTCAGTTGCTGGTTTATTAGTTTTGATGGCCTTTCACATATATCCTCCGTTGTTTTTCTCTTCATATCACAAAGTACTTTCTATCTCTGAATTTTTTCACTAGGTGGTGCCACGTGGTTATGGTCCTCGTGAATATTCAGGACATCTATTTCTTCAAAGGAAAAGGTTATAATAAAACATTTTCAATTTTTAATACTGCATGTCCATCACGCTACACCACTGCTTAAACACTTCCGGAATTCGAAAGTGTAACCGTTTCGAAGTAGAATTTTCCTTCCTGTCCTACTCACCTTAATTTCATTCTCATTGGAAAACATGTTATCTGAACAAATTTGGGGTACACTGAAAGAAATCAAGGAAAATGTTAGGCATACCCATTCCTCCACCTGCTGGCTAATTACAGCAGTTTCACGGGAGGCCTGTGGTTGTTACCTGCTAAGCAGGCTGGAGGTTTGGGGGTTGTTACCTGCTAAGCTTACCTGGGTACGGGAGGGTTCGCTCCTGCACCCCTATGGTTAAAAGCAGCCGTATGAGACCAAAAGAACCGTGTTTCAAATCTCGGCTATGGCATTGAATTTTTCAGTCTGACTCTACCTTTCAATATTTCGTTCTATACACAGCTGGTGTGAAAGAAAACAATTTTGATTTATAGATACCTTTGCTCCTCTTTCACAGATCAGTAGAAAAATGCTTTATATCAGGTGTCATTAGCAACAACGCGCTTACTCTTCAAGAACGACAAAAGTTCACAGTGAGAGTAAAAAGTTATTGCAATGAAACAGGTATTCTTTATCGCAGCGGACCTGCTCAACGCTGCCTTTATCAGCTGTGTTATGTCAGTTCACGCATTCAGTTCGAGCTATAAATACTTATATTTCATTAACTGTGAGCCTCAAAAGTTAAAGTTCATATAACAGATCTATGTTGTGATTGCAATGATCTTATTAGTTCATTGAAATGCCTATCAAAAAACCTCGCTTTATAAAAGAATTTATATGCACTACATTGACATAAAAATCGAATAATTCAAATGACAGGTTCCAGCTAGGGCGACTGTTAGTTAACGTGTCAGTCTTAGGTCACCTAAGAAGATAAATTTATTATTTAACACATATAAAGAATTGACGAGGCTGGCACTGCCGTGCTAGGGGTCCTAGGTTCGATTCCCGGCGGTGGGGTGGGGATTTTTCTCCGACCATGATAATTTCCCATCTTCCTCAGAGTCTGAAAGTATGAATGAGAGTGTGAATGTGTGCGTGATCTAATGATTAAAAATTAAAACAGATAACGAGTTAATACCTTCGGTATGTTCCAAAGGAGAACGGCCGCCGATATGACCATAGCAGTTAAAGGCGGGATATAAATGGAACAAGGAAAAAAAGAAAAGAATTGACGAAATCACTGCGTTATTCGAAACATCCCTAAATAACTCTCAAAGACGTATTACACACCAAGTAGGTGTTACAGAAGCCCCTATTAACATATCTGCTGAATGTAGTTGAACAACTACAGAGTGACGTAACCTTGTGACGTCGAGGAATGCCACGAATGTCTTACCGCAAATAGCCACCAGGTATAATATAGTTGCATTGTAGCCCATATCGGTATTACGGGCATATAAAGTGAGAATTTTAGAAGCGTTAGTACACAGAGCACGCATTCGTGCATCCACCACACTTTTTTTTTAACTCGCGACCTCCAAAGTTAAATCCTATCGGACGATGAATGAAATTGGTGAAATGATGCTCAAGTGAGTCCGGGGTCCATGGAGCTTAGAGTTACCCGACATTCGTCATTGAGGATAAGGGAAAACCCCGGAAAATAACCTTATCCGGGTAACCTTATCCTGACCGAGATTCGAACTCGGGACCTCTTGCACGTGAGGCAGACACGCTACCGAGGTGGGCAGCTACCCGATATTTGTCTTTTAAGACTAAGGGAAACCCCGGGTAAACCTTATCCACATAACTTACCCTAACCGAGATTCGCCCGCCTCGGTGGCATAGATGGTAGCATCTCTGCCTCACGTTCAAGAGGTCCCGAGTTCGAATCTCGGTCAGGGTGAGTTACCTGGATAAGGTTTGTTCCACGGTTTTCCCTTTTCCTTAAAGACGAATGTCAGGTAACTCTAAGCTCTATGGACCCCGGGCTCATTTTGAGCATCATTTCATCCACCTCATTCATCGTCCGATATGACTTAACGTTGGAGGACGTAAATTACAAAAAATGAATGAATAAATAAATAAATAAATAAATAAATAAATAACCGAGATTCGAACTCAGGACTTATTGAATGTGACGAATACACGCTATCATCTACGCTACCGAGGCGGGCAAACTCTATAAAATGCGTCTTGTTACTATACACTGTTTTTAAACTTCAAACTCCATATTAGAGCGTACTCCCTTGAAGGAACGAAGACATTTTCCTGGCATAGAAACGGAACGGAGATACGCGAAGTTACGTCGAAAACGAATGTAAATTAGAGGTAATAAATTTTCTCGGAAGAAACGGAAAGATAAATCACCTTGCTCTTGCATTTATCTTAACCTCATTTGCCCACAGAATTGCAAAAGTACTAAATCTTGAAACTCCTTAGCAAAATTAAGAGTCTATTTACACTGCTTTAACACGTTATCTGTAACTCATAAGAAGCAATTGCTTGAGCTAAAAGGAGAACTTCCGGAAAATAATCTTCTTGCTTCAAACATCATAAGAGCCCAACAGAATAAACAAATAACATATTCTCCGCATTCTGTGTTATTTATTGCTTCCTTACTTTATGTTCGATATTTTTATTTGAAATTATCAAAGATTTTTCAACTTTCGACCTGTGGAAAAAATATTTGTATATGGATTTGAAGAGCATTTTAAATTTCGCTACTATTTAGTCAAAAGAAGATAGTAATTTTTTAGAGTTTTTGTATGTGTAAACAGCACAGTCCTAGTAAAACATCAGCCCTAGTTAATTCCGAAAATTTGAGGAATAGGATAAAATATATATCATTAATTGTTCTTTAGATATCCTAAGATCAAAGTTTCACGTTTTCTGAATAAACTATGGATAAACTTAAGTGATGAAAGCGTACAGCAAAAAAGTGTACAATTCTTTGAAATATAGTTTATATCAATGCACTTTACGTATTTATAATAGGTTCGATTTTGACATTCTTTACACCTTGAACTACAAACCTGGCATTCGTTTGTTTTCCATGAACCTCCAAAGAGTAGACTTTGAGCCAAAATAACTTTAGTGGCCTGATTTTTAGCAGTTTGACCTACTTGGGTCATCCTGCATCACTCTACCCACAACGATATATGTAATGAAATAATTTGTGTATAACGAAATGGTAGAGCCAGACTGAAACATTCAATGCCATAGCCGGTATTTGAACCACGGATCATCTGGTCTCCGTCCAGCCGCTCTAAACCATTGAGCTACTATGACCAAAGTGCCAACATGACATTAAATTCTCCAACTGACTCGTATTTTTCGCGGTAAACCACTAGGAGCTCTCATAAACACATGAGACAACTACCTTAATGGCGACCTATTATGCCGTAACTACTTTAAGGCCCGGGCTTTATAGTTCGGACCACTATTAGGTGCAGTTAATGGCAATTAATTGTTCTTTCACACTAGCCGTGTGTAGGACGCACTATGAAAGCATAGAGCCAGACTGAAAAATTCAATGCCATAGCCAGGATTTGAACCACGGATCATCTGGTCTCCGTCCAGCCGCTCTAAACCATTGAGCTACTACGGCCAACGTGCCAACATGACATTAAATTTTACAACTGACTCGTGTTTTTCCTGGTAAACACTAGGAGTTCTCATAAACACACGAGACAACTACCTTAATGCTGTAAGTAATACCTACTATGTTGTAAGTACTTTAAGGCCCGGGCTTTATAGTTCGGATCACCATTAGGTACAATTAATAGAAATTAATTGTTGTTCCACACTAGCCATGTATAGGGCTCACTATGATGAGGTAGAGCAAAACTGAAAAATTCAATACCATAGCCGGGATTTGAATCATGGATCTTCTGGTCTCCTTTCAGCCGCTCTAAACGATTGAGGTACTATGGCCAACGTGCCAACATGGTATTAAATTCTCCAACTGACTACCATAGTAGCTAAATGGTTTAGAGCGGTTGGACGGAGACTAGTAGATCCATGGTTCAAATTCCGGCTTGGCGTTGAATTTTTCAGTCTGGTTCTACCCTTTCATAGTGCGTCCTACACAAGGCTAGTGTGATACAGCAATTAATTTCCATTGATTTGTGTATATTTTATTCAATACGCTTATCTATTAATATGCAGTTAATATAAGAAATAGCAGTCAAAATTAAATACAATTACTAGGTGTATTATGGAAGATTGTAAATTCAATATTCAGTGAAAATTAAACTTTATACTTAAATACAACCATAATTCACTGTAAAATTAAGAAGAAGACTCAAAAGATCATTCATTTCATTTCTAGAAACCAGTTAGTAATACTGTCAGAAACAATATTCTTGAAACTGTTAGATTATTATGTTTGATCTACAGAAATATTAGTGAGTGAGTGTAGCGCAATTTGTAAATCAAAATAAATATTAAAAGTAAAATAGCAGTTAAAAATAAACTTAAAGAAAAATACAACCGTCCAATAGGATCAAAACCACATTCCGTTGAAAAACGTTAGATTTTATGATTGCCTTGGAATACACGGTTTATGTTTCTTAATGCTCAAATTAAGGATTTTAGATAAATCATTAAAGCTGTCTTTATTTAGTTGGTAGGTAAAACTGTTGCCAGAAAAACGGAAAATATGGAATTTGAGGTAGGAATATAATACTTACCCTACCAGCGATATAGAATTCGTGAAGATTTTGTATGAATAATTATCATTATAATATAAATATAAAATAAATATAAATATAATAAAAATAGATATAATTATAATTTATAAATCAGGGCATACAAGTAAATAGCAATAATGGACGAAATGGTGTAACTTTTATTCTAAGTTGGCAGTACTGTTACTGATGAAGTAATGAATGCCTACAACCTAGCAGAAAACTGCAGATAAACTAATGCGGTCAAAATACCACCTCAAAACTGTCCCGTTTCTAATACGTTTTCTGAACAGGAAAGCTACGAAATATACTGCAATACATCGCTGAATGAAGGTCTGGAATGGTGATACATGATTACCACTGAAGTAAGTACATGAATGGAGCAGAAAATTTGTAAATGGCGTGTCTATTGTGACAGACGCTCTGCGCCCGGGTCAGGAATATGGTGTGACATTGTGCAGCAGTTTTAACCATTGTGGTGGAATATCAACATGAGATGGTAGATGAAATAACCACAAATCTTAAAATTAGTGGTGAATCAGCAAATCACATCATATATGGCGTGATAGCACTCATGCCAGAGTTGAAAGAGTGCCGGGTTACCACATGCTTGCACCTCTTACAGAGACAATGGAAGCAAAGACATTTCTTAGCGATAAAGAGATGCACCAGGCCGTTCACGAGGACTGCAGACACGATCGTTTCTTTTTCAGAGGAATCCATGCAGGGAAACTATGTTAAAATTATGCTCGTGTGTTCCACTTTCTGTTCAATAAAAGACTATTTTAAAAATATTAAAGTTTCCCTTTGAATTATTGTATCACGGTTAAGTTCTTACTTTCCGTACTTGTAATTTACGTCCTCCAACGCTAAGTCATATCGGACGATGAATGCAATGAGTGAAATGATGCTCAAATGACCCCAGAGTCCATAGAGCTTAGAGCTACCCGACAATCGACTTTCAGGATAAGGGAAAACCCCGGAAAAACATTATCCAGGTAACTTCCCCTGACTGAGATTCGAACTCGGGACCTCTTGAACGTCAGGCAGACACGCTACCACCACGCTACAGAGGCGGGCACCTATGGTATAGGTTCTAGATTCTACACCTTGCACACTGCCTCTATTGTGGTTATCAGTTACCACTCCCGTAGGCAATGATCTTAGATGTTTTAAAAAGCTTCCGATTCCCAGGGTTACCTCCTGTCGTTCATTTCCTCGCGAGAAAGTGATTTTGGCCCGGTTGTGGATTGAGCTCTGCTTTTTTACGCATAGTTTTCGGTTTCGAAGGGAGCCTGCTCCAGTCTCTCCGTTTTGCAATGAAACGTTATGACACGTGCTGCTGGAGTGATTTTGCTTAGCACACCTTAGGACGTATCTGCAGCTGCCGGCCAGCTCTCTAGAAGTGCTTGCGGATGACAACAAAGCGGTGGAGAAGATTTTTAAGTTCTTTTTTGAGTTAGATTTTAGAATTTTATGAAGAGAACTTTTTTATTCTGTCTGACCTTATATTCCTTTTTATTGTGTTTGTTTTTGTTGTGTACATGTATTTTAGAGTACATTTACACTTGTATTAAGTTTTAGAACCGTTTATATGTGGCTTTTGCCATGAATAATTTTTTAAAGGGCGCTGATAAACTGCAGTTGGTGGCCCTTATACAAATATCATCATCAACTCCCGGAGGAATCCATGAAGTGAAGCAACCATAGGTGATCAAAAGCGAGTAATTTCCTAACAATTCGAGGATCTTTCCCCTCAAGGACCTGCAGAGGGCAATAAGCGACCCATCGTCTCCCCAGCCCTCTAGTGTTCATGGGAGTACTCTTTCCAATGAACAAGTATCCGCATCATACGCCACAAAACTAGAAGACAGAATGAAGTGAACAGATAAAAAAGGCAATCCTAATATTTGGAGAAACCAATCCAGCATTCGTCTATCGGAAAAAGATCTAGAAGAAATTAAAGGTCAGAATGTACAGTCAATGGGAGACCTCAGGAGATTGCCGGCCCCACACGATACCAGGGATTTTCCTCGCTCACTTACTTTATTGATAATATATTGCAATCCACGTAAAAATATCGATATGCGGATTCACCTGAAATTCATTCTTTGAGGCTCAATGAATTTCCCCCGCCCAAAATACGTGTTTAGGAAAGTAAGTTAGATGCTACACTTGGTACTCAAATTCTTCCAGAAGGTCACACCTATACTTTAAAAAATTGTACTCACCAAATTGGCTTTTATATGGAATACTTTTTGTCATTTTTTCTGAAAAAGTAGCCTTATGCATATGGTATTTTGATTAAAATCCTTAAGATACATGTGCGGCGCAAATGTTTCTTAAGATAATCTTAAGTCCGGTTCAATCAGAATAATAAACTTATATTATATTAATATGCATGATTTTTGTCCACTGTTGGTGTTTTTATAAAAGATTTCAAAGATATCCTTTACTATTGCTTTAAATTGTTAAATATCCCACTTTTTCTTGTTGTGGGAGTCACTGTTCGCTTTTCCCTTCAATCTGGTAGTTAAGTGCAAATGGAACATAGCTTCAAGCTTTCACATAGCAACGGTCTTTAACTTATTTGACTATAGTTCAGGCCTGCTACTTTAGCCTTAGGTAATAAAATAATTTCTGCATATGTTTATCACGATCAACAAGAAGCATTTTTAGGAATAAGCTTTTGTAAGAATAATTTGTGGTTCAGTCGGAAGAGCAGGTCATGTGATTATAACTCATCAGTCTTTCTTTTTTGGGGCAATCTAGAACCCAGTTTAGCAAAACCGAAAGATGTTTCTTCTTCCAATCGCGTCCTAGAAAACCTTAAAGGAACAGCCACAAAAGGAATCTACCCGACTTGATTGATTGGCTCTGTATACAAAAAAAAAAAAAAAAAAAAAAAAAAAACAAAGCCAGGAAGACTGATGTGTTGTCGAAATTTGTGGCGAAGGAAAAAGCTTATGTTTTACAGGAAAAGTAATCAGTAGATGAGGAGATAAATAGCTGGCACAGAAAATAGCACAAGATAGCGCTATGCTTAATCTGTGGAACACGAGAAGAGGAGAAAAGGGGTTAAGACATTTATTTTAGGAACAATTTAGCGCACATAGGAGATAATATAGTACGTAAATTCTAAAGGAACTTTATTCGTTGTTTCTGATTCATGATATCTCACTTACTTAATTGTTCTATTTAAACCCCACTTAACCTATATTCCGCTCTTCTAGTCATCTGTTCTGCCATCTTATCACCTAACTTAAGTTAAACTAACCTAGACTTCACTCTAGGAAATATATGTTCGCAGGTTTTTATTGTATGTAAACGTTTTCTAGTGATTTCAAGCGCTTTCAAGATATTCTGAAAGCTGGTACATAAACGTTTCTGAATTTAAGTGTATATTGATGCCAATTTAAGCCGTTTGTTTGTATTTTCTTGATTAGTGATAGCAGTAAAAAACTAAGGACTGTATAAGACGCACTACAACATGCTCTGCAAGAGGAACACTTGTGGGGCGTTGCTCGACTTTGCCCAGGTAAGGAAAACCATTCACCAGATACTTTGATTTTGTATCAACTACCAACCAACTTTGTCCGGTATATTGCTCTTATATTGAATGAAGGAGCATCCAGCTTTACAAGGAAACAGTTGCTCATCCACAGTGAAATTCTTACCTGGAATGTAACACTGCAAGGAATTGGTAATAAAAGGATTCCAGACAGGAGTACAAGCGCAAAGCGATCTGTACTTTGTCTTTGAGAACGTGTGTCCCTGTCATCAAATCGCATTAACCACAAAAATTTCAGCGAATTTATTTCTGCTCATTCTATTTCTGAAGAATGGTGGTCCCTATGTATTCGACCATGATAACTTCAACGGAAAGTGTTTTGCTCCAACACCTCGTAAATACATAAGTGGTAGCACGAATTGCGCCACATGGGCAATAAAGCTTTCTTACTCATCGATAAAGGGTCTGTAGAGTGCCATAAACCAATCAGGAAGGAAAACAGCAGGTGTGGACAGATCCGAAGGCTATTGTTCACATTTCCGTAGCCGTTAGTTTGTAGAGAGGTCCAAAATGCTTAATTCTTTGTGAACGTGTTTGTCATAATTATTTATTAAATGTCGTAAGTAGTAGGGAAAGACAGGAATTGGAACAATAATCCCTGTTCCAAAGCCTGTCCAATGTATTTTAAATGGGAGAAATATTGTTCCAAAAACCTATGACAGATTTTGGAACAGTCGTATCGTTGTTTTTGAAACACCCTATGCTTGAGTAAGGGGGGGGGAAGTGGTGTTGCGCGGTGGAAAGGGGTCTTAGTGAACCGTTGTGTACGTGTGTGAGCAGGATACGCCCAATGTTATAGGAAATTAATGCTAATGGTTATTATTGTATGTCATGACTTTTATATTTTGACTAAGGATGAGCAGGTGTGTGTATACTTTCGTTTTGAGGTCAAGTATATTTCTCTCTGGACATGTCCAGAGTGTTAAATGAAGCTCCTCTTATCTATCTTGTATACATGTTAAGTTGTACGGTGAGAAAAAGGCTAGCAGGATGATAAATATCGATGTTTTATAACTTTCTGTCGAGGACGGGGCATGGTTATCCTCTAAAATCTCATGTATATAATTAACTTTCGGATGTAAGGAGAAACATTTATGGAAGGCGGATATCTCGATCCTAACAATGGGCTGAGAATGTGTCCACTCTTTCGAGTCATGTTTAAAAAAACAAAATAGAAAAAAAGGGTACATTTCAAGTTAAGGCGCGTTGACCTCCCCTCCGGACATGGTTCTTCCTGAGAAAGTTTGTAGGCGTATCCTCTTGAATCTCATGTATATAATTAACTTTCGGCTGTAAGGAAGAACATTATAGAGGGCGTATCCTCCTATCTATACGATGGAATGAGGAAATTATTAAGGCGTTGCATTTTTTAGAGAATGGGGTCCACTATTTCGAACGCATTTAAAAAAAATTATAAAAAAAGTAGATTTACAGTTAAAGTGAGTTGCCCCCCTCCTGCAATCTAGCTGAAGTACCTTGAAGAAGGTAATGTGTATAAGTACAAAAAAGAATTATCCAATAGAAATAGATATGCGTGCGCATAGAGAAAGTTTTTCTGTATGGTGGGGTGGAAGTTCCCGCCTCCATATGGAAAAGACTTTTGAGTATAAAGACGCTGGTCTTAGTACTTTAGACTTTAGTATCAAATTTTGAAATGTAAGAGCAATATTAGGTAGAGACTCTTAAACTATGGGCGGAGTAGTTTCAAGTGTGTCAAGGCTAGTTCCGTAGGTAGTGGGGGGATTTTAACTTGTTAAATCCTGTAAATCTGATCTGCGTGCGTGTCTTCATGTTCCTGAAATATATAAAAGAAGCCTCGACTGAAATGAAACATCTAATTCAACTGTGACCGCAGATATACACGGAAGGAACGAGCAATGGCTGGTAAGTACTTGAATATGTTATGTGTTTGAGAAGTATAATCATTTTGTATGGATATCATCTTTTTTAAATATTATAATAGCGTGCTTTTTTAAAAAAAACATATACGTTCTGTTTCCCTTCTATATTAGCTTATTCATGCATGTGTTTCGTGAAAAAAAGTGTTAATAATTGAAATTCTTTATCTCGTTTTTTGTAAGTTTAAACGTTTCAATTATGATCGAAATTACCAACTTAGTTTGATCTATATAAATGGAACACTTTCAGTTATTTTTTGTCAATCATTGAACGGGAGTCATGTTTAACCACATATATCAGTATTCGAAGTCTTCAAAAATATGTTCTTAATATCTGTAAATTGGACTGTACATATATATATTCTAGACTAAAAGAGTTTGTTTTAAATCGTTATGTTACAGATCAACTCATGCAAGAATTAAATGAATTGGCGGGAGGATGTAAGATTCTTCCAACAAGAAAGCTGAGGGAAGTGGATCAAAATACGCCATTTCAAATCAAGTCACTGAAAACAGTAGCGACCAAATATGGAGACAGGATCGTCTTAGAGCTAGACGAATTCCAAATATTTCTACCGGAACGCTTTAAGAATATGACTGATGTTCAGAAGAAGACAATAAATGAGGGAGGTGTTCAATTGGTCTATATGGGGCAAGAGGCCCTATCCACGGGATACAAGAGGCACAGGATTACTTTTTTACAAGCAAAGGTATGTGTTATGAAAAGAAGCAGTTTTATATACAACACCTGTAAAAACCATTGTTCAAAAAATTTCTAATAATGCATTTTATTATTTCAGACATCTCAGTAAAGTCAGACGGAGGAGTTTCACACAGCGTCACAGCAGTACCATCAGACCGCCAAGGTAAGACATAAATTATAAATCTACTTATTTATTGTTTTTTTAAAAGTAACGTTATCTTTTTTCACATTATTACTTTTTTTTAAAAATAAAAGTATCTTGCTTTCATTCAGTCTTATATAAATCATCTTAATACATAGTATATAAAAAACAATAATTTTGTACTTAAAAACACATACAGTTAGAAAAAATAGAAGTCATAATCAACATTACATATAAACATGTTTAAATTTTGATGTCTGTCATGAGCACAATCGTAGAAAAACTTTCCATTGAGATTTATAATTAATATTGGTTATTATTTATATTATTATCATTACTATTATTTCTGTTTATTATTATTATTGTTGTTGATGTTATTGTTGTTAAAAACATTAGAATGTTTTTCTTATATGTATTTGATAAAACATACAGCATATATAATGTGTGAAGTATAATATTAACTTTACAAAATTTATCTTACCATAAAAAATTATTAAAAAGTTATAATGCATGCATACCTTATATATTTCATGCATAAGAAACAAGACATTTTACTGCATAATTCGCTTCTCTTTACCTGTTAGGCAGGATAATAAATGTGTTTAGAAAAAAGGTCATAATGCATGCATATCATATATATTCCGGCTTAAAAATAAAAAAAGACATGTTAATGCATAACACGCTTTTCTTTTCAGATTATAGCGGCTAGTAAGGTCGGAATATACTAATAAGATTTGTATTATTTCAGACAGTGTTACGCAGGCTCCTGTTATATCTGGAACGAAGAGAAAATCCTTGGAAACCGATGGGACCTCTGCAAAGATATCTAAAATGGAATCGGTGAGTGAGCAGAGAAAAAAGGATTTGACATGTAACATTATAGAATCAGCATTTAAAAATCGCATTTACACAAGTCAGATAAACAATACATTGAATATGATAGATCCCGAGTTATTTTTGAATGAATGTAAGGCTCTAGTTACCAATGAAATTAGGAATAATCTGACACGATACACTTCGGGAATAAAAGTTTGTGGTACGTTAGTATGCCAGTATATAATACAGACTCCTGATGATGAAAAAATTGAATCATTTAATTTTCATAGCAAAATGGAAGCTATATTAAAGAGTACAGATACTACTGAATGGTATGAGAGTAAACTTAAAGAACCTATTCTTTCAAGTATCGATACATTCGAATCAAAAAGTAGTTCCAAATCTCTATATCAGATAAGCTCGTTAGTGCTAAATGCCTGTCAATATGATCCTTTAAATGCAGGATGTTATACAAAGCTTCCGGAATACATAAAGAACAAAAAGGCGGTAACTAATATAAAAAATGAAGATAACAAATGTTTCGGCTATTGTCTGCTTGCATCTAAATATCCTGCAAAGACTAATAAACATAGAGTTAGATCTTACTCTAAGTATAACATGTTTAAAGAATTCGATTTCAGTGGAATAACATTTCCTGTATCTCTTGATGATATTGAAAAATTCGAAAAGCAGAATCAAAATATATCTATTACAGTATACGGCCTAGACGACCATTCAATAACTTTGCTCTATCATACCAGAGAAATAAAAAAACATCATGTAAACCTGTTAAGAATAGGCAATGATAGCAAATCACACTATTGTTTAATAAATGATATATCCCGACTGTTGTCTAAACAGATAAATAAAAGCAAACATAAAATGTGTATATGTGAAAGCTGTTTGAGGAATTTTTCAAATGAGACAAATTTAGCCAAACATAAACTTAAATGCGAGAAATCTCAAGTTTTAACTATGCCTGAAATAGGTGTAAATGATAAAATTGAATTCAATGCATATTCCAAGTGTACAGCGGTTCCATTCGTCATTTACGCTGATATCGAATCGATACTTAAAAAGGTTCACTCATGTCAGCCATCTGATGACAGTAGTTGGACAAGAACGCTGCAGAGACATGAAGCGATTTCAATATCGCTAAAATTAGTATGCGAGTATGATGATTCCTTATCAAAATTCAAAATTTTTAGAGGCCCCAATGCGATTCAAGATTTTTTCAAGGAACTTACTGTAATTGCCGATGATGTCATGGAGGTATATTCACATAAAAAAGAACTGAATATGTCCGATGAGGATGAAACCAATTTTCAAAATGCAAATCAGTGTTACCTATGTAAACATGACTTTGAGACTAATGTGACAAAAGTCAGAGATCACTGTCACATTTCGGGTAAATATTTAGGGGCAGCTCACAATTCTTGTAACTTGAACAGAAAACTACCAAACTTCATTCCAATTATTTTTCATTGTCTATCAAATTATGATGCTCATTTTCTTGTAAAAAATCTAGCTTACGATCAAGAGCCTATAACATGCATCTCGCAGACATCTGAGAACTATCTTTCGTTCAGTAAGAGATATACCTCAGGTGGGAAAACCATATATTTCAGATTTCTTGACAGTTATAGATTCTTAGATGATAAATTGAGCAGCTTAGCTGACATGCTAAACCCCGAGAACTTTAAAATTATTAATGAAGAATACAAAAATCCTATACATCGAGAGTTGATGACGGGGAAGGGTATTTTTCCATACACTTATCTAGATTGTATAGAGAAATTGGATGACAATGCATTACCGGATGAAATATTCTTTGACGACATAAGTCATGAAGATTACTTGCACGCTCAAACAGTATGGAGAACATTCAATATCCAAACTTTAGGAGAATATAGTGATTTATATCTTAAAACTGACACGTTATTGCTCGCAGACATTTTTCAACAATTCAGAGCGTTATGTCTAAATTTATACGAGCTGGACCCTTGTCAATATTATACCATACCAGGATTGGCATTCGATGCGATGCTTAAGACGACAGGCATTCAAATATCACTAATTACCGATAGAGAGATGATGGAATTTTTCGAATCTGGCATAAGGGGAGGATTATGTACAGTGTCTAAACGTTACTCAAAGGCAAATAACAAGTATATGACTAATTATAATGAGTCTTTACCGTCTAAATATTTATTTTATACAGATTCGAATTCGCTTTATGGTTCTATTATGGGACATGAAAATATCCCTTATGGCGAACTTAAATGGTTAACTGAGCTAGAAATTAACGAGATCGATTTCTTAAAAATACCGGAAGACGCTGAAATAGGATATGTATTAGAGGTCGATCTGGAATATCCTAAAGAAATTCACGATGCACATAACGATCTACCACTATGTCCGAGGAGTGAGATTCCTCCCAATGATAAACATAAAAAGTTGCTAGCTACACTGTCGGATAAAGAGAAATACATTATACATTACCGCAATCTGCAACAGTGCATACAGTTGGGTTTGAAATTGAAATGCATACATAGAGCGGTAGCTTATAAGCAATCACATTGGTTGAAAAAGTATATTGATCTAAATGCTAAAAAACGAGCCGAGGAAAAGTCTAAATTTGGTCAGAATCTATGGAAAAAAATGAGCAATTGTGTTTATGGGAAATTTATGGAGAATGTCCGTTCTTATAAGGACTTCAAGCTCGTTACGAGCTGGAAACAGGCGAGAAAGCTCATATCGCGCCAAACATTTCAACGTTATATAATTTTTGATGAAAATCTTGTCGGAATCGAGTTATTAAGAGAGGAAATTCATATGTGTAAGCCTATATACATCGGTCAGGCGATTCTTGACTTATCCAAATTTATCATGTATGACTTTTATTATAACGTTCTGAAAAAGAACTTAAATGATTTAACTTTGAATTATATGGACACAGATGCATTTCTTTTTGAAACAAGTACTGATATCTATGAATTTATCAAAACTCACATACAGTATTTTGATACATCAAATTACCCGTCGGATAACGTATATGCAATACCTTTGGTAAACAAAAAAGTGCCCGGACTTTTTAAGGATGAACTCTCCGGTAGAGTAATGACTGAATATGCAGGATTACGATCTAAATTATATGCTTTTCGTTATGACGGTCAGCTTGTTAAAAAATCAAAAGGAATTTCAAAAATGGGAATGCGCTCAATCACATTTGAAGATTATTTGTCATGCCTGCACGACATGAATGCAACACATTTCTCTAAACAAGTGTCTTTCAGGAGTTATAAACATGACGTTCACACGGTAGAAATGAATAAAGTGGCTCTGAGAGGCTTAGACACGAAGCGTTATATGCTCAAACAATCTCATTCAACTTTAGCTTGGAATCATTATTCAATTGACACAAATACCTTTTCCTCTGAGCATGACTGAGAGTATTAAGTTAAAAAAAAGAAATAAAGAAACAAGATATTTAATGTAAAAAAAAGGGGGATTATTTTTGAAAAAATGTTTATAACCATTGAAATTAAAAGGGAGATTATTTTTGAAAAAATGTTTATAACCATTGAAATTTTTGTGCAGCTTAAATATACATTGTCATGTTGAGAGGAGAGAGGGAAATATTTACTCTTAAGTGAAAGATGCTGACATAGTCAGGGGAATAAATGTGTGTTACATGCTTAAACAATTTCATTTAACTTTATTAAAATCCTTTTTCATCTGCTCATGACTGAGATATTGTAATGTACCTGTATGTGTGTGCCTGTGTGAATTTGTAAAAAAAAAATTGTGCACATTCAGTGAAAAATTGAATTTTTTGTAAAAAAAACTTAAATAAGTGTAGCTTTTTATGCATCAAACAAAAGATGCTAGAGGGGAGGGTGGATTTAAAATAAAGAAAGAAATATTTTCTCTGTTCTTTTCACATTTAACGCATGGATGCTGCATGTCATAGTTATGTTTTCAAGATTTGATGCCATGCTAAAAGTGAAAACAGTTTTGAACACTGAGAAGCCGTGTTCCCATAGTTAAAAGTCTCTGCCTAATATGGGCTCTTACATGTCAGAATTTTATACTCAAAAAAACATTTATAAGTACTTTCGTTTATATACATTATATCTTGCAACAGTATAAACTTTACATTAATGTTTTTATGTGGCTGTGGGATGTATAGCAATACATGATGATTGTAATTAATATTTCACGATGTGATTGATGTTGGATGGGAATATGGATAAAATTTGATGCCATTGATGCAAAGATTTGATGCCATCCTAAAAGTGAAACAGTTTTGAAACACTGAGAAGCTGTGTTCCCCATAGTTAAAAGTCTCTGCCTAATATGGGCTCTTACATGTCTGAATTTGATACTAAAGAAAACATTTATAAGTACTTTCGTTTGTATACATTATCTCTTGTAACAGTATAAACTTTAGATTAATGTTTTTATGTGGCAGAGGGATGTATAGCAATACATGGTGATTGTAATTAATATTTCACGATGTGATCGATGGTGGATGGGAATATGGATAAAAAATAACATGATGGTTGGGAATGTGGGGGGGGGGGGTAACAAAAATAATAAAACTGAGGTTTATTTTGAATAACGTTTCTTTTTATTTCATCCCAAAGATCAAATATACAAACACATCCCGAAATCCTTCATTTTTTCACAGCTTTTTTTTTATTGCAGCTACACTACAGCATCGTGTTCTATCCACTCAGCTTTAGGAAAACCTAACCACTTAACAAGTAACTTATTCCCACGTCGGCGCACGACTTTTTCAATCAGATAGGTATCAGGGTACTGAGTTTTTAATAATTCATGACCATAAACTCCTCCCTGTATTTCCACTCCATCACTGTCCTGAAGAACATAAGTAACCGGAATTGTATTCCTTATCCTAATAATACGAAATATTTCAGTGCTCCAATTGGGTGTGTACCCTTTCTCCAGTAAGCCCTTATGTCTAGATATTCTGACATAATCTCCGATGTTGAATTTCTTGGCATTCCGCTTCTCTTTACCGAAATTGTCACGACGATACACGGTGAGGAGCAGATCATTGTTGCTGACGTCGACAGGTCGCATTCTGATCGTCGAATGGTAGGTATTGTTGTAGGTATTTATGATTCCCGGTAGGAGATCAAGCCATTTATGAGAACCTCTAGCCAAAAATTCTCTATGCATCATACCTTTAAGTGTTCGTATTAAACGCTCGACAGCAGCAGCCTTTATGACACTGAATGTACTATAATGATTAATTCTATGTTTAGCCATTAATTGTCTGAAGTGTCTATTGTAAAATTCTTTGCCATTATCCGATTGGATATTCTTTGGTGCCGAATCCAATTGAGCTAATATATTACTCATTGCTTTTGTAACATTAATCCCACTCTTGTCCTTCAGAGGTCTTGCATAAGCCATTTTTGAATAAAAATTAATGGCAATAAGAATGTACTTATAGTTCCTATTTTCTTTTGCATATGGAATCATTTCTATAAGATCTATTTGCAATAAGTCATTAAGACCTTTACTAATTATTTTTCTGCGAAGGAACCTCCGTCTGGCAGGGGAATGTAACTCGCCAGCGATGTTTCGTCTGATCATGCTATTACTTTTGTGGTTTTCAATTCCGTGACGATCTCTTGAATTTCAGATGAATGATTTAAATTTCCAGCCTGCTGCGATGCGATAAGTAATTTGAGTCTATTGACCAGAATGTTAGGGTCAGACCAGTACACATAATCCAGACCCCTATCGGGCACGTGTTCCTTCCATTTGAGACCCGATCCAGTCCTACTAGCAATTAGACCTCGTATTATATTTTTATATTTATATCCCTTGCTCGATCTCAGTCGACCGCTTCTGTTGTATCCCTGTCTGTGAACTAGAGTTTTTTTCAAAATCTCTGAATATGTATCCAGATCATCTTCAGTATACGCTGAACTTCGAGGTACTCGCTTGAATAACAACTCGTACAGCCCAGGGCTAGCCTTATAGGTCTCTTCTCCTATTTGAATAGTGTCGTCTACAAATATAATTCTTTTATTACCTAACTTATAATCAGCATCTTCGTAGCGTACACCATAGGTGGCATCCATATCGCTAGCGCTAGCTGTACGAACCTTCTGCAAATACTTTGACAGATCGTCATCGTCATAATCATCATCATCTTCTTCTTCTTCTTCTTCTTTAGGATTTTGCTTCTCCTGATTCTTGATTATATTATTTAGAGGATCGGTTACAGGCTGTAGCACCTCGGACATTATACGTTGAGTTTCGAACTTGAGACCCTTTAGGGAACGTAACTTTTCCCTTATTGCCTTACTGTGTCGGGCGATGGATTGTTTGAGTCTGATACCTTCAGCATCCATCTTTATATTGAATGAATATTTAAATATGTGATGTCAATTTATAGGAAATTTTCAGCTCAATACTTAGAATATGCCCATCTTTTGCACGATTGGGTGGAGCGGTGAAGGTTAATTTATCACCTATCTGAATGGGTGCTGGATAACTTTCAATAATTTCATCGTTTATTGAAAATATCGTATCTGATCTCGTATAGGGATGGGGTGGAGATATCATACTGCAGTCGATCACCTCTCCATTTACAGAAGACTTGTAGTATTCAAGTCCTGATGTTAAGCTGTATCTTTGCGAACTTCCTCTGTATGGTTTCGTTTGCAGTTTAATAATGAGCTGTCCCCTCATTTGGTCTAAAATAGCATTTATAACATTCACTTGCGATTTAAGCACACTGACACTATCCATTGTCGAGGTTATGTATTTATCCAGGGAGGACTGACGATTTACTAGAGACTCGATATTTTTGTCTACTGCCGAAGCAATATCATTAGCCATGGAAGATAGAGCTCTGTTTAATGCAGGCTGTGATTCATTTTGTTTCTTTACAACAAATTGTTTAACAAATTTTTTGGTTGCTGCGTCGCTATCGTCCACAGGATCGGCTACCTCCCTGATTCGTTTCTTTTGAAAAGAAACATTACCGTTCGAATCCTGAATGGGCGTTCTTGCATGTATATAATCTAGCATGTATTTTTTATTTGGAACATCGTCGTCGTCAATTGGAGGCAGTAGTACCTTCATTCTTATCGTGTCCAGAATAACATTGTTTTCGGCATCACGTTTGAATGCATATTTACTTAGAAATTGCATTAGGTTTTCATATTGTGCATCGAGTGAGGTTTGCACATGGTTCCTAAGCATAGCTTCAAAGTCACCCATGTGCTGATATGAAGTCTTTTCGGCGAAAGTTTGCATCCGAGTTTCAATGACAGCCGTAAGCGTATCCACATAGTGTTTAGTCGTTGCATCAGCGGCTTCTTCAGGATCCTGGATGTTGCACAATCGTTTCTTACTGAACTGATAGTTTCCCGAGCCATCTCGACTTACGATATAGCGGTTTAGCACACCCCTAGAGGGTATGATTCTCCTAGATCCGAATCTATCGATACTCATAGCTGGAATGAATGATGCTGCTTATTTATTCACTCTGATAAAGACGTCAAAACCTTGTCGGTATCGTCCTTCATTCAAAGGAAATTCAGGTACTATAACAACGAAAGGTCTCGTGTTCGATCCCTGATTACTCTCCCACACTTGCTTACACAGCTCTTTAAATTCTGTATAATTCATATCAGTATTTACGTAATCATCATATATATGCTTTAAGTTGAGATTGTCCTGTCTGAAGAGTACTATCATATTTGCATTATCCCTAATTAAGTGTTTGGGTACTTTTGCATATGACTGTGCCAGGTATACTGCATCGACGTTACGATGTCTACCCATGCTGTAATACGATGCTATCTTACCCTGTTTCTCATTGATGACATCATCGAATACAAATATCGAATTTTCCTTAGCGTCAGAGGTCGGGAGCACTTTTTCGCCGTCCTCAAAAGTATATACTCCTATATCGGGTATGGTTTTCAGTACTTTGAGCAGATATTGATATTTTGATTGATGTAACGATTTCGAGTAAATGTAGAGATTTTCAAACCTTAGACCATTCTCGTGGATTAACAGATTGAGTAGTACGTTCGTCTTCCCGGCATTGGAGCTTCCCAGTATGAGAGCTCTGACGTTGCTCGGGAAGAGAGATCCATGTCTTCCGACGCGGATGTCATCGTCAAAATCCAGGACTTGTATAGGCAGCGAACACTTTTGCTTCACTACTTCCATCTTGCAACTAAGGTTATAAGCCATATCTATTGATTTTTATTTCATAGTATACGATGAACTCTGGACGAGTTCGGAAGTCTAGCAAAAAAGGTTCTGGAATAATTAATTCATTAATTAACTCTCTTCCTTTTGAGGCTCATTTGCCAGGGTACAGATTCTGTGGTCCTGGAACAAAACTACAAAAGCGTTTACAACAAGGCGTCGAACCCCTTAACGGACTGGACACCGCCTGCCGCGAGCACGACTTGGCCTACGCTACACATCGGGACACCGGTTCGAGACATTCGGCTGATAAGGTTCTTATAGAGAAAGCTTGGAAGCGCGCACATTCCGCTGACGCTTCTTTGGGCGAAAAGCTTGCTGCTCGATTTGTAACCGCCATCATGAAGGGCAAGCTAGCCTTAGGCGCAGGTTTGCGTAAGCGTCAAAAGAGGACACTGCCGCCAGCCGCTAGGGGAGGGTTTTTACCCTTAATCCCACTGCTGGCTGCCTTGGGTGCAGCGGGTAGCCTGGCCGGGGGTGCTGCTCAGATCGCTACATCTGTGAATAAGAAACGTGCTGCAGATAAGCAGCTGAACGAGATGATTCGTCACCATCAGCAGATGGAGGCTTCAGCAAAGGGTAGAGGTCTTAAGCACGGACGCAGGCAACTGAAGAAGAAGAAGAGGATGGGTAAAGGACTCTATTTGCGTCCAAAAAACTCGGGGCGAGGCCTGTACATATCCCGGAAAAAGCGTTAAGCTGTGCAGAGATTGAAGCCTATGCTAAACGTCTACGTATTCCCAACTTTAGAGGCGTGTACATGCTAGATAAACTACCTGCTATACCTAGACATACAGAGAGGATTGTCATTAACTTGGACACTTCGTATAATCCCGGAACTCACTGGGTTGCCATACGCAAGGATGGAAATTTAGCATTTTATTTTGATAGTTTCGGCAATCTGAAGCCTCCGGCGGAGATTGAGTCATATCTCGCAGGAGTCAGAATCATGTATAACAGACAAAGGTATCAAGATTTCGATTCTGTAATTTGTGGTCACTTGTGCTTGCAGTTTCTCTCATAAAACGCTTTAGCTACAGTGTTTGCAGGGTCAAAATGAGTTATACTATCACTGTGAGCGGTTCTGATTCCAGCCTCTCTACTTTTCTAAATCCGCCACTCCATCTAGATCCTGATGGTGTTTATGAGATTGCTCTTTTGAATTTTGAGACATTTTACTCGATACCAAATATTGATCAGAGTAATAACCGTTTTCATTTCGTTCGCGATGGAAGGCTGGAGACCATAGTGATTCCACCTGGCACGTACGAACTGGATGATATAAACAGTTTACTCAAGGAAAGGCTGGAGGTCGGCGATGACTTCATTCTACGCCCCAACAATAACACTATGAAAGCAGAGATTCGATGCCCTTACGCTATCGATTTTACTCAAGAGAAATCGATCGGTTCTATTCTCGGTTTCACCGGGGGACGAATGGTGGAGCCTCATATTCTGACAGAGTCTGATGAACTGGTGAACATCTTTAAGGTTAGCATAATACGCATCGAGTGTAGCCTTGCAAGCGGTTCCTTCATCGACGGCAAAAGCGGTCACTCTCTTTACGAATTCTTCCCATCTGTCCCCCCAGGCTACCACATCTCGCAGGAACCATCCAATCCTATATATCTACCAATCATTGATACAAATCTCATTGATCATCTCAACATTCGAGTGGTAGATCAGAACGGTGATACCCTCGACTTTAGAAACGAGACTATTACCGTGAGACTACACATAAGACGGAATGGGACTAAATTTTAAGAGATCTTGCTATAATAAAAAGCTTATCTCGAGGATGAAGCCTACTCGCTCTTCAGCACGCAAACTGCTAACATCATCTAATCGGAAGTTCCTCGAGAGGTTAGGCTTCAAGGTTCTGTAATGGATGTTTTAGATGTGACGGGAGTTCCAGCATTTGACGATAAGATTAGTAAAGAGGAGGAACACATATTCTTACCTTACAACACATCAGCCCTTGAAGCGAATGATGAAATTAGAATACCTTGCCAAGCTGAAGATTTGTACACGCTTCCTAGCAGAAGTTATTTGTACATAGAGGGAACTCTTGCTAAGCCTGAAGGAGGACCCTCTTCTTCAAAGCTGAGCAACAATGCCATGGCGTTTCTGTTTGATGAAATTCGATTGGATATGAATGGTACTACTATTGATAGAACTAGAAATCCTGGCATTTCTTCAACCATGCGCAACTATGCAGCTCTCAACATTCTGGATTCCAATCGTTTGCAGAACGCAGGATGGACCCATCCTGGAGACGATGTTGACATCGTGAACGCATCGAATGGTATCTTCAACGCTATCGTCCCTCTTTCGATGCTCTTGGGTTTTGCCGATGATCACAGGGAAGTCATACTTAATAGCAAGTTTGAACTTGTTCTCATTAGATCGAAAAATTCTAATAATTGTATAGTGGGCAATGAACCGACTGTTATTAAACTAACCAGGATCGAATGGAGGATGGCAGTGCTGCGACTTTCCGATGCCGAGAGAGTGGAGAAACTTAAACTCGTCAAGTCGGATCAGCCTCTACACGTGGCCTTTCGAACGATGGACCTTCATACTCAACCTGCAGTACCACAGACTAAAGCTTTCACTTGGAACGTTGCAACAACAACAAAGCTTGAGAAACCTCGATTTGTCATAATTGGTGCACAAATCGACAGATTAAATTACCTCGCTAAAGATAGCTCTCTCTTTGATCATTGTAATATCACAAACCTGAAACTTTATCTCAACAGTGAATGTTATCCCTATCATGACATGAATTTGGATTTCACAAATTCAAAGTTTGCTTCTCTATATGATCAGTATTCTAAATTTCAATACTCTTACTACGGTAAGGAGAATTATCCCCTTTTGAAGAGAAGTGACTTTCTGAAATATGCACCGCTATTTGTTATTGACTGCTCTCACCAAGCTGAGGAGACAGTTACTGGAGCAGTTAACATCAGACTAGAAGTTCAAGCATCAGCAAACTTTCCTCCACAAACATCATTTTTTTGTTTAATTATTCATGACAAATTGTTCACTTCCAAACCTCTAACTCATGTTGTTCAATCTATCATATAGGAAAAATGTTTTATTTTCTTTCTTTGACTGTCAATAAAAAATACATTACCAATTATATGATCTTTTTAATGATTTTAGCATACATCTCCTTAACCTTTTTCCTGATACTCCTACCTGAAATGTCATATGAACAGCCTGATTTATGAGCTTCATGCAATTGAAATAAATGTCTTTCAATGTATGGAATTAGTCTCTTGAGTCCAACTATTGCAGCTATGTCTAGATTTATAATATTTTCGTTTAGACAAGTGTTTCTCAAAACTATTTCACTGATTTTATTCATATGCAATATTATATTATAACCATATATTATATTTTCACTGTATGAAACACTTGGGAGCTTACCGTGTCTAAGATATGTTTCAATCACTGACATATTTTCAAGTATTATCACCCAGTCTTCTTTTGTTATGTATACGAATGTCTCGTCAGCTGCTATGATGTATAGGGTGGGGAGTTCGTAGTGGAGCCCTACATTCACATGACAGTTCACACTGATGGAGATGTTGTCAAGCATATACACGCTATTTGGATTCATCTTTCAAGGGCTTTTCTGGAATGGCATCGAAGATAAGTACTATAATATTATCCAGAGCAGCGTCGTTCACCTTCTTCTTGCTGACGATCTTCGGTTTGCTCCTCTTCTTATCAGGCTTCTTATCGGACCTGGAGACAAATGTACAGACGATTAAAAATGAAAAATAAAACATAGCTTGCTCTTTTGCCACTATGTCTGTCTTGTTTATTTGTACTAACCTGCATTCTTCTTCTTCTTCTTCTACACATTCTTTCTCGTCCATGGGCTGCACGGTTCTTTCAGGCACAGGCTTCGAACGATCCACATCCTGATAGGGTGGCACATCCTCACCTTCATACATTCTGCAATTACACAGTTTGTATTGTTTTAGTTCTGATACCTCATATAGTAATATCAGTCAAAAATATATTTTTTGCATTATCTTACTTACCCCTTTAACTTATGGTACACATCGCAGTATTCTCCACAACGAAAGAATGTGGTCATTTGATCATGTTGTGAAGGTTCCTTGCAGATGATGCTATGCGTATCACCATTACAATGTTCCTCGTGCTTTTCCAGACAGTGTTGCTTCATCTTCTCGTAATCGGCAAGATTCACCCAGCATGCATTGTCGCTCTCGATAGCACTTTTGATTATTTCACTGTTCATCTTGACGGCTCACAAGTAACTGTGCACACAATTCGATCATACTTTCACCCATCAGACGTGGCTGGATAGGAGACGATTTAAACATGTTCAGTCTTGCATCAAGGTAGGGATGGTGGGGAGGAGGACGTTCTCTGTACACGTGTATAACTTGATGACCTCCTTTTTGTTGACCTTTTTTTCGGTCACGTATTGCTCATAAGCTATAAGAGCAATTTGGATGGAATGGGAAATGATTTGAACATGTTGATTCTTGCACCAGGGGAACGACAGTTTGTGGGGGGGGGGAGGGCGATCTTAGTTTTTTTTTCTTTTTCAAGCGAGGATTGTACATGAAGCATATCTTTTCAACTGCCATCTCTCATGATCATACACACATGCATACGACTTCCTAAGAGATGATGATAATTCTTATTTTTTAACATATTTATGTCATTCCTTACCCACATAAACCGATTTACACACTCCAGCATTGCAATGATTTTCATACAGATTAGCACAATTCTCTTCATTCACATTTCCAAACTTTCCGATCCCCGAAAAAAACATATCGTCCCGCCTACTCTAGCATAGGTTTTTTTTTCTACTCCAAAAAAAAAACAGCAACAACGATTCGACGGTTCCAAATCCGCCCAAGGGATTCTGAAACAATGTTTCAGGCATCTGCGCATCGCTGTGCTGCCTTCCTCTCGTATAGGCTGTTTTCAAAAAACAACGATACGACTGTTCCAAAATCTGTCATAGGTTTTTGGAACAATATTTCTCCCATTTAAAATACATTGGACAGGCTTTGGAACAGGGATTATTGTTCCAATTCCTGTCTTTCCCTACTACTGTCGTAGAACATGGGAAGTGTAGAAAAAAAACCATAAGCAAGAAATAAGACTTCTAAAGTAGCGCATCCGTCTAGTGTTAGTCCACTATTAGTTCAATTAATGGAAATTATTTTTTCACAGTAATCGTTTGTAGGTCAATATTTGTAAAAGTAGAGCCGGACTGAAGAATTCAGGTCTACAGCAGGGTTCAAATCACAGCTGTAAAATCTTCACGATCACCCAATCATTGGATGTAATGGACACCGTCCTGGGTGCCTCCACCTGAGAAATTGTGTCCGGACATCACGTGATGGTGTGAGGTTACCCAAAAAGCGAAGGCTGCCATGTGGAGAGTGTTCGTAACCAACAACCAACCAACATTGAACTTTTCAGTCTGGCTCTATCTTTCCAAATCTTCCCTACACATGTTTAGTGTGAAAGAATAGCAAATTAACGTTTCTTCAATTTCACAACAGAAAATAAGTTCCCGCTTAAATTCCACCAAATTTAATTTGTCTGTCACCTCCTATTGTAGATAAGAAAAAGTTATTGTATTCCACCAGACATTATATCGAGCTTTTGCCTTCATTAACTTTCTAAAACCCATAAATCGAAACCAAAGCATTCCTTTAAAAGCAATGTGTGTATTTGAGCAGCGCTCACAGACTGTCAACACTTTACAAACCTTTTCTTCGAGAGTTCGACCGTGCCACTCAAAATGTCCACCACAGTTGTGTCTGAAACATCTGTAACATTTATCCCCAGCAGACCACGATATAGCAGCTGGGGACTAACGTCCTGTTATATCTTAATGTCTCTAACACATTATCTTTCTCCAACCAAACATTCCATATAACTTAGCTACTCTCTGTTTCATATAACCTTGCCCTGCTTAAATGTATCACTCCGCGTGCAGCTATCTTCCCCCTCACCCTATTTGGCTAATGCTTTCGCGCCATAAGCCATAGGCGGTACCTACCCGTCACATTTAAACCTGCAGTAAACGTCATAATAATTGCTAGGAAAATAGACAAAATCATAGAAATAAGAATATGAAGGCAAGCAAAAAAATTAAGTTTATAATGAAATAGAGAAAGTTGAAACGGAATGAATTAGCAATGAAACTGAAACAAGTTTATAATGAAAGGCCTTCTGCCTTTTCCACTGGGATATTTTGAAACCAGCACACATACCTTGCAAAAATGCTTGCCTTTCAGTCTTAAAAGTCGTGTCACGCCATTCTTGTCGTATGCCTTCATTCACCCAATTCTCGTCCAGGTGGTATATTTTGCGACTTGTAACTCAGTACAATCTGATTGTCCTTAAATAACGTATTCGCCACACAGCAATATCGCCTCTGGAGTGGTAAGTTTTCCTGTTGTCTCAATTTCATGTCGCGATGTTCCTACACATCTAACACACCTGTAAAATCAGAGCACAGCTATTTGACTTCTCTCACTGACAAAGATGGATTCTTCTCTGTGAGTGCATTAAACACATGCACGACAATTCTTTTTTCGCCGCTTTGTAAAAGCTTTCCCTTGCGATTCTTCAGCGAAAAACTGGCAGTAGTCTGCGCCATTATACATATAATAAGTATACGCGCAATAAACGATCAATAAAATAATTTAGCTCTCGCATTCGGCACAACACACCTTCGAACGGGGATGTATGACTAATCTAGTTCAAAACAAGGTCAGTGATAAAAGTCACATAAACAAATATGTCATCACTACCGCTAAATCACGTGCTATCGTGCCATGTGCTTGAGAGCAAAGGAATCTCCTCTTTACTTCGTTTAAGAATTAACATGCATTTCAGATAAATCAACTCTGTTGCATAACATATTTGATTCAAAGGTACGAAAATATCAATTTCGCAATTCTCTTTCCAACATATAAGGATATATCACAATATTAAATAACTATCTAATTTTTACCGCACTACAGACTATACTACAATAGCAGCCAATGAGAGGTGATAAGGTCACGTGACCGTTCTAAACACTAATACAGATATTTCATTTATATCAGGACTTTACAATAGAGAATTTTCATAATACCTTCAAAGACATGCTGGAAACCATTTTTGTCAGACATCCTTCAAAATCGCCTCCGCAGCCTTCACCACTACTTCTGATGATGGATAATGCCTCTCACGAAGGCGTTTCTTCAAGTTAGGGAATAGAAAAATGTCACATGGGGCTAAATACGGACTATAGGGAGGGTGAGGGATGTACTTCACGTTTATTTTTGCAAGATATTCAGCAACAACATTGGCAATATGCACTCGTGCATTATCGTAGTGCAGCATCCAGCCTGCTTCACGGAAATGTGTTTGATATGGAAAGTTTCTTTAGTAAATATGGCGCAACCTCTACGATAGGTTCTGTAAAGGTACGTTTCGCCTTAGCAGAACAAAATAATTGTACTTCCAAATTGCTTTCTCCGTAAAGCACTTATTTTAAAGTGACTTAGCCCGCCTCGGTAGCGTGGTGGTAGCATGTCTGCCTCACGTTAAAGAGGTCCGAGTTCGAATCTCGGTTAGGGCGAGTTACCTGGATGGGGTTTTTCCGTGGTTTTCTGATAGACGAATCATCGTCGGTCTGGAAATGTGTTCCACCAAGTTGTGACTTCAAATCAGGAAACAGATGATAATCATTAGGTGCTAAGTCTGGACTGAAGGGGGACTGTGTGAGAATGTCCCATACGAACTGCACCAGGAGATCAGCCGTTGCATGTGCATTATGGGGACGAGCGTTGTCGTAATGAAAAATCACTCCCTTCGTCAGCATTGCCTTCCTTCGATTTTGCATGGCACGTCGCACGTCGCAATACACATTTTCTGTCCCAGAACACACGGGCCATCACTTTACCGGCACAAAATGTCTGAACTTTCGCGGCTTCAGCGAATTCGAATACCGCCACTGACGAGAACGTTCTTTAGTTTCTGGTGTTGCGTAGTGCACCCAAGTTTCATCGCCAGTGATAATTGAATCCAACAATTCCTCGCCCTTTTCTGCATAGCGCTCCAGGAAATTCGAATGCCGCCACTGACGAGAACGTTCTTTAGTTTCTGGTGTTGCGTAGTGCACCCAGGCTTCATCGCCAGTGACAGTTGAATCCAACAATTCCTCGCCCTTTTCTGCATAGCGCTCCAGGAATCAGTGGGCCACTTCAAAATTTATGGTCCTCGGTGAGCATTTTGGGAACCCACCTTGCACACACCTTGCGATAATGCAAATTTTCGGATAAAGTCTTGTCAGTCATAGTCTTATTGACTTCAGGGATAAGTTGGCACTCCTCGCGAACTGTCACACACCGATCTTTAAGTATTTCTTGCTCCACTTTTGCAATTGTTTCGGCTGAAACCGAAGGCCGACCATAACGCTGTTCCTCATGGATGTTCTGTACGTCCGTCTTTTAAATCTCTGACCCACTTTCGCACGTTTTTGACGTCCATACACTGTGGCCCATAGACTTCGCAGAACTGACGATGAATTTCAGTGAGGGTAGTGCCCTTGGCACTAAAAAAATGCTGATCATTGCACACAACTCGCATTTGGTGGCGGTGGAAGTGATAGAAAGCTCCATCGTAAACGGCTGCCCAGCCAAGATTAATGGTTGCGACGGGTTCTTTATGGTACGGATTTGAAGGGGTGAACCAAGCTACACGACAGTGTTGCCGGATCTCAAGTAATAGCGTTCATATTTTACGGACACGCCTCGTAGTAAACCAAGCGGTAAAAGTTAGTTCTTTGCTTATAACCAAAGACTAAAAGACTTTAAAAATACGTATTACGTTTCAAAATGGATTATATATATTAGACTGATTATTCACACAGCAATGAAACAGTTGTCTTGCGGATGCATATTGTTAAGATATTAAATTAAAGAAAATTGTTTCCCATTCTTTGTTTGTGAAGAACGTAAGTGTGATTGTTAGTAAAATAATTACACGGAATAGAGTCATCCCTAATGGTCACCTACTGATCTGGAAAATCCACGGCCGGCTTGCCATGAATCTAACCCGGGACCTTCAACATTACCTCTGAACCATCTCTTTCGCTAAACAGCATTGTCTGTTGATTTTCTTTTCTATGAGTAGGTAGCCCCTGAGCAGAAACTTCAGGGGTGGTAGCCATATTATCATGTGATATCTACGCTAAGCTTGAGACCAAGTCGGGATATTCTAGTTCGTTTCCATGGTTGCTCTAAATAACGGCAGTTCAATTTGCACTACTGCTGTTTGTTTACTCCAACGTCTGGGAAAACCTTTCTCAACTAGTGATCATAATTTTCGAGATATATGCTGTAGCTGTTTGCAATAACTTTTATAATCAAGCTATGTCGACTTCCTGAGAATTTTCTCTGTTAATCAAGTTTTCTCAAAAGTAATCAAAAGTTAGGACAGCAATCATATTGAGAAGTTCTTGTTGATGTTTGTGATCAGGAAGGCGATGAAGATGAATCTAAAGAAAAACTTCAAATTGGCGATTCGTTGGAATATCGCTTCAGAATCATGCATTTCCTATATTTCTGAGAAACGTTAGCACAATTCACACGAAACTAAGAGCAAAATAAACTTTTGTACAAATTATTTGTAGAAGAGTGTGTGAAAATTTAATCAAGTTGTTAGAGAAAATCTGGGAGCAGAAGTGAAACAGTATAGAGTAAATTTAGTTGCATTAAACAAGCAAGAAAAGATAAATATTAACGTAGGGTATTTTCTTATAAACATAAAAGAAAAATAGATTAAGAAATTCGAGGAGAGGTGTAAGGTTGGGGATAAAATTAATTCTGCAGGTGATTTAGTGAAGGGAGTTTAACAATACACATCAATGCTGAAGGCCAGTGAGCTATATTGGCTGTGAACTTAAAGCGAGTTATGTATAATATTAATCTTTTGTCGTTTATATTGTGACGTTAATATTTTGATACACTTTTGAAAAAAGACAAAATTGGTAAAAATTGTATATTTGGAAGATGGAATAATATTGATACAAGCGACATCCAGTCGCGTAGGTTTGCAAGTCATGCTAGCCTGTTAGGCGGAGGTTGAAAGCCTTGCTGACATAGCTGACGAAGCAGTGAGTCAGTCGCTGCTTTGGCAGAGTTTCGGCATTTAAACCCCAGGGTTTTGGCCCAGGCGGGAGTAGTCTCGCACGTGCTACCGGAATCTGCGTCGCCCGATTCTCTGACGGCCACGTCTATAATCTTCAAGAATGAACATCAAAAAGCAAGGAGCAGGAACCTTAGGCCAGGTAAAAGCCACATTTGTCCTCGTATGGATAATTTATTTTGGTTTTGGGTAGATTGTAGAATAAACACCATTTAACCAGAACTACATGTCGAATTTTAACTTAAGCCAACCCTGCATGGTAACCCAGACCTTGGTAGGAACATCTCCCTTCTGAGCTACCCCCGCCTCTCTAGTAACGTTAAATGGGAAAGTGTAATTTACCTGCCAGTTGGCGCAACAGTGAACGTTACAATATTCCAAAAATTTTTAAGTTACAACTTTAGGCTACATTTATTTGTCTTTATCTTGTTGCTACCTTGGCTTATATGACACCCTAGTCCTCTGTTCTGCCAGGTAGCTCTTAACCTCCATGCCTCCTTGTTACCTAATTAACCCCATTCATCCCCATATCTTCCTTTCTTATATTCTTTACATTTCTTGCCTATTTTTCTTTTAAGAATTTGTGAATAAATTATCAGAAGATTATAAACTGTAAGCACAAATCGCATAATTACAGTTTCATGCAGGAAGTACTTCTTCTTGGGCGAATACCTCCCAAGTGAAGCAAGAGGAAACTTCTAGTGGTCTTTGGATTGCTTTGTGTGGCACAAACGCCACTGCCAGTATTTGTTTTAGTGCTGTGCCCTACAGGGTTGCACATTTGTTTAGTCGTTGATTGAACATATGTCTATTGATCCAGCTGCGTGTGTTATAATTGGTATTATTTTAGAGAGGTAAACACGATCGAGATACCTCGACGCTTGGAGTTTGAAATTGCATTCCTGTCGGCCACCTGCTGGGACATTGGGAGTTTTCGTGGTTTTCCTTCTCCGGTAGGGATAGTTGGAGCAGTTTACCATGTACCATGATTTTACTTCATTCCTCTCCCTTCTCATGTTTCAGGTCTGTTTTTAAATTTCGTAGCATGTGGTGGCGTTGGACAAATCGCGCGGATGCTTGCTCCCGACAAAGAATCATAGTGATCTTCATTTCATGGATTAGGCACATTGTCTGTTCCGCTTTTCACAGTAATTTTCTCCATTTCCTCTGCGGTGTGCCTACATCTCTTCTTCCTGCTGGTTTATAATTTACTGCTATTTTCGGAATTCTTTCATAGTCTATCCTTTCCCCATGTAACAGCCATTTATTTCTGTGGTGTTTTATTTATTCGTTTGCAGCTTTCAGTTTTAACTTGTTCTTATTTCATTATTATTTATGCGGTTTAGTTTCCTACATTCCTTAGTTCTTCTCAAGACTTTCATTTCAGATCATTCTCTTAGATCCATTTAGTTGTAATCTGTCCGGCTTACTGTGAAAATGCCGAGTAATGTTGTGATGCCCCTAGTACAGATTGCCAGTCTGTAGTTATGCAAGCCAGAAGCTGGGGGTGCTAGCTTAAAGCCTTCTGAATGGCTTGCTTTCTCTCTGGGTGTACTCTGGAACTGGATTTATGTCGAATCGTATAGAAGGATGGCGAATTATGCCCCTCGTTGAGGTGATCATTTGGAACAGGGTTGGAATTGATGATTCTTGAAGTCCCAGCTTACCTCGGCGTGGCTTCAGTCGGTTGAGCTAGATATCTTCTTTTTACAGGGGTGGTACGGCGGAAGGAAATTTTACGTAAAATGAGTAATCATTTTCCTCTGTATTAAATAATGTAGAAACTTTTATTTCCTTACTTCAATTAACACCAGTTCGAACAAGATGTATGATACAACATTTATAACACTATTCTTACACATGATTCACTTGATGTGACCCGTTTATCTGGATGCGTGCAAGAATCAAAAGTTTTATACGTTTTTTTACTACCGTGTATAATAATTAAATTGTGTGTCTTCTAGCGATGATATTTAATGTAAAGATTATCTAGTTATAATCGATGATGGTTACGAGAATAAACTTATACTCTTCCGCACACAACGGCGTTTAAGAAGAGAACCTTACATCCGTTCACGGCGACTGTTAGGAGAAGAATGACCGGTTCCGCTTCTTCTACACATTAGCATTTCGCTAATAGTTCAATCCCTCTAGAGGAATATTGAATATCCTCCATGGCAACGTAAAATCTTCTATATCTGATTGGTCCACGTTTTACGATATACGCGTCACACCAATCACAAATAAGTTTGTTATTCCACACTTTTGTGACGTCATTTCCACTTACATAGCTTCTCTGTGCGTGACTCACTCTACATAACCTCACATAATACAATATTTGAAACTCTTTGGGGACAACATAAAATAACTGTTTCAGATGCCCCTCTTCAGAATATATGGAAAATTAACTTAAATCTCCCAATAATATTGTTCCATATATTCTGAAGAATGCCCCAATAATTAAACATTATTACAACAATGAACAATCAATACAATTTAAAATAACAATATAAAATCAGAAATTATTCGAACACAATAATAATAAACAAAACATTTTTCAGTAATTCATAAACATATTATTATTATTTTTTTTTTTTTAAATCATTTATTCTTGTGAGTGTCAAGGCTTTTGAATGGTTTTAAAAGTGTTTTGTGATATTTTCCTATCATTTTATTATCATCGTCTCTTAATTCGTACGTATGATCCCCAAATTTTCTTACTATTTTATATGGACCTTTATATAACAAATTCATTCTCCAATAGGATTTGATTTTAGAACTGGAGATATTAAATGTCTTTACGAGAACTTTATCATTTATTTCAGGATTCCATTTCGCTCCTTTTCTTTGTATCTTTGATAATCTTTTCTCTGCTTTTTCTTTTATTCTTCGAAATGCTTCAGCACACTTTTCTTCTTCATTCAATTCCATTTCATCTACTTTTAAGGTTGTTGGTGCTTTTATTACTAGAGGTTCAGGTTGTAGTCCAGTCATTAATTCGATTGGTGAAAATTTGGTAGTAGAGTTTGGGGTATTGTTAATGATTTTCTCAATAATATGGCAGTATTTGTACCAGCCTCGGTGGTTAGAATGACACAGAATTCTGAAATACAAGCCTAAATCACGCATCACTCTCTCGCAAGGATTTCCTTGGGGAAAATATGCTGAAGAGTAATACATCTTAATGTTATTGTTCTTCATTTCTGAAGTAAACAATTTACTCCGGTGAACCGTTGCGTTGTCTGATAATATTGCCTTTATTGGCCCATACTTTGGTACCCAATCTTTTAAAATTTTATTTACGCACGTTCTGCTTTTGATATTTTGTACAGGATAAATTTTTACGAATTTAGAAAAAATATCAAACATTACAAAAATGTATTTGCAATTGTGTTGACTAGCTGGCATTTCTCCATGAGCATCAATAGCAACTAGTTCGTTCTTTCTATCCCTGATGATAGTTTGAGGTTCAAAATCATATCTGACGTTTATTGGTTTAGCTTTCTGACACAACTCACATGTTGAAATTAATTTCCTAACCTTCTTGTCAATATGTTTAATGTACAATTGTTCTTTTATAGTCATAGCAGTTTTTTCACATCCTGAATGTGCTAAATTTTGATGAAAAGAAATTATTACATTTTCTTCCAAACTACTCGGAACTATCACTTTCCATTTTCGTATTACATCCCCATGTAATTTGTAAAGAATACCATTTTTCTTTGCTATGTTACAATTTATATTTTCTCCAATTTCTGGAACATGTTGTAGCAATAAAGACAATTTTGGATCATTTTGTTGGGTTTCCGAAATATTCTTAAACTTTTGGGTTAGGTCTTTATTCCATTTAAAATTTAATTCGAACAATTTAATCTCATGATGTGGATGTGATAATGTTTCTGGGATTTCCCCTTCCCATCTTAGTCTTGATAATAAATCACTAAAGATGTTTTCTTTTCCTGGAATGTGCCTAATCTCAATATCATACGAAGTAATTTCATGAATATAACGAGATATTTTTGAGCTAGTTAATTTACATTTCTTTATAAATAATAAACTAATGTGATCTGTATACACAATAACTTTGGTATTGTACACATATTGCCTAAATTTTTGTAAAGCAAAATATATAGCTCCAATTTCCAATTCGGTTATGCAAGCATTAGCTTCTATTTTGTGCAATGCTCTGGAAGCAGTAGCAATTACATGATTATTTCCAGATACATCAATCTGCGTTAGTACAGCTGCATAAGCTTGAATGCTAGCATCAGAATATATATTGAATGGTTGATTTTGAATGGGTCTTTCCAAAAGAATGGCATTTTTAAATAATTCTTTCACGTTTTGAAAAGCCTGTTGATGTTCTTCAGTCCATTTCCAAATTGAATTTTTCTTAAGAAGTTCCCTCAAAGGACTAAGCTCTTTGGCATAATTTATAACGAACCTACTCTCATATTGTAGTATTCCCATAAATCTTCTTAATTGCTTGATGTTCTTGGGTGGAGGGATAGCTTCAATCGATTTGATTCTTTCTGGATTCGGTGTCATGCCTTTTTCAGATATAATATAACCTAGAAATTCAATCTCTTTGGCAATAAATTGCGATTTATCCAGATTTATTGTCATACCACTTTCAGAAAATTTTGTAAATATATAATTTAGATGTGATATATGGTCGTCAAAATTTTGATCAAAAATAAGAAAATCATCAATATATTGTAGAGCGAAATTTTCTATGGTATCTCCGAAAATATTATGTAACGCTCGAAGTAATGCACTTCCGCTAGTGGATAATCCAAAACCACATGTTTTGAATTGGTATATTTTTCCTCCAAAATTGAATCCTGTGTATTTTCGAACAGATTCATCTAGTGGTATCTGCCAATACGATGAAACCAAATCTAATTTTGAAAAATATTTTCCATGTCCTAATTTTGATAATACCTCATCAACTCCAAGAGGTCTGAAGTGATCGGGTTGTGTTAGTGAGTTTATCTTTCTTGCGTCAATCGTCATACGCAGTGTTCCGTTCGATTTATGTACCCAGCACAAAGGATTTAGGTGAGGCGAATTAGAAATCTCTATAATTCCATTTTCTAGCATATCGTTTATTACTTCAGATGCTTGTTGTCTAACAGCGATAGGCACAGATCTACTTTTATGAGTATAAGGAGCAATGTCGTTCACCTTAAATGTATGTATGTACTTATTACACAATCCAGGTTTCGTACTAAAAACGTTCCTGTTCTTTAGTATACATAACCTCAATTGTTCTCTTTGCGCGTGATTTAAATTGTATGTTTTCCCTAACTTTTCTTTCAAAGTTCTTTGGAATATCATTTCTTCCTCTTCTTGTTTTCGCTCGGTGTCGGTATTTAATGTGTTTATTTGGCAACAATGATCTCCAAGGTCAAACGTCTCATTTTCTTTATTATTTAAAAGTAAATTTTCTTTACCACTATCATCTTCTTCATTATTTATTATATCTTCTTCGTATAATATTATATTTTCTACAAAAAACCTATCATTATTTATACTATCCTTCTCATCTTCTTTTAATATAATTTCTTCTAACAAATTTATTTTGATTACTTCATTATCTCCTTTGACCTTCATTTCATGTTTTTCGAAATCTATCACACTTTGCCAACCATACAATACATCATTGCCAATAATAATATCACGAGCTAAGTTTGGTATTACCAATACGATAAAATTGAAATTCAAATCATCTATTCGCGCAGGAATTAACGCTTGATATTTAACTTTATCTTTCTTTTTCCCAATAGCTGTGCTACAGTATACATTACACACGTTTAAATATTCAATCCTAAACTTGGATAGTAATTCCTTGAATAAGTTCTCACTTATTACTGATGAACTAGCTCCTGTGTCTATCAATACTTTATATTCGCTATCGCCTATACGAAGGTTAATCTGAGGTGGATTTACTAATTCCCGATCTTTACTTCTGGAGAGAGTGAGCTTATCTTCTGGTAAATTTTGAATTTTGATTTTGCCCTGTGTCATTTTTACCGAACCACTTTCCAAGGCACAAAATGATTTGGTACTCAGTTTTCCGCATTAGTGCGGTCGGTAGTTACACTAGCAGTTGGGTTGGTACTACCGTTATTTATTTCTCCTTCTATTCCCTGAGTCCGTGTCCTTTCTAGGTTATTGTCTGCCCTTTCAAACCTAGGACCCCCAAAATCTCTTAATGAAGAGTCTTCGATGCTAGTTCCTCTTCCTCTACTTTGATAACCCGTTCTTAAGTTATTTCCCCTGTAAAACCTCAGTTGATTCACCTGATTACTCCTCACATTTCCCACAGGTTGGTCATTATTATAATTCCTCCTAGGAGTATTTGGAATTCTCCTTCCTATACCTGGCACTACCGATTCATATGTCTTTCTGGGGTTGTACTCTCTTCGTTCATAGTTGTCTCTTGAACGTGCCCCGCCCCAATTTTGGTTAAAACTATTTTGGTTTTGGTTAGTATGGTTGTGATTTTCCCTGAATGTTGGTCTTACTTCCTGTCTATTTACTTGCTTTTGTTCTATATGAGTCTTGTCAGGATCAACTTGACTATGAGTAGAATCAGAATTAAGGTTATGAGCCTCAAATTCTGATAATAACTCAATCATATCAGTAAAGTCGACGGGCTTAGCCACAATTAGGTGGTTTCTAATGTGCGGTGGATAATGTCGTATTAGCATATTCACGATCTCGGTTTCTGACATATCTGGATTCACAAGTTTACTTTTGTTAGCAAGTTTTAGGAAATATTCAGTCATGGACACACCCTTCTTGAACTCGAATTTACCAGTGGCCAGTTCGACTTTAATTCTTCTCTGTCTTTCTGGACCCCAGAACCTATTTATAAACACATTCCTAAACATACTATACGTTTCATGTGATGCTAGTGTTAACCTCAGCCATTCTAAAGCATTTTTCTTCAAACACCTTTTAACAATCATCATCCTAAATTCATTTGGAATCTTTTTAATTTTAAAATATTCTTCTTATTCCTTTAGAAATATTTTGGGATTGTCTCCCGATTCTTCTTCGAAAGTAGGTGGACTTATGTCATGCAACAAATAATTTGTACAATTTGTGTTACCTTGACTGTGTAACTGTGTATGTGTGTGCATGTTTTGTATTTGTCCATTACCATTTACTTCACAATCAGGTGACAAAGATTCTGTATCGTCACTCTCCAAATAATTCTCTAAGTTTTGTACAATATTACCTGAATTACCAGGTGAGTCAATACATGTAATATTCTTAGATTTTATTACCCTCTGGTTCTCAGAAATTTTGCTTGCCTGTAATGCAACCACAACTTGATTCAGCTTGCTAATGTTTTCTTTCTCTCTCTCAAAACTTTCCTGTGCCAAATCTATTCTTGTAATCATTTCACTATTCAACTTACTGACTTCATCATATTTAACTTTTAGTTCATCTTGTTGTGTTTGCACCTCAGTAGCAATTAGTTTAACATCATTTCTGATACTATTTACCTCTCTTACAAAATTATTCTGTATTTCAATATTTTCCTCATGGTATTTCCGTGAATTATCTAATAAGACTACATCTATTTCTTGTCTTATTCTATTCTCTAATTCCCCTATTTCTACTTTTTGTTTTTCTACAAATTCTACTTGTTGTTGCTTAAGGATTTCTGACTCCTTAGCCAATTCAATTCTTATATCTTTTACTACATTTTCCTGACTTATTTTCATTTCCTGAAACATCTCTTTTAACTTAGACATTTCTCCATCATGAGATTCTATTTTCTGTTTTAAAGATTTTATGCCTTCTCTACACTCTTCTCTTCCTTTCTCAATTTCATTTCTTAGGTTACCTAAACCTTGATCTATCCTAGCTTCTAACTTCTCTGAATTTTGATCTACCTTTTCTGAATTTTGATCTACCTTAGCATTTAAATTACTCATTTCCTGCCTTAAATTTTGATCTGCCTTTTCTGAATTTTGATCTACCTTAGCATTTAAATTACTCATTTCCTGCCTTAAATTTTGATCTGCCTTTTCTGAATTTTGATCTACCTTAGCATTTAAATTACTCATTTCCTGCCTTATTTCCTGTCTAAAACTATCCATTTTAGCATCAAAATTACTCATCATTTTCTCTAACCTGTCTATTATCATTTCATTACCTTTACTCTGCATAATTTCTGTTCTACTTGTTCCTGCATCATCACTACTCATTCCTTCCACTACTTCCCTGACTTCTTGTATTTCTGCTCTCTTATCACTAACTAGTCTTTCCACTCCTTCCCCAACATTTTTATTCTTATTGTCTGTTAATTTTTTACCTTCCATTTTAGGTAATATTTTTCCCTTTCTTAATAACATAAAAAAAATGAAAATTATAATTTTGTCACTTTTTCTATTAATTATCTATTAAGATTTTCCGTACTCACTTTTCTTCTTTCTTCTTTCTTGATTCGAAGTTACCTGTCCATTACACTATTTATTCTCCTGTGGTGTAATCCTCCTTCTGCCTATTCGAGCCATACAGTTGGGCGCCATTTTGGAACTGGATTTATGTCGAATCGTATAGAAGGATGGCGAATTATGCCCCTCGTTGAGGTGATCATTTGGAACAGGGTTGGAATTGATGATTCTTGAAGTCCCAGCTTACCTCGGCGTGGCTTCAGTCGGTTGAGCTAGATATCTTCTTTTTACAGGGGTGGTACGGCGGAAGGAAATTTTACGTAAAATGAGTAATCATTTTCCTCTGTATTAAATAATGTAGAAACTTTTATTTCCTTACTTCAATTAACACCAGTTCGAACAAGATGTATGATACAACATTTATAACACTATTCTTACACATGATTCACTTGATGTGACCCGTTTATCTGGATGCGTGCAAGAATCAAAAGTTTTATACGTTTTTTTACTACCGTGTATAATAATTAAATTGTGTGTCTTCTAGCGATGATATTTAATGTAAAGATTATCTAGTTATAATCGATGATGGTTACGAGAATAAACTTATACTCTTCCGCACACAACGGCGTTTAAGAAGAGAACCTTACATCCGTTCACGGCGACTGTTAGGAGAAGAATGACCGGTTCCGCTTCTTCTACACATTAGCATTTCGCTAATAGTTCAATCCCTCTAGAGGAATATTGAATATCCTCCATGGCAACGTAAAATCTTCTATATCTGATTGGTCCACGTTTTACGATATACGCGTCACACCAATCACAAATAAGTTTGTTAATCCACACTTTTGTGACGTCATTTCCACTTACATAGCTTCTCTGTGCGTGACTCACTCTACATAACCTCACATAATACAATATTTGAAACTCTTTGGGGACAACATAAAATAACTGTTTCAACTCCATAGTCCCTTTGCGGTTATTCCACTAAGAAAGGCAGCGGCTTCTGTTTATTTTTCCTAAGAGAGAGGTTGTCTCTTCCGCAGACATTGCCGTTCCAATGAGCTCCATCTCCACCATTGTCTTCGTTGAGGGCTTCGCCTTATTCCCGGCAAGGGGCCCTTCAGGTTGCTACATCAGGAGGAACTTGAAACTGGCATGGGCAGGGTTGTTCTTTTCCTGAGTGAGACTGTTTCCTTTAGAAAAGTTCTTACCTGCTACCCTAGCAAAGAATATACATCTAAATACCAGAGGGCTCTGGTTCAATGGGCCCTTTATCGACCTCTCTGACAGCTAAATTAAAATATCAAATCAAATTAAAACAGCAATCCTTAATATTAATAAAACCCTTATATGAATATTATGAGGTACCACCTGCTATTGCATACTTAGTATTTGGGTCAAGCGTTTTGATAGAAACGTTGCGGAATTTCCACGTGTCTCTGTAGCCTATATGCTTGAGGAATATAGGCCCCTTAAGCCGTAGTAAGCGAAATAATATTCCATAGGTCCTAATACACGAGGTGTTCCCCTGTAGCACTGCTGATACACCTGTGTTGCCTCCTTGAATTCTGAAGATGAAACTATAGTATACAATATATATATTGACATATTCGCTTTTTAGAAAGCATATCCATACTCTCTGCTATTTTGTCCGTTTAGACTTTCCATAGCATGAGAAATACCTTATTTTCTCTCAGAAGCACAAAGTTCATCACTTAAGTCCGGAGGATACAGAGTATGAAAAACGTCAGATGTACAACACGGCCATTAAATGCGCAAACAAATGCCCTTAGACTATTGCAAGTATTGTAAATCAAAGTTAGTGATATCGCATGAACTATGCTTCAGTTTACATCCAGCTGTTTTGCAGTGTTGCCCAAAGCTACTAAACAATTAGAATATCTCATTTGGAAATGTCCAAGAGCATAAACATAATAGAAGACTTAGCTAATTCAACTAATATATTACCTCTTTTGCGCCAGGAATCGATAAGCTGAAAGCTACGTTACTGAACGTTCTAATCAAAAATAGTGGTTACCAAGCTTTGTGTGAAAGTTTGAAAATTATTAAGATGAAAAACACGCCAGACGACAGTGTGGAGTTCTTTACATTTGCTCGTCTGGCATTGTGTGACGTCCAACGAAGTTTTTCACTGTTTAAAAACCGCTTCAGTGATAGGCGTCGAAATTTAAAATTTAATAATTTATGAATGTACGTTCTAACTCAATGTAATGCACTCTGTGAACATATAGTTGTCTTACAGTTGTTGTCATGCTTAGGAGCTAATAGTAAAATCCATGTGTGGTATACCTATTGAAAGACGAACACGTCTCCGGCTCTTATTCATTGACTTCAACTGGTATACACTTGAGGAAAGTATTCGAAACAAATATTAAAGAGAGTTTGGAAATGGTTAACAAATGTTTGCTTCAGTGAGATCTACATTAACGGTGTATATCTATCTATCTTCGGGTTCATCAGCCATAAATAACATACAGCACCCATTTACAATGACCGGAGCTTTATACATCTCAACATATATTGATGAATAACTTTCATACGTACGTCTTATATCATAATTTTCATGTAAGGAGTAGTCTTTGGGAGTATATTTCAGAAAGACAAATTAATATTTTATCCTAGGAGAATGCTGAACATTTTACCGTTAAGTTTTATGAGCGTACATTAACTGGCGCCTTTCCAAGTTACTCCGCTAGGGCAAGAAACTCTTTCCAGCATGGTCGCTGGCATGAAAATT